>PRKT01000102.1:163026-190029 GCA_003671525.1 Saccostrea glomerata | reverse complement strand
TTATTCATGTTATTCTGTAGTTTTAGTTTAAATGTAGCATTCTACTGCATTGGTCACTTAGATAGATTTATTGGAGGTTTGACCCAGACTGTGGACAGGTCATGGGGAGCTAGCAGTAATTGAGTAAGGAGGAGAAAGTTAGGCGATTATAATCAGTGGGAGGAGAGTGTTAGTGATTAATTACGTCTAGACTAAGATAAATGGATCGAGGGGAGTCAAGTGGAGTAAGAGGAGTCAATAGAGTATATAAATGGGATAATTAAATAATTAGTGAGATTTTGATGTGGGATTTTGATATAGAGGTAGCGATAGAATTAGATATAGGAGTGATTTTATAGTGCCTTTCATTCATTAATATTTTGGATTTATTTTGTTTTTAATTTCTTTGGATTATATTCTATTTTACTTTGGATTTAATAAACATTTGTAACCAGTTATTGAGTTTTATTACGAGGAAAAACCTATATGATTTTATACCCAAGGATTATTATATTGCCATTGGATTTTTTACAATAGAAGGAATTAACTTAGACCGCTCGGAAACGCTACAAATGGTGGCAAGCGTCGGGATTCATTAGATTCTTTGGATAATTTGTGAATTTTATTGTAAATCGAAATGGATCTAAACGGACCTTAATTCGAATATGTGTTGGATTATTGTGATTCTGAATATTTGATTTTCATTGGATTTATTTAATTCATATTACTGGATTATTACATGTGATTTGTGTATCATATACTTTTCATAGTTATGGATGTATACAGATTCGCAAACGTGTATGACTATGATGACAATGGAAATTTAGTGCATATTGGAAGGATTACAATTCACGATAAAAAGGAGTGTCCAAACTGTTATTGTATGTTTAAAGTGAGTGAGAACCGTTTTTCACTTGTCACGGGAAAAGGAGAAATCAGTGAGTTCTTAAAGTGTCCGTTTTGTAAGTGCAGGATTAAAGCATATACAAAACATCGTACCAGTGAAATGTAAGAGAAAAAAAATGGATGAAACTTCGTATTCATTAATGGATATGGAAATGACAAATTGTGACAGAACTCCGAAACAAAGGACACCAGGACTATTTTCAAATTCAGGAATTTCAAATGTCAGGCGAAGATTGGAGGATTCATTTGTGGACGAACATTCACCTCAAATTGTTCAAAAAGGGAGACTTCAGGAAGACAATTCTTCACATTCAAAACGGAATATGTTTACATTTTTTTGGATTTTAATGTTTTTCTGTGGATGTGTTTCTGTTCTTGGATTATATCGTTATTTTCCGGGTTACATGCTTCTTTGCTTGACCAAGGAATTTCTTATTTCTGTGGGAATTGTTGCGTTGTGTTTAGTGATCATAAGTTTGATTGCTAAAGTTTCTAAGGGAACAATCAAATCAGAAAATGGATGGAATATCTATCAAACAACACCAGGAAATTATGGCAATGACAAAGAACGCAATATTGGAACATCAATTCAGGAATTCACACATCAAGTC
Organism: Saccostrea glomerata; assembly: GCA_003671525.1. Classification (NCBI taxonomy): domain Eukaryota; kingdom Metazoa; phylum Mollusca; class Bivalvia; order Ostreida; family Ostreidae; genus Saccostrea; species Saccostrea glomerata. The sequence continues at coordinate 188,533 of PRKT01000102.1, read as the reverse complement.
AATGTTAAGCGTACTTTCAGAGGAGATGGAAATGAAATCTGGACGGAATTCATAAGATATTTTGAGAATGTTGCTGTTCTCATTAACTGGAATTTTGATCGTAGAAGACGAATTTTATTTACTACCTTAAGAGGACAAGCTGAAACATATGCTTATGGATTATCAGATGAACAGAGAAATAGTTATGAGGAACTTGTCAAGGCAATGGATTATAGATTTGGACACAAGTCAATGAAGGAAAGTTATATTGCAGAAGCTAAACTTCGAAAGAGAAAAGAACATGAATCTTATAGAGATTTTGCTCAGAGTCTTGAGGATTTGTATCGTCGTGCACATCCAGAGAGCCGAGAGTATGTACAGGAATGCAGTATGAAAACATTTCTAGATAACTGCAGTGAATCTGAAAGTTTTAGACTAGCAGTTAGGAGAAGTAGACCTAAAACTCTACAGGAGGCTGTGACTTCTGCAATGCAGGAAGAGTGTATAAGAATAAGCGAGCAACAGAATAGAGAACCAAGGACTCAGAAACCCAGGATTTACCAGATTAGTGATCAGTCTTTTGAGAGAAATCAAAATGAAGTCATTAGACGAGATACAAGAAAAAGATGCTTCAATTGTAATTCTACTCAACATTTACAAAGAACCTGCCCAGCAATTAAAAGAAATCTGCAAACCAGACAGAGTAAAGAGAACAAACCCATCAATGATGCCATAAAGTTAGAGGAGAGATCGTTAAACAGCGGGAGACCGAGGCAATAGGCCGTGCTCCGGTCTGCGATATTGATAGGCCTAGTACGGGGGAAGTAAATCACCATAATTTACGAGTAGTTAATAACAGAGCTCATAAGGAACCATGTAAAGATGATTTCAAGGAAGTGAAGCTCAATGAAAGTAATTATTGTGATATTCTTAAGAAAACAACGTGTGAAATTCAGATTCCAGGGAAAAGTGGATTTTTGGTCAATGGACTAATTCAAGGAACACAAATAACTTGGAAAATGGATACTGGAGCAAAGAAAACTTTCATAACAGAGGAAACTTTCTATAATATACCTTCAGATAACAGACCTGTGCTAGAGCCAGTGAAGAGTAAATTCTTTTCTGCGGATGGAAATAAATTAATGCTTTTGGGAACAGCTAAAATGTTGCTGACATTTCAAGATATTAGTATAGAATTTAGGGTTTTTGTTGGGAGTGTTACATATGATTTGTTGGGAGAAGATTTCTTTCTGAGATTTAAATGTAATTGGAACCATCAATTAGGAGCATTAAACATGGTTTTTGATTCTGAAAATAAAGAAGAATGGTATCCATCTAGGAAAATTTATACTTTGGATTCAATTACAATTCCTGGAAGACATGAAGTAGTAGTAAGATCAAGCATTACTAATATTAATGGAGAAAATGGAATTCCAATGCCTTTAACAACTTTTGTGAATTCGCATGGAATAGGAGTGGCAAGAACATTGGTTGATTCACATAGTCCAGAGATTTATGTTCGATTATACAATCCAGGAAGCAATTCTGTAACAGTGAAGAAGAGTACAGACGTAGCATTATTTATTACAGTGAACACTGTAAGTCAGCCGATTAGTGATGAAGAAATTATGATAGGTGAGATTTTCCAGTCTGAGAATGAAGACATTTCAGAACATTTGAAGCCAGTTTATGAGAATGGAAGACAGAATTTAAGTTTTGAAGAATCAGAGAAATTTAAAAAGTTTCTTATTGAACGAAGGGATATGTTTGCTGATCCAAATGGAGTGTTACAGAGAACAACCATTGGAGAGCATAGGATTAATCTGAGTGATGAAACACCATTTAAGGAGGCGCCGAGACGAGTACCAATATTTAAACGAGAAATTCTTGATCAAGAGATAGAGAAATTACTTGAACAAGGAATTGTGGAGAAATCCAGCAGTCCATGGTCGCCACAACTTGTTTTGGTTCAGAAGAAGGACAAGAGTTGGCGAGTTTGTGTGGATTATCGTCGATTGAATGCTAAGACGATAAAGGACGCATATCCGATACCAAGGATAGATGATAATTTGGATGCATTGGCTGGATCGGAATGGTTTTCATCTTTAGATTTGAACATGGCGTATCACCAAGTACCGATGTTGAATAGGGATAAAGAGAAAACTGCATTTGCTACACCACGAGGAGGTTTATTTCAGTATACTGTCATGCCATTTGGACATTGTAATGCACCTGCGACATTTCAAAGAATCATTGAAAGAGCATTGAGTGGATTGCAGTGGAATGTAGCTGTCTTATATCTTGATGATATAATTGTCTATGGGAAGAATTTTGATGAGCATTTGGGAAATTTACAGAGAGTATTTGATAGACTGGAGGAGACGAATTTGAAGTTGAAAGCAAAGAAATGTTCATTTTTCAAAAAGGAAGTGTCTTTTCTTGGATATGTTGTATCTGGAGTAGGAATCAAAACAGATCCTGCTAAAATTGATGCTGTTAAAAGAATATTAGTACCAAAGAATGTTACAGAATTGAGAAGTTTCCTTGGATTGGTTTCGTATTACCGAAAGTATATTAAGGATTTTGCCAAGATTGCAAAATGTTTACATTTTCTCACAAGTAAAAATAGTAAATGGAATTGGACAACTGAATGTGACGAAGCCCTCTGTGAGCTGAAGCAAAAACTACAAGAAGCACCTATATTAGGATACCCAGACGTAAATGGTGGATCATTTATACTGGACACAGATGCAAGTAATGAAGCTATAGGATGTGTTCTATCTCAAATTCAGGATGGAAGAGAAAGAGTTATTGCTTATGGAAGTCGAACTCTTAGTTCAGCAGAGAAAAACTATTGTGTGACGAGGAAAGAGATGCTTGCTGTAATTTATTTTGTAAAATATTACAAACATTATTTGTTGGGAAAAGAATTTGTACTAAGAACGGATCATGGTTCGTTAACGTGGCTTCATAAATTTAAGGAACCAGATGGGCAAATATGTCGTTGGTTACAACAACTTGGACCTTTTGTATTTATAATTGTACATCGTCAAGGGAAACAACATTCAAATGCTGATGCCTTATCCAGATTACCGATAGAAAACAATAGTTGTCAAACTATGTGTAAGCAGTGTAAACAAACAGATCATGGTGAATATAATGGTGATTTAGTGACACATGTGAATGATTTGCGTGGAACTATCAGTGAAAATATTACAAAAGAAGTCATATGTGACATTTATCATTTATTCAATGTGACTAGTGATGAAAATAATGACGATGTGGATTCTGAAAGAATTTCAAAAAGAAGAAATCGACCAAGACGTGCTAAACAAAGGGAAATACCACACATGGAACTGTCGTATGAGGAAATTCGTGAAAAACAGGAACAAGACACAGGAATAGGACCAATTCTTGAATTGTTTGAGGAGTATGGAACAGAGAATAAGCCTTCCAGTAATGTAATATCAGATCTCGACTCAGAATGTAAATTTTGGTACAATAGATGGGAAATACTGGAAATTTATCAACGAGTATTGTGCATCAAATGGACAGAAAAGGAAAATATAAAGTTAAGAATTTGTACACCTAAAATAATGCGAGATGTAGTGATGTGGTACCTTCATGATTCTCCAGTATCTGGACATCTTGGAATTCAGAGAACTATTAGAAAAGTAAATCAGAGTTCTTATTATTGGCCAAATATTCGAGAATATGTGACAGATTATGTGAAATCATGTCATATATGTGAAGAAAGAAAGAACCCTTACAGGCAAAAACGTAGTGAAATGGAATCTTTCATAGCGGGAGGACGTTTTGAAAGAATTGCAGCGGATATAGCTGGACCATTTCCAAAAACAGCTAGTGGAAATGTGTACATTCTTGTTGTAGCAGATTATTTTACAAAATTTGTTGAAATATTTCCTATTCCAAATATGGAAGCTGAGACTGTTGCCAGTGTTATATTCAAAGGATGGATTAAACGCTATGGATGTCCTCATGCATTACATACAGATCAGGGTCGACAATTTGAAAGTCAACTTTTTCAGAATTTGTGTACATTACTGGGTATTCACAAAACCCGCACAACCCCCTTTCACCCTAGATCAGATGGAATGGTGGAGAGGTTAAATCGTACTATTAAGGATATGTTGTCAAAATATATTTCCTTACATCAGTCAGACTGGGACAAATTTATTGACGGAATTTCAATGGCTTACAATAGTACTGTACATGAAACAACAGGAGTGAGTCCATATCGAATGATATTTGGAACAGAAATGGTGATGCCAGTTGATTTATTCTCAGATCCGAGTAATAGTGCTATCAGTGATTTATACAACCATCATGAATATGTACGAGAGTTAAAACAGAAACTAGAAAATTGCAATGAAATTGCCAGAGAGGAAACAAAGAAAAATAGCCAAAATCAGAAAAGATACTACAATAAAAATGTGAAAAAAATAAAATATAGTGTTGGTGATACTGTGTGCCGTTTCCAACCACAACAGATACTAGGAACTAAACTTAAGCTTGCAAGAAATTGGGAGTGGACCTTGGATAGTGATTAAAAAACTTAGTGATGTGTTATATCAGATTCAACATTCTACAGTGTCAAAACCTATTGTGATTCATGCGGACAATCTTAAACCAATTCAAGTAAACAAAACGATCTATCATAAACTTCAGCGAATAATTCAGCAGTGTTCAGACAGGGATTCTGAAGTCATTGTACCTAATTTATGTCCTAATGATGAGGTCCCAGAGGAGAACATTGAAGATCATCCAAGCAATCTTGAAAATTCTGAAAGCGGAAACACCTTGCCAGATTCAGATGAAAATCAAAATGTACCGTTAGAGAGGAGCAGGGATGAGACTAATGGACATTTGTCAACTCCAACCCAGATGGAAAAGAAAACAAGACTGGGAAGAATTATAAAGACACCAACAAGGTTTAGGAAATAAACACTTCTAAATTTACTCTCGATGGATATACATAAATGTTTCGACTGCGATATTACTTATAAATATAAAAGAAATTTACTGCGACACCAAAGAGAACATCACAATTCAAAGAAGACATTTTTTACATGTGACATTTGTGAACAAAGTTTTTCTAGACTATTTAATTTAAAAAGACATTATAGTTCCCAGCATACTTTGTATGAAGTTTTAGAAGATTTTGGAGAAGATGACAACTTAGATTCGAGTGAAACAATGGATTATTTAGCAGTGAAAAGTGATTTGTATGAAGACATTTCTTCAGATGAAGAAGACATTCTTAACAATTCTGATGAAAATGACAATGGCAGAATTGAAAGTGAAGACTCAAATTCACATGTGGAGGAAGTTTCTGAAGAACTTTTATCTTCAACAGATAGTGCCTCGCCTGCGGAACCCTGCGCCGAAGATTCCAATCAAGATGATGAGAACCAAAATATTGGCCGAGAACTTTTAACAAAATCCATTACTATTCAATACGTAAGAAGAACTGTTGAATATCCTGGGGGGAGAAGCGAAATTCAAAGAGACGTGACTTTCACCTATAGTGAAAATATTGACCTTCGCGATGTGGATGAACTTTTGACTGATTTTGCGAGTGAAATGGGAGCTCATTATTAACTGTTAAATGACTGTGTGTCTTGTGTCTTGAAAAGGAAATAATGAACTGTGACATTTTAATTTGAAATGTTTTTAATTTCTTTGCGTTCAGTAATTGCTTTAATCATTTTTTTTATGTTCAGTTTGTTTTTGTTGTACATAATACTTTTCATATATTTGCATTTTATAATCTTTTGCATTGTACGATTGAAAGGTACGTTCATTTTATTAGTTTAGCCTTTATTTTCATTTTACATTTGTATCAATTTTGAAAAATTCAAAATTTGATATTTAGCATTTTTGTATCTTTGATTAGTTAAACTTGCAGTAGAAATAGTTTTTTTTTTTTAATTACTTTTGATATTCATAATATTAATGTTTTGAACGGAGTCAAAACTTAAGCAGGGGGAAATGTAGCGTAGATATATTATTTTTCTTTTATTGTTTTATTTTAGATTATTCATGTTATTCTGTAGTTTTAGTTTAAATGTAGCATTCTACTGCATTGGTCACTTAGATAGATTTATTGGAGGTTTGACCCAGACTGTGGACAGGTCATGGGGAGCTAGCAGTAATTGAGTAAGGAGGAGAAAGTTAGGCGATTATAATCAGTGGGAGGAGAGTGTTAGTGATTAATTACGTCTAGACTAAGATAAATGGATCGAGGGGAGTCAAGTGGAGTAAGAGGAGTCAATAGAGTATATAAATGGGATAATTAAATAATTAGTGAGATTTTGATGTGGGATTTTGATATAGAGGTAGCGATAGAATTAGATATAGGAGTGATTTTATAGTGCCTTTCATTCATTAATATTTTGGATTTATTTTGTTTTTAATTTCTTTGGATTATATTCTATTTTACTTTGGATTTAATAAACATTTGTAACCAGTTATTGAGTTTTATTACGAGGAAAAACCTATATGATTTTATACCCAAGGATTATTATATTGCCATTGGATTTTTTACAATAGAAGGAATTAACTTAGACCGCTCGGAAACGCTACAGAATATATAGGTCATTCTTCGGTTGATATTTTTTCACTGATGAATTGATTATACTAATATCAACAACTGTAGTAAAATCATGTTAATTGTTCGTTAATTATCATATAGTTTCATCTAAGAGGGAAAAAAAATCATTCTGTGTGTGTAGTATATTAAATGACGGAATTTTCAATCCCTGAGCAGATTCCTGCACATGTGTAGACAAATTAAACTACACATCGGGAGAGTACCTGTAAAATGTGTAACAAAACCCGAACTGGCCGGGGATTTCTAAACTGACTGTCGTTTAATTTTTATGAATCAAAATTTGTATTCATGTGATCTAATTATGAAAAAAAGTTCTGTCTGCCATCGTAACTTCTCTGTTTGCGGGAGTCCGTTTGACAACTCCATCGCACGTGTGTATAGCTGGCTAACTGGTCTTGCGGACATAGGTATGTGTACTGTTTGTTAGCATGGTTAGGAGACTGGGTGACCGTAATGCTACGGACTCATGAAATTTACACAAGTTCTATAACTGGACAGTGCAGTTTTATTTTTATAAATGTCATTAAACACTGTTAAACATATTAAATCTAAAAGTCGAATATCTTTGGATATGGGGTAACCCATATCTATTCTTGTTTAACTTTGATGGTGCTCATTTTTCCTTGCCTGGAAACAAAGAGTTAAAGATTTTCTTTTATATCAACACGTACACTATTTAACAACTGTTCGATAATAATACTAATTACTTTAAGTCACAATATGACACAATTCCCCTTTTAAAAGTGTTCATGTTATTTGAAACATTTTCCAACTAATTCTCTTTTACTTTTTAAAGATTATTATGTACCTCTATATTAAGAAGAGGTCTGGAAAAAACAATCCTGTGCTAAAAATGGACAAAGTGCTGCTATCCATGAACTACTTTCATGGTTCTTTACACTCATTTTGAAAACAACAGTACCTCGTTTTGAACTTGAAATTACCATTTAAAAGTGCAAAATTGAGACATTTTCTCAACAAATGGTTGTAGAGAAAACATTAATGCACACTTTGCATATTTTTTTGGATTTTTAAGGCTCTGCTGAATTCAGTAGCTGCGCAGTTCTAAAGAGCACATTAACAGCATTTTCTGCAAAAGTATAGATTATATATATATACAAAACATGCATTCAATTATGCATATTTATTGTATCTTTATCAAAAGGACTTGAAATATGATCAAAATATAATGTATTTTAGCCATTTTAAGAAATGTTTACATTTTGTTCTTATTGCACTTAATGTGGCCGGACATCCCCCTTAAAAGATTTGTAACTTGCATGTCAGCATAATTATCTTGCATGTTGACATAGTTTTCTTGCATGTTGACATAATTTTTTTGTATGATAACGTAATTTATCTTGCATGTAGGGGGCAGAATTATGCCACCATAGCTTCTAGACACCTTGATGTGTAGAGTTGCTATCTATTGTTATCTGTTCAGTGTACAGAGACATAAAGTTAGATAGGGACCATGGCGAAGGTAAGTTAATGTATCCTAATTTCTGTTTTCCTGCTGAATCGTAATAAGAGACAAACAAATGCAGTATTTACAAATCTGTTTGTTAACAATTGATGTCTGACACAATCACTAGTTACCTAGATTAACATTCAAGGGAATATAGTTTTAAACACATAAAGATATACGGAACACTGTTCCTATCATTAACTTCTATTGAACTATTCAAGTCAAAAAAGAGTCGAAAACAGCCGGACATTTTTCAATTAAAATTGTGAGGCCTTTTTCGTATTCAAAGCACATTATCAATATGACTGATCATGATTTAAAATATTCTTGAGAAAATTTTGAATGATTTTCCCTTTTGTTTTTCAATGTAAATTGTTTTTGCCCTATTGTGGATCAAGTTTTAATTTGGAAGTCTTGATTTGAATTAACTCAAATCTACACCACCTAAGACTGCTTCCACTTATATTATTATGATGCCCTCGTAATCAAAGATTCGATGGTGTATAGTTTGTGCCCCGTCCATCCGTCTGTCTATCTACAGAGACTTTAACCTTGCCCATAACTTTGACTTGGTGGAGCTAAGATTCTATGTAATAATGTAATGTTTTAAAATTTTACACCCAAACAGACAAAATAAGATGAGGAAAAAATCAAGTTTTTTGGCATAAGAAAGCCTAAAAGCACATAATGCAGTAGTGTTTTCTCAACTGACATGAAATCCAAAGAATGGGGGCAAGTAATTTCATAGCATATTTACTCTTTCTAGAGCACAGCAGACTTTTGGCTTGAAGGACTTGTTCCAGCTGTATTTACTCCTTTTGACCAGAATGGGTATTTATCTTGGTTCTGTTTGAATGAGTTGTCAATTGTTTACACCAAGTTTAACTGATAGTTGAGAATGTTTTCCAAGCCAAATTTCATATAACATATAAATATATAATATAATATATAATTTTTTACGTTTCTTTCTCTTTCCAGAGAACTCGAGTTATCTAAAATTGGTCCATATTGTGAATACTTAATTAAGAACAACCTTAAAGCCATTTATGGTATTTTTTTTAGAATTATTTCTGTACTTTTGATGTTTGTGAAAACAAAAAATCAGATAATTTAACCTACTGAATTTTTAAATGTCCGTGTCTTTTTAAAAAGTAAATGGAACAACTGGTGAAGGCAAATCTTTAACAAAAGACGAAAGGAAAAGAATTCTTGAGGAGTGGATCCGGGTTTCTAAGAGGAGGTAAAGACATAAGAGAGGTAATACCCATTAAGGTAGGAATTTTAATGGGTCTAACGTTTCCTGAAGATACAACTCTTATTTTTCAAAGTGTTTCGGGAAAGTACATCATATCAATGCGAAAGATGTAGCGTGGCATGCAAGACATAGAAATTTTGATAAGTCTCTGTGTTTAAACCTACTTCTCTCTTCTTCATGGCTTATTTGACATGTTAAGGTGATAGTTCTACAGAAAAGTTATAGAGAGGGTATTTATAGGCTTGAAGCCTGTTGCCCATCTTTTTAGTATATGCTGAATAAATATTGTTTAAATAAAAAGAAATTTTGAGACATACATGTATGTGTTAAACCTGGAGTTATTTTCACCCTCAAAGTTTCTTTCTAAACTCACTCTTCGTCGAAACTCTTTTCTTTTTCTTAATTAGGATTAAAATTGTTGCTCATGTTGGAGTTCTCAACGTTAGAGAAAGCAAAGAACTAGTACGTATCTACATCACCTCGAAGTAATGTTGCTAAATTTCTATATTACAATATATTGAAGTTAAAGTTGAAAGAATATTTCCATCTTTATACATGTACATGTCTGCTTATTGTATTAGACATGCATCATTATATTTTTCGAAATGATTGAATGAAAGTTATTACTTAGTTAATTCTTTCCTAGTACATGAAATACATATAAATTCATACATATATGTGTAATATAATAAATACTGATAAAGTGTAATAATTGCAGGCAAAACATGCGGAGGAAGCCGGAGCCGACGCATTGGCATCCCTGCCACCGCTGTTCTTCAAACCTCAAAGTATAGGTATGCCAGAGTGGAAAAATGCATTATACCAAAACATTTTACAACATTCATTATACCCAGAGCAAAACATGGCCACGGCCATTTTTTTTTAATATAATATTGAAGGGTACTCATCTCTCATCCGCGGCTCCTTGTAAACCACTGAATAAAATTCAATGATATAATAATGCCGGGGATGCTCTCTCCTCCATGGCACATGATGATCCCATCTCTGATGTTTTGGAGGTCTGTGTTTGTTCTGCTCCTATTTTGTATTGTTTTATGGACTTTTGATCTTGTTTACTGTTCGTTATCTCCACTTGTTTCATTTCACAGATTCTTTATTACGTAATACCATTGTGCACCTATTTTACTCTTTGATCTGACACTTATATCGGGTCTCCAAGAGCAAAACATGGACATTGCCATTATAACCATATGGGAGGCAGGGGGTATCATGTAGTGAGCTCATTGCTTACAGTACCTCTAGTTCATACGTAAGGTACTCTGATCCTCAGGTTCTGAAAATTGGGCATTGGCTAGTTGAAAATGCTCAAAAAATGTCTCTGAATTCTCAAAGTAACGTGTTTTTTCACCGACGATAATTCTTAAAACTTCACCTTAAATGTTAATCATATTATATAGGGAAATTGGTAAATCTCAAATAAATTTTCAGGTAATACAAAGAAAAACACCTACCAATAGATGCATTTTCCAATTCAAGTTTGCTCAACAAACACATTTTAGAAATCATAGGTATCCAGGCTATTGAAGAAGTTGCATAATATTTATACATTCTAAGGCACTTGAATTTCTTGTATATACTTTGATGATTTTACAATGCACAGCTGTATAAAGATTTATCATTGCAAAACACCATTCATCTCTTCTAATTTCATAATTATCTTAATAATAAACAATGGTGAATAGATAAAAAAAAAACCACCCAAATTTCTTCAAATATGTAATTCAAAAATACTTTTAGGGGGTAAAAATTTCGACTTTTTATAAGACCTTTCTGAGCACCTCAAAGAACTTTGAAGTACATTGAGAGGTATAAAATAAAAATCGTTGCATGAAAAGAGTTGATCTTCAAGCTTTATTTTAGACTTTTTGAATTAATTATAAAGTAAGGAGTTATCCTTCCTGGTTGAGGATCGGAGTACCTTAAGTTGGACTAAATTAATGTACATGTAGTTAATGGGTCTTATGTAAGTAAAAATGAACAAAAACACGAAAAAAGAAATGAAAGAAAGCATTAATATAGATTTCATTTTTCAGACACTCTGATAGAACACTGCAAAGCCATAGCGGATGTTGCGCCTCATCTTCCGTTTTATTACTACCATTTACCTATAATGACTGGTGTAGAGTGTAAGTCACTTCTTATAATGGATTGTGTTTTTTTTCCTTCTGTTTAGGTCACCTGTGTCACTCAGGTCACTTATTGCTATCTCTTTTCGTCCGGCGCCGTGTGTCATTCCTCGTTTGTAAACTGTTAAACATCTTCAGTACTTTTCTTGAACCAGTGAACTAATTTCAACCAATTTTAGCATATATGAATGAGAACAAAATGTGAAAATTGTGGCCCTTGCACCCAACATCTGAGGGATGAGGCCAAAATCTTTAAGATTTATTCAATCTTTAAATATCTCATTTACTCCTGAACATCAAGCAGTCAGTCAACCTGTTGGCTAATTGTACTAAGCATTGAGTCCTCCAACAGAATTTCTTATGATAGGGCGGGGCTGTCTAGACTATGTAGTGAAAGTGAATTATTTCCTTGAGAGTCTTTCTTTTCTGCTCAGAGGTATAAAATAAACAAACTTAATGAGCAAGGGTTTCCCTTTCAAAAATTGTGAATTTCATCGCCCCTGGAAAAGGTACTGGTGTGAGGTTGGGGTTTCACTGATTATATAGTAAAGATGCATTTATTCTTTGAAATTCTTCTCTGCTCCTGGGTACTACACAAACTACCTACATACATAATTGTTATGAGTAAGGATGCCTCTTCGAAAATTGTAAATTTCATGGCCCCAGGGTGAGGGGTTCTGGTGTTAGGGCTGGTATAATGCTACTGGATATTAAACAAACTAACTACATACATCGTTATGATGAGTAAGGGTGTTTAGCTCTTCAAAAATTTTGAATTTCAAGGCCCCAAGGTCAGGAGTTCTGGTGTTAGTGCGGGCTCTATTGATTATATAGTAAAAATGCTCTTCGAAAATCCTCTCCCCTGCTCCTGGAAATTAAACATACTAGATTACATACATATGATGGGCATTGGTGCCTTTTCCAAAATTGTGAAATGTGTGGCCACAGGGCGAGTGCTTCCGGTGGGGTGAGGGAACTACTGATTATTGCTAATTTTTACTGATTAGTTGAAATTATTCAAATTTGTGAATTCCATGGCTTCTAGTTGAAAACACGAACCAAATTCAATTGTTGGAAAGTTCTAACACGATGCTCAGGTGACCTATAAGGCCAGTGGACCTCTTGTTATAATATAAAGTGATGTAATGGTTTTTCAACCAATGTATAATTTCGACAAAACAACTAAATAAATAAACGACCTTCTTTTCAGTTAACATGGAAGATTTCATACGTAAAGCAAAAGAGAAAATTCCTAATTTAGCTGGGATCAAATTTTCATCTAAAGATTTGGTCGACATGATAGGCTGTGTGTTCCAAGAAAATGTTAACGTTGTGTATGGGTGCGACGAGGTATGTGACATTTTAGATGTTCAGGACAAAAAGGATTTATGACTGCACAAAGGCATTTTCAAACTTTAATTATATTTCACAAGATACTATAACATATTATTATATACGTCTTGCTTGATTGGTTTCAGAAAAATCAGTGATCAGTTATAAAAAGTGCTTGCCTGACCATTCAGTCACAAATCGCCCAGGATTAATTTGTTGTTTTTGTCTGTTAACGCCCATATTGAGACACCACCACTTGAAGGTAGAGGAATGCAAATTCAAGATCTAATAATTGGCAACAATACCATTGATTTGAACTTTTTGTGCTACTGCGTCACATGTACAGGACCTCGGTGTTTACGGTCTCATCCGAAGGACTATCAGCGTTCCGTACATTATTCGAACGCACGATCCTACAGCAGACGCTCTAAGCACCGCATCACGCGAGTGACTCCTGTTGCAATAGGTGTCCGTACTTAGATTCTACACCGAGCTCAACGAGCCGAGTATAGTCTACATTTGCAGCCCCCCAACTGCAGGTGGTGTCAGCTCAATATGTTTGAAGGCAGATTTTAAGTTTGAAAAAATGTTAAGTACATGTTTCACACGAGAATTAAACTCTTCTGGTTCTTGTTTTCATATTCAACAGATTTTTGGGGTTATTTGATCATGATCATTTTAATTTATTCCGAAAAGTGGAGAGAATTCAAGCGTATTGCAAATACATGTAATTCATAGGTATTTGGATTGCGCGTGCATGGCTAATCAGCCATAAAGCTTTTGCTTGGCTTGTTCCGAGTTAGTTTATATACACGAAGAAATTGTTTCTTATTTGGATTTTTTGCTTGAAAAAGACGTTAATGACAATCTAACAACCAAAATCTATGATAAACGTGATAATTTTTGTATCGTCAACGTCCCTTACTTATGCAGCAATTTACCTTCATACGGCGTTTATATACTAGTATATCTCAATTGATTCGATACGCAAGAGCATGTTCTATATATGAACAATTTCTGAAACAAGATTAATTATTGACAAACAAATGGGTGAAACAAGATTATCAGCAGTCTCGTTCAAAGTCATCATTTCGTAAGTTCTATGGGCGATACAATGACCTTGTCAGCAAATTCAATTTATCATTGAATCAAATGCTGACTGACGTGTTTCAAACTTATTGTTCGTCCATTATTTATACACTGAATTGACGACGGATTTTTCCGTTATTTCCCAATCATGACAAGGAGCACACGGCTGGTGTGACCGGTCAGCAGGGGATGCTCACTCCTCAATGGCACATGATCCCAACTCTGATGTTTTAGAGGTCCCTGTTTGCTCTGCTCCTTTTTTCTATTGTTTTATGGACTTTTGGTATTGAATACTGTTCGTTATCTCCATATCATTCATTGTTCGAGGTGGGAAACATGTCCTAAATTTTATTAGTAAAACTGGTAATAAAACTCGAAATCTTACAAAAATTATTTCATTATAGTATTCATTAATACTTATGCATTTAGCTTTGCAGATTATGTCAAATATTAAATAAAATAATTTCAATTGTTCAGCAACTTTTGGCGGGATTGGTGACGGGAGCTCATGGGGCTGTTGGCAGCACTCACAACTTCATGCCACTGGTGTTTCAAAGAATGATAGAATATTTCAAAAACGGAGACCTTCAAAAAGCCCGAGAGGAACAAATACGTGGGCAGCGGCTCTGTAGGGTCATGTACAAATATGGTAATTTAAATCAAATTTCCGTTTGAAAGGACTTTAAATGTGATTCCCATTTCAATGGTCATGACCCCCTTCGAACTTTAATCGTTTTTTTTTTTGGTTTTCGAAAAAAGAAAGTAGGCTCACTGGCCTAGGGGGCGCGAGAACATTTCCAAAACCGGCCAGAAAATAAAATTACTTCATTTTACTGTAATATTGCTGACTCAGCTTTAAATACCGGAGTAACAATAAGCAATCAATCAAACTTTATATTCTAAAGTAATTTATGATTTACAATTAAGCCAGTAAGATTTGCAACAAAAATAGTTTTTTAAAAAGAATTGTTCAAAAACTTAATAAGATTTATTTTAGGATAAAATTCCGTTGTTTTGTCATCTAAGAAGGTTTCATAGACATTAGATTTCATTCTTTCGAAAAAAGAAGAAAAAACCTATTCTACATTTATTTATAATCCTGTGAAAATTTCGTGCGGTATTGAATTTCGTTGAAGCAATTGTTAACAAAGAAATAAACGAAAGCATATCCCCAACATATATTTCTGCTTTTTACAATATGCTGTGGAAATTCTGTATTTAGTTATCTTCACCCTTTTTCAGCACTGGTCTTTTTGTATTTGTTTACAGGTTCTTTGTTGGGTGGAAATGTGGCAGCTTTGAAATATTTCATGCCACTTGTAGGGATTGATTTGGGACCTCCACGCGAACCAATGAGAGCTATGACAGAAAGCGAAGCAAAACAGTTCAGGAAAGAAATTGAAGATTTGGGGTTCTTTTCATGGAACGCTGCAGTTATTTCATAATTCAGAATTTTTTCATATAGTATGTGTATACAAACGTCAGTAATTCTTTACAAATGTTGTTGCTTACATATATATCAGTTTTTTTTAAGGACTAAAGTTAATAAATTTAAATGAAACCTGCATTCTTTTGTTTTTAATTGTTCAACAAAAGAAAATTACATGTCAGATAGTTGGCTCTTACGACGTCATACCAGCCTTGCCTTCACATGACCATTTGGTTGGAACACGGCATTGTAGTAAAATCGAGTTAACCTTCTTGTTATCAATTTCGAATATTTACATCCACTGAATATTTTCTCCTTTATTTCTTCAGAAAACCATTGCGTTAATCACTGCATGAACTACAGTAGGCATGTCGCCTCTACAGATTTCATGATCAGTGGCTGTTCCATCAATGAAACGTATAAAGACGTTTGCATCATTAGTACAATAATTAATCTTTTTAATCCTACTTTAAATTATTATTCAAACAGATATCAATATAAACAATAAAATGTCTTTCTTTCTTTGTTATTACTGGAATTAACGGTCGCAGCTATTGCAGAAAAAACTTACATAACCCGCTTACGCGGCACCTGATCCCACCACTGAATTTTTTGTAGACCCGTGCTTGCTCTGTGTTGCAATTTTTTTTTATTAATAAACGGACTTGTGGTGAGACCTTGGTATGCTTTTTTGAGCCAAGACGTAAGAGTTGTAATAGAAACTTGAGATCCAAAAAAAGCAAACCATCGAAGAATTTCCTAACGGTTCCGAACCACGACGAAGTTTTATAAATTATTTTCTTTCAAGTTATCACTTATATAATCAGTCACCTGCATTGTGTAGTGGAAGAGCGTCTTCTCTAGACTCGCGAAGTACGGAGTTAAATCTTGCGTCGCGGGTTGGAATCCCACTGTGGGACGTGAGAACCGTATTAACCAAGGTCCCGTGTCGCAGTTGATGCTGGCACGAAAAAGATCTCTAGCTGCTCAATGGCCTTGATTGCCGAGTATACTAATAGGAATTGTTTCGAAATTCCCCCTGGATTACATGCATCTTGTATGCCTGAGTGTCACAAAGCGTTTTCTTCTGCTTTTAATGAAAGGTCCCCTAAAGTGTCGCGTAAGTGCTGATAGCATAAGATGCATTTCTGAAAATTTGGTAGCACTGAAAAACAATGTAACATCAGAATTTGCCCGTAAACCTAGGTCTATTTTTGAGATAGATAGGTGGAAAGCCACTGAATATCGACAGTTTCTGCTTTATATATACAGGTCTGGTTGTTCCCGTCTTGAAAAAAGAAAATAGACGTGGCCCATTGACAGACAATCTTCCGATAGGTTTACAATATGGTATTGTTAAAACGTCAAACTTTCAGCTCAAACTGAATGTCAAGGATAGTTGTGTCAGAATGAATGGAAGTGTTTCCATAGTAAAAACAGTGTACAACATGACAATGACAAGGAAGTTTACATTGTTAACCAGTCATTTGAAAAGTTGGAAATATTTTTTTCATCTCCGCTTGACTCAATATTGGGCATAATGTTGGTTTCAGAGCTTGAGCATGAAATTAAAATCAGCAAAACTGTCTTCAATTGAGGCAAAATGCATCTTGCTTCCATTTAAAAATAAACATGTGGCAATTCCACTTACTGATTCCGTGTGGTAATAAAATGTGTTAACAGACAGACTTTTTTCTTCATTTTTAGCCGGGCTTATTGCTCAAAGAGCAATTGCCGGCTTATGTGATCCTGTTCAAGGCAGGATGTTGACCCCATAGTCGCCATTTTAAAGTTACGTGCAAAAATATAGTTCTTACTCTCAACCGCTTTTGAGATAATACAAACGCTAAATAAAGCAACAAAAATAATACGAAGTTTTATCTATATAAAATAAACATTAGTAGTAATGACTTTGAAAACTTCATAATTCAAAGAACAAAGTTCATTAGCGTAAGGATTTTGATAATCAGTGTTACCGTATAGTCCTCTACACATACGACACCCCTACTAATGTTATTGTGATTTAAATTCAAGACACGTGGTTTAGGTTGATCTATTTAAAAGTTAAAGGGTAGAACCGGTTTTATAAATAAAATTTGCAGTAAGCATGTCATTGCTATAGCCTGTTTCTTTTGAGAACATGTCCTGCAATAAATGTTTCCAGACCTTTCTGAAAGACTTTCATGATTTTCAACAGAAAAAAGGGTGGCTAAAGGAGGGGGTGTTAAAATAACAATATATCTTACACTTTTCGGCGAAAATTAGAGCTCACAAGTGACCGATTCGCTAGTAAAAAAAAAATGTGTAATATCATCTACACTGACACACCTTTGTTTGCCTTATATGGCTATTGTAATAAATGCGCACAGACGATCTTATCACGAGCATCTGACCAATCGTTGAACGAAAAGCAACGTTTACGCCAAATACATGTTTACATTTTACTTCGAACACGTGGTTAAGGCCAATCTAGGATCATGTCAATGGGCTGCAAAGTAAAAAAAAATGTTCTTACGAAATCCATTCTACTCTGTAAATGAGCCCGGCTCTCCGTACTTCTGAGTACTTTGATTTAAGATTGCTAGAATTGAGTCATATGTATCATAGTCTGATTTCAATTTTCATTATGCTCGTAAATAAAGAAGTAATGCGAACATTGAGATATTTTGAATATTGCGTGACAGCACAAATTTACTCTAAATTATAATAATGAGAAAAATCATTCAATCTGTCAATGTTTACTATTTATATTTTTTTATTTACATTTTAGGGTACTGTAGAAGTACTTTTTTTCCGCGTGATATTAATTTACGCTATGTACGCGGTCACAAATTTTCCGCGGAAATTTGTTCAATCGTACTTAATGTAAATTAAGGCAGATAGAGACAGTCAGAGAATTCCGCGTAATTTACTACCCGGGGATTAAATGGAAACTGAGATTCCGCGGAATTATGACCCCGTGGAAAAAAGTACCTCTACAGTATGAGACATGCTTGAGCTATAAAAATAAAAATAGATATATATATTTCACTAAAACTGTAAACATATATATTTAGATTACTAGCCTTAGATAGTACTGATTGGAATCAATTATAAATGCCACTTTTCATTTATTTCTCTAAATAATTAACTTAAGGCCCACAAATCAGTATGCAGTGGTCGAGTTTACCGCAGTAAACGAAGTGGAGGTGGTTCCAACAAACTGGCTGACTGGGGTAGCTGCAGAACTGTAGGTCTCTGCTTGAGAAAATTCGGACAGCCCCTCCCCCTGTTGCTACGTACGTGGATTTAAGACATTGTTTTTCAATTAAGGTGTATAAAGCCACCTTAAGCCCCATACCTCTCCAATAAGGAACACACAACAGGGGAGAGAGTCATCATGTTACTCTTTATGAATTAAAATCTCAAACTGTTTTTCATTTCAAAAGTAATTTTCTGATCTTGCTATTCATTATTTAGCATTCGAAAGACAGATTTTTACACATTTGGAGGAAATAAAATTCAAGGTCAATTTAAATACCAAACTGTTACATGCACTATTGAGAAAGGTGGACAATATTTGTGCAGGTGGAGAGGGGGATGAAATACAGGATACATATTTTCTTTTGTCCACCAGGGATGGATTTCAGGCCCTAGAAAAAAAAACGTGAAGAGCGTGAAGAACTCTCTGCTTACTTGGTACGCTTTCCTTCTTTAAAATATTTTGATTGTCAATCTTATTAAGGATGTAGATTTTCTTGTAAGGGATTTATCTTAAAAGATAAAACATTAATTTATTATGTCCATTTCCCCTAATTTCAATATGTACGTTAACTTATTTTAACAGGTCTGGTTAAAGACCTTGGTGGTACATGTATCGGTGGGAATAGTTTAAAATCGACTGTGAGAAGGCTGTTAACGTACATGATTGAGAACGATCTTGCAAGGCAGATTAATTGGAAGGGAAAGGGGGAAACTCGCCTTCTCCTCCTTAACCCCTTTCACACCAGGGCTGCGTCCTCACGGCGACTGCACGGCATCCTCAACAAATGCAAAACGCCGAGGTGATCGCAGTAGAGTCTCCTACAGCTCCGTGAAAACGCGGCGAGATCTCCACTGAACGCCGTAGGGTCTCCTAGAACGCCAGGGGACGGCGATCACTTTGGGCATGCACAAAGTACGCGCCGTGTGATCGCGGTCTGATAAGAACGCAGTAGAACGCCGTGAGATCGCTGTAGAATCGCGTCCGTCGCCGTAGGGACGCCGTGACATCTTCATATTGTGAAAATTTTACAGAAATTTGTGCTATTTCCCTGCGATTCCACGGCGATTTTAAAAATTTAACAACGCCGTAATGACTCCGTGTGAACGCAGCTTGGTGTGACAGGGCCTTTACACTTAAAAGAAATGTTGATAAGTAAGTACAAAAACAGGGAGTTTGATTATTATGAATAAACAATATTATAAAAACGGTTTTTACATATATGTGCAATGAAAGACAGATTTAAGTTTAACAGTAGATTTAACCTTTACTTTTTTCAGAAGGGGTACGTAGAAACAGATTATGCTCTTCGGCCACAGAGGCATTATTATCAAAGAGTGGTTTAGGTATGCGACAGATAGGGAGGGGGTAGGAAGAGTTTGGAGGACAGGAAGAAGGCGGCGGCAAGAGAGCTAGAGGCGGAGCAGGGTGAAGTGGAGCAGGGTGATGATGATTTAAGGAATCACTGTCTAGTTAGGAGAGTATGCCAGGGCATCAACAATAGTGGGAAACATGGGATAATTTGCATAACGGGCGAAGCCCGTTATGCTAAAATTATCCCATGTTTCCCACTATTGTTGATGTCCCTGGCATACTCTCCTAACTAGACAGTGATTCCTTATATTTCCATTTCAGTGTGAAATAAAATTGTAGATTAATACTTTAAAAATGTAGACCAATAGATTTAAATACACGAGGCCCTCCATGCCAATTTCAGTAGTCCTCACACACTGACGTCAAACACAAAGACAGCCGCACGAGATTTACATGCACATTTGGCCTCCTTAGCGTCAGACACAGAGACAGATGCGCACGAGATTTGCATGCGTATTAGGCCTCCTTCGCTGCTGACCTATCGTCCTGCCTAATTTACATGCCGACAGAATTATCAAGAATAAACTCCCAAAACTTTCAAAGAGTTATCACAGAGAAAAAAAATTGAAATGGAAATATTCATAAATAACTGTACTATCATAGTGTCACATTGACCCTCCAAACAGTTTTCTATTTTAATACATTTATTTGAAATTTTCTTATGTAAATTTATTTCTTTATACTATTAATTCTGAATTCCTTTATTTTTTCTCCATTCAAACATTTTAATTTTTCTTCGGTAATTTAATCCAAATTATGTTCCAACAAATGCATTCTTCTCTATTTCGTTTCACTTGCTTATTTACCTTGACAAGTACTGTAAACGTATTATATTTGGCTATATATTCTTTTTAGCGGCTTTGGCGGAACGCAGCAACCGCTAAATCAAGTACAACGCTAAATGTCTTGCACATATATACACATAAATACAAAATGAAGAAATGCGCTAAATCAAATCTACGCTAACTGATTCAAATGTCAATTTCCGCCAAATATCGTACACGCTACATATAATACATTTACGGTATCTTCTTATTTGTGAAAAAATTGAAGAGTTACTCGTTAAACAAACTTAATTCACAATTGTGTCTTTTTCTATATTCTTCGAATGTACCAGTAAAGCCGCAAGGTAAATCACCCTCTTTGATGTCAGTTTTTGGGTAAGCAAATAAAGTTGTTGTTTGATAAATGTTATAGTGTACATTATATTTTATCAGTTGAGTTCAGTTGATGGAATGGATATCTTGATTTATTGTGTTTTTTCATACTCTGCTAAGTTCACAATGGAAAAAATTGTGAATTAGGTAAATTTAAAATGGAAAGCATTAATAGAATTTTTGTAGACCCAACATTGTATCAACGTTGAATGAAATTTGTTGTCACTGCATGAAAAGGTTGACATGGGGCCTACATTGGGCCAACATTGGAATTATCTTTGGATGACATTGGGCCAACGTAAAGTCAATATGTAAAGCATACATTGGGTCTTTATTGTGCCAACATTGGAATCATTTTGTATGATATTAAACCAACGTAAGGCCAACATTAGGGTGCACAAATACACCGGGTCAACATCGGAACCATCTTTGTATAACATTGAGCCAACGTAACGCCAAAATGTAGGAATATGTTGGGCCAACATCGGAATCATTCTTGTATGACATTGGGCCAACGTAACGCCAACATGTTGGTGCAACGTTGCGCCGATGAGCAAAATTACATTGGCCAAAATATAATTTTCCAACATTGGGCCAACGTACGGTAACTGACAACGATGGCCCTACATTGGACCAACGTACGCTTGCTATCTGGTCTGACGCCCCAAGTCTGGTATTACTAAAATTCCATTAACCTAAACAATATAAAATAGTTGCAGAGCAGACACAGACCTCCGAAACATCAGAGGTGGGATCAGGTGCCATGGAGGAATGAGCATTCCCTGCCGACCGGTCATACCCGCCCTGTGCTCCTTGTCATGATCGGGAAATAACGGAAAAATCCGTCGTCAATTCAGTATATAAATAATGGACTAACAATTAGTATGAAAAACGTCAGTCAGCATTTGACTTAATGATATCGACCATAGAACTTACGCAATGATAACTTTAAACGAGACTGATGACATTCTTGTTTCTTCAACTTGTTTGTCAATAATTTACCTCGTTTTAGAAATTGTTCATGCGTAGAGTATGCTCTAGCGTATCGAATCAACTGAGATATGTGAACTCCGTATGCAGGTGATGAAGGTATATTGCTGCATAAGTCAGGGAAGTTGACGATAGAAAAGTAAAAGTCGTCACACTTATCATTGTTGTTAAATTACCATTAGTGTCTTTTTCCAGTAAAATATCCAAACATGAAACAGATGTGTCAGACTCTGTGGTATCTTTTATCTCAAGCTCACCAGGATATATCATATCGACATAGAAATAGAAATTACCATTGTTAATTGACAATACGTCGTCGATGTATCCAAATGTGAAGTTGAAGGCCACAGCAAGTCTTTTCTTCTTTTCACGCATAAGATTTTGCATAAGTTCTGCTTTATATGAATACAAAAATAAGTCTGCTGATAACGGAGCGCAATTGGTACCCATGGAAATTCAAATTGATTGTTGGAAGACCTGGTCTTTCAAAAACCACATAAATATTGTCAATCAGAAAGAAAGCTAAACGTTTACAACTTATCTGCCAATTGTTCCCTTGACAAGAAAGCATACAATGCTATATGGGCTAAATGTATTGCAGGCAGGGGAGCAAATGAGATAGCAAGTGCTCTACTAGTCATTCTTGGTGCTGTATTAAAGGATCACCCATTAGTTGACACGACAATCCTTTGGTCAGATTCCTGCGTTCCACAGAATCGTAATTCTGTAATGTCGCTTGCTCTGAAGACGTTCATGTCGCAGAATCCCAATGTCAAAAAGATAGTTCAGAAGTATTGTACTCCTGGACACTCTTCCATACAGGAGGTGGATATCATCCACAGTCATCTGGAGAAAGGCCTTAAAATATCTGACATCTACAGTCCTGTCAGTTTGTTGCTAGTATTGAATAGCATCAGGCCTAAGCATTCAAGGGTTATACAATACAGTACAAAAAGTTCATTTCTACAACTTTCGGAAAGTCTTAACAACTTTGAAATTTAGTTCTGTGCCATACTCAAAGGTGAAGCAGCTTGAGTACGTGGTAAGAAAACCTTTCCATGTGCTATTCAAGATGTCATTTGCAGAATCTGAGGTATCCATCAGAGGACAAACAACACGAAGTAAGGATCCCTGCCCGAACGTTTGCCTTCCAGTGCAAAAAGAAACCTAACAAAGAGCCCTGTTCTATCCAACTAGAAGAAAACAGATTTTAAATCAATGTTAAAATTTATGCCTCTTCATTTTATTAATTTTTTGTAGTATCAGGGACCTATATACTAATACAGTATAGTATATTGGTCCCTGGTAGTAATTTTAATTGTGATTTATGTTGCTATAATGCCAAGATTTTTCAAATTGTTTTGTATACTAGTAACTTAAAACTAATGTTGAGTAAGACAACTCGGTGTCTTATGTAATAAACTTAAGGGTTTTTTATTATTCAAGAGTTTGTGCTGATTTCCTAGGTAAAAACTATCATACGCAACGTAGTTTGAACTTTAATGGGCTCTTCCCTGGAGTTGAAAAGTTCCAATAAACGAAGGACCTGTGTGCAAAACTTTATTGTCTATATATAATTTGTACACCTTCTTTTGAAATGAATTTTTATGGGGGGAAATCTGGAATTTATGTTTCGTAATTTTTTTTTTTTTGAATTATGAAAATTTTTCATAATTTGATATCTTCTGAGTAGCCCTGTTAATGCATGGTGATTTTTTGTATATGAATATCTGATGGCACTATAATCTTAAATTGAAAATATCTTGAAAAATTATCAGCAGGTAAGGTACCTTGCGTATGTTTTTAAAAGCGAGAAAGAAGACAAAACATTGAGAACTTCATGAGCTTTATAAGTTTTGGATATGCTGTATATCCATATATATTTAATATATATCTCAAAGAACCAGTTTGTTCTGTTTCCAAACTCATTATATCTCTTAACAAAAATCAAAAACAATATGCTAAGAATGATTTATTTCCAAATAAAGGACTCCGGATTTCAATTGTCTGGAATACGTGGAACCAATTAGTTACAGAGTGCAAATTTTAAAGGACTACGTTCGTTCTCAACAGACTTAATTACACCACCATTCCCCACGATAAATTAAAGACCAGACTTTTTTGATATTATTGACAGCTGCTTTTTCAAAAAAATGGATCTCGTAAATTAACATACCTGGTCATTGGTCATTTGAAAAATTATTTTGTTAAAACACATTCTGATTGCACACACAACTACTCTGAAGTTGACATCAGAGATGCTTGAGTTTCTGATTGACAATATATATGTGGTTTATGGAGACCAGGTATTCCAACAATCTATTGGAATTCCCATGGGTACCAATTGCGCTCAGTTATTAGCAGACCTATTATTATATTCATATGAAGTAGAATTTGTGCAAAATCTTATGTGTGAAAATAAGAAGGGACTTGCTGTGGCCTTCAACTCCACAATTAGATATATTGACGACGTAATGTCATTTAAAAATTGATAATTTTCATTCTCCGTCGATACGATGTATCCTGGTGAGCTTGCGATAAAAGAAATCACAGACTCTGACACAACTGTTTCATACTTGAATATTTTACTTGATTGTATATTGTTTAACGTCCCTCTCGAGAATTTTACACTCATATGGAGACGCCACCACTTTCCGGTGGAGAGCTGCAAATTTTGTCCTATACTCGGCACTCAGGAGCAGGGAGGGATCTTTTTCGTGCCAGCACCTACTGCGACACGGGTCCTCGGTTTATACGGTCTCATCCGAAGGACCGGACTCCTCGTGCCACAGTGGGATTCGAACCCGCGACGTAAGGATTGACTCCTTACTTAATTCTTGACGCTAGAGCAGACGCTCTTACCACTGCGCCACGCGGGCGACTATTTTACTTGAAAAAGACACTAATGGTAATTTAACTACAAAGCTATATGATTAACGTGATGACTTAAACTTTTCTATCGTCAACTGCCCTTACTTGTACAGCAATATACCTTCATCACCTGCAAACGGAGTATATTATATAAATGGTGCCTGTTTTGGAGGGTAACAGTTGAAATTGCCACCCCAAGGAAAACTATTGTCAACCGACGCGTCAGCGGAGGTTGACAATGGTTTTCCGAGGGGTGGCAATTTCAACTGTTACCCTCCAAAACAGGCACCATTTATTTTATTATACTGAATGTCTTCTTAAATTAAGTCAGCAAAAAAAATGGCTCAAGTACAATATAAGACGAAAATACTTCCATTTTTTTTTCTCGTAAGAATATATATTTTTTGCATATTCATTAATATTCATAAATGTACAAAATAAAATAAATTACCATATTTTGCATATGAATCAAATGTGAATATTAATTAATATTTGGGGCCATTATTGGTAAATTAGTTATATAAACCAATTGCATTCTATA
>PRKT01000102.1:122649-151619 GCA_003671525.1 Saccostrea glomerata | reverse complement strand
TTATTTCAGGTTTATTATTCACAGAATTTCAGAACTTTCAGTGTCAAATGATGGGCATCTTCTTAAGACAAGTACACACAGTGAAAATAGCTCATAATACCTAATAATAATTTTATTAGAAAAAATAATTTTCTCCTAGACAACAATTAATGTCATTATCTTTTTAATCTATGCATAAAACATTTAAAAAATGTGTTCTGAAGAGACAAGGAATGTATTTTAATGAATTACATGTGTCAAATTGAATGAAGAAAGTTTAAAGGAAATGAAAAATCCAATTTAAAAAATATTTGGTATTAAAAGTCCACTTTCAAGAGTTATCTTTCCTAATTAGCCAAGACTCAAAACACTATGGAACGTTTGACATTACATCTAAAATTCAGAATAAAGCTTTAAATTGCCAGAGTATACATTTAAACCAATAAAGCAAATATATTAATTAACACCAGCACAGTAAATAGCGCAATAAAATAAAATTTTAATTTCAACAAGGTTGTAGATTTTAACTCGAATTTCCTCCATACATACATGTCAGTGATTGATAGAGTTCACTGCATGCATGGCTATGAAATTTGACATTACTTGTTTGGCAAAGATTTGACTGTTGCTTTCTTTTGTTTCTACCTAAAAGCAATTCTTCTTGGTTTATGCATATATAATGAATCCGTTACTTTGTTTTCACTGTTTACAACACCGCATGTTTCATCTATTTTTAAAGCGTTTTAAAGGTCAGGGTCATATTATAGAGGTATCTAAACAACTCGTCCCCTGAGCAATTCGGTCGACACAATGGAGGTTTATTTTTTTGTGTAGTACGTCATCAAAAAGTGGTGTAATGAGCCTCCTTAAAACATGAATCAAATTCAATACACTGTAACTGGAAAGTTGTTGCATAATGCTCAGGTGACCTACAAGGCCCGTGGGCCTCTTGTTTGGTGTAGGTCTCATTTCTGAGTAACTATAAGCCCTGTGTTAACCAAACTTGCATGGATGCTAGATCTTAGGATGCACACTACCAGGCTTGCTTCTAATGCTGAATTTGACCTACATTTTCCGGTTGAGTGAACAGGTTAAAGTTTTTGATGTTGGTTTCATTTCCAAGTTACTATGAGCCATATAATGACCAAACTTGCAAGGATGGTAGATCTTAGGATGCACACTACCAGACTTGCTTCGGATGCTGAATTTGACCTACATTTTCTGGTTGAGTAAACAGGTTAAAGTTTTTGATACAGGTTTCATTTCCAAGTTACTATGAGCCCTATAATGACCAAACTTACATGGATGGTACATCTAAGGATGCATACTTCCATATTTGCTTCAGATGCTGAATCTGACCTTCATTTTCCGGTTGAGTGAACAGGTCAAAGTTTTTGGTGTAGGTCTCATTTCCGAGTAACTATGAGCCCTATGTTAACCAAACTTGCATGGATGGTACATCGTAGAATGAACACTACCAGGCTTGCTTCGGATGCTGAATTTGACCTACCATTTTTCGGTTGAGTGAACAGGTTAAAGTTTTTGGTGCAGGTTTCATTTCCAAGTTACTATGAGCCATTTAATGACCAAACTTGCATGCATGGTACATCTAATGATGCATGTACCAGACTTGCTTCGGATGCTGACTCTGACCTACATTTTCCAGTTGAGTGAACAGGTTAAAGTTTTTGATGCAGGTTTCATTTCCAAGGTACTATAAGCCCTATATTGACTAAACTTGCATGGATGATACATCTTATTACCAGACTTGCTTCAGATGCTGAATCTGACCTACATTTTCTGGACGAGAGAACAAGTTAAGTTTTTTTTATACAGGTTTCATTTCCAAGTAACTTTGTCAAGCAAACATGCATGGATGATACATCTAAGGATGCACACTAATGGACTTGCTTCAGATGCTGAATTTGACATACTTTTTCCAGATACTGAACCTAGTAAAAGTTATGGGTGCAGGTCTGTAACCAAGAAACTATAAGGCTTATATAAAACAAACTTGCACAATTGATGCATCAAGGGATGAAAACTCTCAAAATTGCTTCAGATGCTGGATTTTAATTACGTTTTCTTGATGAAGAGCTAGTTTGAAGTTTTTATTTAGGTCTTTTCCAAAGTATCAAATCAAAATTGCATAAATTTTGCATTTTTGGATGTACACTTTTTGTTGGTTAATTGTGTGACTTTGCCTTACTTAAAGACAACATTCGTTGAGGTGAGCTCTGTAATCTCTGATTACCTATGTTTCATTCTAGCCTTCAATAAATCGTAATTCTTAAGTTTTAATTTTTTTTTCCAGATTGATGGTGAACTTGATTTCATTCGTTGAGGTGAGCTCTGTAATCTCTGATTAATACCTATGTTTCATTCTAGCCTTCAATAAATCCTAATTCTTAAGTTTTAATTTTTTTTTTCAGATTGATGGTGAACTTGATTTGAAGCATGAATATTTTTACAGACAGTTTGGCTTCATCCTCCTCAGCACATCACTCTTTGGAATTTTCACACAATACTCATCAGATCCTACAGTCAAAATTACATTTCTATGGTCTCGAGTTATTGTAAGTTTTTTCTCAACTAATGCTGATAGAAAATGTGATGCAGGGATCAATGCTATTCAGTCTGATTAAAATCAAACCTTCCTCTGGACTAGCTCCTTTTTCTTGATGGTCACCCACACGCTCAACAAAATAAAGGAGATAGCGGTAGTTGGATTTTAATCAGACTGCAATGCTGTCTTTTTAAATGGTACCCTTGGCTTTCCATCCCCCCTTTGAAAAAGGGTTCCCCTTTCAGTTATAAAAAATTCCCCCATTAAACTAACATGTAAAATTGATATATATATATATATATAAGGGTTCTAGAAATAACCCCAAAATGAACTCGCAGTTTGCAGATTTTGCAACCTTTATATGAAATTTCCAGAGTGACTTGCCCTTGAACTCCCATAATATAATTATATCTCCATCACTAATGTCAAGCAACCATATATTTTTCTTTTAGGTGAAAAGGATAGTTGAATAAAATAGATTATAGTAAGATAATTCTCTCTGATGTACTTAATATGCTTTAAGTGCCACTGATGGAGTTAGTACATGTAAGTGTACAATACTAGTGTATTTGCTGCACATGTACAAAGTCAACAGTGACTAAACAGATGAATTCCTAGATTTTCTTAGATTCCAATTGTATACTAGAATAAAAAAATAGGTAAAAGGTTACTCGATCCCAGATTTAAGAGGGAGGGGGGTCCATACCCTTAAATTTTATAAGAAATCTGTATTTTATTAACATACACATGTTATAAAAAAGTTATACTGTGAAGTGTCATCATTCATTAACAAATGGTAATCATCATAGATGTGATAGACTTACAATACACCATATATATTCCATGAATTAAAAGTAAACATCAAAAAATATTATTAATATTATTAATCTCAATTGTCCTTGTGATACTGTCAGGTTGAAGAAAGCAAGCCTGATGAAGAAAATTTAGTAAATGTAAGTCAGGTGTTCAGTTGATAAAAGGGTGTGAAATTTGCCTGATCTGAAGATCACAAACTTTTTTCAAAAACTACTGAAGCCTTATAAAATTGAATGGATCTGCAGCATTTCCGAATTAGAGTAAAAAGAATTTTCGTTTTAGAATTTGAAAAAACGTTTTTGGGGTAAGATGCGGATGGGGTTTAAAACAAAAAGAATTGCGTGTTAGTTCCTTCAAAAGATATGATAAAAAGGGTACATATATAGCCAACACAGCCAAAGATCGCGGGAATCTCATATCAAATTAAACCTCACATGTTACATATCATACATGTATATGAGGTATATAAAAATAAGTAGAATATTTTCTACCATGCATTTGCTCATAAAAAAGTAATAATGAAAGTGAATGGAGGAAAGTAAATGTGTGGGAATCTATCTATTCAATACATACGTTAGACGTACAAATATTTTTTTCTCAGATAACATTTTATATCTCTCTCTCTCTCTCTCTCTCTCTCCACTTGGCAAAAAATAAAGGGGGGGTTCCAACCCCCGGAACCCCCCCTCTGGATCCGCCAATGATATATATATATATATATATATATATAAAGGTTCTAGAAATAACCCCAAAATGAACTCGCAGTTTGCAGATTTTGCAACCTTTATATGAAATTTCCAGAGTGGCTTGCCCTTGAACTCCCATAGTATAATTATACCTCCATCACTAATGTCAAGCAACCATATATTTTTCTTTTAGGTGAAAAGGATAGTTGAATAAAATAGATTATAGTAAGATAATTCTCTCTGATGTACTTAATATGCTTTAAGTGCCACTGATGGAGTTAGTACATGTATAAGTGTACAATACTAGTGTATTTGCTGCACATGTACAAAGTCAACAGTGACTAAACATATGAATTCCTAGATTTTCCTAGATTCCAATTGTATACTAGAATAAAAAAATAGGTAAAAGGTTACTCGATCCCAGATTTAAGAGGGAGGGGGTCCATACCCTTAAATTTTATAAGAAATCTGTATTTTATTAACATACACATGTTATAAAAAAGTTATACTGTGAAGTGTCATCATTCATTAACAAATGGTAATCATCATAGATGTGATAGACTTACAATACACCATATATATTCCATGAATTAAAAGTAAACATAAAAAAATATTATTAATATTATTAATCTCAATTGTCCTTGTGATAGTTGTCAGGTTGAAGATAGCAAGCCTGATGAAGAAAATTTAGTAAATGTAAATCAGGTGTTCAGTTGATAAAAGGGTGTGAAATTTGCCTGATCTGAAGATATTTATCTGTAGTGGACTTATTGTAGACTGTTCTGAAATTGATCTGTTTGTGAGGCTTGTAGTTTAAAAATAGTCAATTTATTTAGGTTGTACTGAGATATCAATAATTACGTGTATTTTTACTATTTAGGATATTAATTTTCAAGCAAACTATGGCTTAATTTTGTTTTTTGATGACAAATTTTGAATTACAATTATTCCACGTAAATAGTAATTCCATTTTTTTTTTCAGTCAACAAGTGTGTACATTTTAAATCGTGTGTACTCCATTTACAATGTAACAAAAGATCCTCATTGGAATGACAGGGTAAGTTTCTCAGAATAAAAAAAAAAGGAGGGTTGTCTTTTTTTATAACAGGCAAGCAAAGTCTTGTGATGACTGGGAAAATGCCTTATAATTTGAAGAGCTCAGTCTCACGGAATGACAGGGTATAAGTAACTAAGTGACTCAAAATTACAGGGACTGAGTCTCTTTGAATGACAGGGTAAGTTGTTCATAAACTTAATATTGACCTTCATTTTTATCTCTTAGAGCTTTTCAAAATAAAATGTTGCTGTATTTCTGTTTTTATGTGCCCATCTTACATGTCTTAAGACGGGATTATCGGGGATATATTCTGTAATAGGGTTCATGTCTGTCTGTCTGTTTGTTAGTTTTTTTGTGTCCAGCTCATAACTGTAGTATCAGTGTTTTCCCTAAGAACTGGCTAATGGTCCAATTGACAGCAAAAATGCTTAGAAATATAAAATTGTTTTTAGGTTGACAGAGATTCTCTTCATAAACATAACCCTTAGCCTGCATCATATTGATCTTTAACTCTTTACTTCGAAATAAAGGGAAAACACTAACTAGACCTAGACATGCTAGAATTCTCAAACTTTCTCAGCTGATAATCTTGGGTAGACAAAGTGAGTGACAAATTAAAGTAGTTCTTTTTGAAGTGGGGCCTTTCATTTGAACTTACTTGAATCATCTTTAATGAAGAATTTTTGTGACAATTAACTTTGGTTGAAATTGACCAAGTAAAACATAGATCTAAGTTTTAGGGACATAATCATTTCATTCCACATTTTTAATGGTATTTAATTACAGAGTTGGTATTTTGGGACTTATGGAGATGTTCTCTGGTTTCTTGGAACTCTCTACCACACATTGAGATGCCCAGACTGGGGGGGAGCTAATGAAACACACTCCAGGCTGGATGTACACCTGAGGATTGATGCCATTTTGACCTTTTTTATGGCACTAATGTGCTTTGCCTTTCCGGGTCATGTTTATAGAATTCAGGTAACTTTTGTTTTTCATATATATACATAAGCTAGCATTGCCACAGATCCAGGAATTTTTTTCCATTGGGGGTTCACCTCAGTCAAAAAACAAATTAATAGAGATCTGCTATTTTGAGGGGGGGGGCAGCATTTTCTAGGGGTTTCAAGGTCACTTTAAGTTGGTTATAAGTATTCATATTTAATTCAATAACTGCAAATTCCAGGGGCTCCCGACCCCGCGAATCCCCTCTAGATCTGCACATGTAGAATATTATATTAGGAATGTCAACAAAAAATATTTATTTTTTTTAATATTCTTTGATTATTCAAATAGTTAATTTAAAAAATTGCAAATTCTGATACTGGTAATTTGCCAAATTAGAATTATTGTTCTTACCAACCATGGAACTTTAAAAAATCCCACTGCCTATGCTATTGCATATAGATATATAATCACTAGGAAATTTCCAGTTGTTGTCAGGATGGATTAATAACTGGTCATAATTTTAGACATCCATATATTTTTAAAATACATGATTACTGTCAATGTAGTGGATAACATTTATATTAGTGCCATCAGTACGATTCTTAGAAGTATTTCTTTATATCGTAAATAAGGTCTAAAACTTGCTGCATAATTAGTTGGACTTGTAGGCTAGATTAATAGATGCTATAAAAGTCATCAGCCCTGCCAAAGATCTACAAGCCCAAAAAGAAATTTAAAAAATGTTATTTATAAAATTTTGTTACATGTGTACACCAAGTTTTTAGTCTTCCTCATTTTACTGTTGGCCTCTATCAAGGGGATTCTGTAGTGTTTAGGTCTCAGTCCATAAGCAAAAGATTCCGGTACTAATAGTGGTTTAAGACAGTTTTATCAATGTAAGTTTTTAATTATGGAAGTTTTAACAGGTCCAGCTGGGTATCAGTTCATGCAAATTTATTTGCTTTTTGTGAAAATTGTACATTTGAGTTGTAGTGCACAAAGTTATTTAAACATTGTATTACAGAGGTACCTGCAAATGGTTAGCAAATAAGAATTCTATATAAATTACATGGATATGGTATTAAATTTTATTTCTAGCACAAAAATACCTGTATTTCAAGATAAAAATGGTAGATATTCTGGCAATCAATAACATTGTATATATTTTGATACACATGTGGTATTTTAGTCCTATTGTAATATATTAAAAAAACATTTGATATCAATGCAAAATATTTCAGTCCATTTAGGAACCAAGGGACATGGGGTTGTGTCCACATAATTTTTTACCATATATATAGAACTAGTTACATGTACATGTAACATTTGTACATGTAACATTTAAAGACTTCACCTAAGAATAAAGATTATTTTGAGAAACAAAAACCAGCATGAAAATTGAAATTTTTATTATGTCTTCATTGTTAAAATAAATTAAAAACTTGTTATTGTTTCTTGATAAAAGATGGAAATTTTTAACAGACAAAAACAAAGATCTACTGTAAAAGCACAAATATTCGTGGGGGGGGGGGGTTAAATTTCGTTTATTTTGTTGTTAACAATTATCAACGAAATTAAATCCCACACTAAATTTTATATCACTATATTTTGAATATCCTTACTCTCAAAACAACGAAATTAAATGCCCACGAAACTATTTTTGATGACAAATCAACGAAATTTTATCCCCACAAAAATTTGTGCTTCTACAGTATATCTTAGACGAGATTTAATGTTTTTTTTCTCTAATGAAGTTAGGGGCCATTAACATGTATACCTGTAAATGAAATATCTAAGCAAGGGATGTAAGAGTTGTCTTACTTTACCTTCATGGCCTTTTGTAAAGGATAAAGTTTACTTCATGGAAGTGCAGTGATGCATGTCAATAAAATGTGTCATAGATTTCATAGATTTGATTTTTTCCAGACAAAAAAGGTTTCTTAACAGATTTAATAATATTTTGATGTGAAATGCTCATAAACATGATAAAAACCATATTTATAGTATCCTGAAAATATTGACTGTGACAGACATGAATATTGCCTAACATGAAGCAGAGGGCAATATTTTCTTCTAGGGATGTGCAATTTTATCGGTATACCGGTATATCGCGATTTTTTGTTGCATGATACGTATCGTGATACGGAGACCTAAATACCGGTTTTTAGGTATATATTATAAAGTCCAGAAAATATTCATTTATTTGTTCAATCTTTCAAATTACAATTACAGAAAGTATAGAAAATGTTGTAAAAAGTGAAACGAACGGCATTTTACCGTCCAAACATAATTGATTTTATATTCATAAAAATTTCAAGAAAGTAAAATTCTGTTTTTCTAGCATATTTTTTTAGAAAAATAATGACTTTTCATATTAAATCATTGTAAAAACTGCTTTTTAAAATATCACGATATTATCGTGATATTGTGGGAAAAAATCGTGATATATCGCGATACGAAATTTTTGGCGATACCCATCCCTATTTTCTTCCCAAGAGGGCATTTTTTTTTCATGATGCCATTGTGCATCCCCTATTTTACTTTTGATTGGACACTTTCCAAAAGCAAAACCAGGGGAGTGTTATTGGGCTAACCCATCTCCTATCCTTAAATGCTCCTATACCACTTATTTAAATACAATGATACTTATAAAGAAATTTTTATTATTATTAATATTGGGATCTTCATGAAACCTGTGATCATTCCAAGAAATTAAAATATACATTTGTATTGTTAATTGCATATTAAAAGAGATAAACTTGATGTGACTGCTTAAATCAGGCAAGGAATTCAATAATTGCAGACTTTACACTCAAGGAATTGATAATTACTCTTTTGATAGGTGGATGGCAAACTGGGCAAACTTCACCTTTCTCTTGTTCGTATTGTGGCAGCATTCTTGTTTGGATCTTGTGTAATCTCTGCATCAGCTTCAAGATTTAGCAATGTAGCAGATAAACTACATTTCCTGACTTATCGTATTCTTGTAAGTACATATACATGAAATATATGGAGATAACAACCAGCATTCAAGCTCAAAAGTCCATTAAACAATACAAATTTACACATATCATATGAGAGTTTTTAAATAGGGAGATAAGCTTGAATCCTCTACTTGTTTGGAGAGAGACATTTAAATTGACCAGTAATTATTTTTCTCCTCAAATGAAAATCAATCTTGTGAGACTTTTTAGCTCACCTGAGCCAAAGGCTCAAGTGAGCTTTTCTGATCACATTTTGTCTGTAGTCCGTCTGTCCATCCGTCCGTCCGTCTGTCTGTCTGTAAACTTTTTCACATTTTCGACTTCTTCTCAAGAACCGCTGGGCCAATTTCAACCAAACTTGCCACATAGCATCCTTGGGTGAAGCATCTTCGCTAGCCAAGGGTTTCCGATCCGAAATCTACTCTACAACCCTTGGCAGATTTAGTCCTATCAAATGGGAACTTTAATTGCGCCGCCTATCGCCGTAATTGAGTTAAGTCCCTTGAAGCTCTATAATATTTGTCCAATGAAAATAGCTGTAACATACGTAAATCAATATGACATTTGAAACAATATGGCGACCTCCATGCAGCCTGATGTAGAATATATCCTAACAATCTCATACAGCTGTGGGCAGTGGGCACACCTCAAAAGTGGTAGAAAATATCGTTCTTCGTGGATTTTTTGTGAGGAGTTTGACTTTACTTTCTACATGTTGCCGTATCAATTATTATCAATGAGCTGTAACATTTGATTGGCTTAAATTGATGCACCTAAAATGCGGAACACGGACTTATGTGGTCCTTTCAATAATTCTTGAAAACATATATAATCAAAAGAAAAATATTTCAAATTAATTACTCCCATGTTTTTTAGCATAGATCACGTCCTAACTTTCATCCCGTGTAAATATTACTCTTCTTTTGCATAAAATACGAACAGACTTTAATTCAGCTGAAAATCGTCGATTAGTAAAAACCTTGCGTAGACTCGGACTTCGCAGCCAATCAAATTCGTTTGCGCGAGTTCTAAAATTTTCAGCCAAATCTGCCAAGGGTTGTAGAGTAGGTATCGGATCGGAAACCCTTGGCTAGTGAAGATGTGGGT
The DNA here is from genome assembly GCA_003671525.1 of Saccostrea glomerata. Taxonomy (NCBI): domain Eukaryota; kingdom Metazoa; phylum Mollusca; class Bivalvia; order Ostreida; family Ostreidae; genus Saccostrea; species Saccostrea glomerata. The sequence continues at coordinate 141,476 of PRKT01000102.1, read as the reverse complement.
GAAGGGGATTCAAGTTTGTTAAAATGAAGGGCCATGCCCACATTGAAGGGGAGATAATTGGGAATTAATAAAAAATTGGTGGCATGATTTTAAAATCTTCTTCTCAAGAACCACTGTTCCAGAAAAGATGAAACTTCTGGGAAAAGATCCTCAGGTAGTGTAGATTCAAGTTTGTTCAAATCATGACCCCCGGGGGTAGGGCAGGGCCACAATGGCCGACCAAAGATTTACATAGAATTGTATAAGAAAATTCTTTAAAAATCCTCTTCTCAAGAACCACTGTGCCAGGAAAGATGAAACTTATGTGGAAGCATCCTCAGGTAGTGTAGATTCATATTTGTTCAAATCACGACCCCAGGGGGTAGGGCGGGGCCACAATGGCCAACCAAAGTTTTACATAGAAATGTATAGGAAAATTCTTTAAAAAATCTTCTTCTCAAGAAAAGCAAAGCCATGATTGATCATATTTATATGGAAGCATCCTCATGTAGTGTATATTCATGTTTGTTCAAATCATTACCCCAGGGGGTAGGGCGGGGCCAAAATGGCCGACCAAAGTTTTACATAGAAATATATAGAAACATTCTTTAAAAATCTTCTTCTCAAGAATAGCAAAGCCATGATTGGTCATGGGACTACTTTTGGATTCAAACTTTTCAATAATAAACCAATTTCTACTATTTCCTAGCCACAGTGCTCAGGTGAGCGATGTGGCTCATGGGCCTCTTGTTTTTAAATGTCACACTTAATGCTATGGTAATTGCTAGAAAATGATATATGGAGATGATGAACAGCAATCAAGCTCAAAAGTTTATTAAAATAATAAAAATTGAAAAATACAAATTGGGTGTACAGCAAACATGGGACTCTTAAAGTTTGGAGGTGGGATCAGGAACCATGAATGAGTAGATCATCACACTTTTCCATAAAATTTAATTAATAGTTCAATATAGACAATCATCTACTTGTATCATCCCTTTTAATCATCAAACATTAACATTAATATGAAACCCTTTTCTTTCAAATTGTAGACAAATTCCTGCATTATTACATTCCAGTTGATTTCACAATTTTTCACAAGTAACTGGGGTGTATACCATGTGTACTTCAGCATAATGGTCACAGCAATTTGGACACTGAATGCAGGGTTAGGATATATGCATGAAGTCAAGAAAAAGAACAAAGCAGAATAAACATACACCAAACTGTAATATTAACATATCCTAAACATGTACATAATTATATATAAAGACAGTCTGTAAAGAATCTCATCTTTGAAATGAATGAAAAACTTAGTGGAGTGTTGTGATTGTTTAATAAAAGCAATGAATTGACAAAATATCTGTTTTTTAGAGTATTACATTTTTTAAAAGTGGATCAAAGTCTTAAGTTAAGAGGTCAAATATGTTAGTACCCAAACAGAGGTCCTGTCATAAGGAATGCACTGTGAAAAATGAAAGCTATATCTCTATAATAAATTGTCAGAGTTAATTTTATGATGTAACAAGAATAGCGAGCCAAATGTTTCTGATCCGCTATTCTCACAACCCAAGTCCGTACCAAAAACAGGTCCAGGTCCTTTTTAGACCCATGGTCCTTTCATGAGGGCTGGTACAATTAATTAGATTGTGCTACAAATGTAGCAACCTAGGTGTGTTGTCCCCAGATTTAAACAATACATGTTTGTGAGACACTGATGCGTCCATATGGCAACACAGTGAAGATTAAACTTTTCTTAAATGCAAACTAACTGGAAATAGAATTCTGAAATATGAAAGTAAGCCAAGGTTAAAGTTTTTTTTTATATAACCATGGAAATATCCAAGGTCAAAGATCAAGGTAATTGGTATCCAATGAAAGGTCTTGCCACGTAAAATACATATGTGAAGTATGGAAGCCCTAGCCTTAACCTTTCAAAAGTTATGGCCAAGATTAAACATTTTTAAAAGTAGGTCAAACTCCAAGGTCAAATGGTCAAAGGTCTTGCTATCAAATAAAAGGTCTTGTCGCAAGGATTAAATATGTACAGTATGAAAGCACTAGCACTAACTCCTTAAAAGTTATGGTCAAAGTTTACTTTTTAAAAGTAGGTCAAAACTCCACGGTCAAAGGATCAGTTCTTGGTATCCAATGAAGGGTCTTTTCATAACAATTACATACATTAAGTTTTAGACAACAAGTGTTCAAAAGTTATGGCCAAGGTTAAAGTTTTTTCATAAGTACGGAAATCGTCAAGGTCAAGGTAATTGGTATCCAATGAAAGATTTTGCCACAAAAAATACATATGTGAAGTACATGTATAGAAGCCGACCTAACCATTCAAAAGTTATAGCCAAGGTTAAAATTTTTCAAAGTAGGTCAAACTCAAAGGTCAAAGGGTTAAAGGTCTTGCTATTAAATGAAAGGTCTTGTCACAAGAATTAGATATGTAAATATGAAAGCACTAGCCATAACCCTTGAAAGTTATGGTCAAGGTTTGCTTTTTAAAAGTAGGTCAAAAATCAAGATCAAAGGGTCAAAGTTCTTGGTATCCAGTGAAGGGTCATCTCACAAGGATTCAGCCATTAGGTCATTTGACTATGAAGTGTCAGACACTTCCCTAAGAATCATGAATCTAAATCCGAAGGTACCCACATAACCATAGAATCGTGAGAACGCTACGTAGGACATTGTGATTTGATAAAGAAAGAAGCAGCAAAGACAATAAAATAACTATTGCATTCTTCGTTTTGTTAATCTTCGTAGGGTGTAAATTCCTGTAATATGCACTAAAAGAACAGGCTCAAATCTGTTTCCAGATACTTTTATGGTCGTCATATTCATGAATTTATCGATGGATTAGTGTCCTTTAATTAACGAAAATTGCAAAACAGCATAGAAAGAAGACGTAATGAGTATAAAAAGTTTGAAAAATCTCACTGCCACTGGGATGCAGAAGCCCAAGAGTTATGCAACGCAGCAATAAAGTTCGGCTAAATTAGACATGATAGACTACGAGCTAATCTCGGGCGGGTTAAATATTTTCTTGAAGAATCCAATTTTATCCGCGATAATTTTTCTAGGGTTGGTTGTGGTTCGGCACCCTTCTTAATTAAACACCTTCCCTTTCTCACACTAAGCGTCCTTAACCATCTTATTGACGCTAATTTACAACGACTTCACATTTCTAAAATTATATTAACCAGCTAGTCTCCCAATAGTATTAGACCAGTAGTCTTAGTTTGAGCAGTATTGAGCTAACGAAAAACGGCACCAGCTATCTCAATGACAGCAACACGATTTAAGCGCGAAAACCGAAGGTGTCAAAATTTAATCATGGTGATGCGTATATGTAAAAGGAATGACTCGGAAACATTTGTCAAACTAAGATTTTTTCCCTGATTACAGTATTTGCAGGTTCACTGGAGTGAATGTAAAAGTCGTCACTTTAGAACATTCGTATAACGTACATCTTTAAAAAATTGTAAAGTAAGATGTGACATACGATGGAATCTACACAACATCACACATACGTACTGGTACAACGTAAGAATTTGTTTCTTAATGAATTGAAAACATTGTTTTATAATAAAATTAAAAAAATTACATTTAAAAAAACAAATTTGTTCTTATATCCACATTCGTTCAAACTAATGAGGAACGAATGTGTTCACTGTTTAGGAAACACTTCCCAGCCCTTCCTAGCTAATCACGATTTAATATAAATGTAGCCCTTTCATGAGGTCGATCCATAGATATACATGTATATCGATTTTACAGAAAAGCATATCACGAATTTGCCGATGAAAGGGCTATAGAGCTTCAGTATATATATAACGAATTTATGCATTAGTATGGTGTGAAAAGGCTGTATTTGTTATACATGTATACATGTATTACTTTTTAATAGAAATTATAACAAAACCAAAATTCGAAAGTAATATGAACAAGTCATAATTTTTCTCTGTCATCTTTTTTAACACAGAATAATGATTTTTAAAGGTTGTTTATACACTAATTTGTGTTTCCTTTTCACTGATAGAGTAAGGAATGTAATAATTTTTAAAGACTATATTTGTATTACATGTATTATAATTTATGAAAAGCATTTCTAATATATTTTAACAAAAAGTAGATTCTTAATTAAGGCTTGCATTGTTACTTCCAAAGAATTATTAGAAAACATCATAATTACCGGTTTAAAAAAAACTTTTTTGATTAATTCTTTTTCAGAATCATCATGTATATGTATTTATATAGCTATAAATATTGTGAAGTCAGCAATTTTATTTTATAGATTTTTTTCCATTCTGTAGAAACATCGAATCGGTATGTTTTTTTCAGAATCTTTAAAAAGTAACATATAAAGTATAAATACTGTTATATACATGTACTTGATTGAGCCAATCAGAGAGCTTAGAATAAGAGAGAAAAATAATATAAGTCGATATCATAGTAGGTGTTTTATTCGCTTTTCCTGAAAACTTATTTGAGATGAAATAAATTTTCCTATATAATATGAGTAACTTTAAAGATGAAGTTTATTAAGAGTTCTTGTGGATAAAAACACATTTCTTTAAGAATTCAGAGACATTTTTGTGAGCATTTTCAATTACTCAATGCCTGATTTTCAGAACCTGAGGATCGGATTACCTTAAGTATGAATTAGAGGTACTCTGATTTATCATGCATCATAGGAAATAATTGAAAGAAAAAAGTTCAACTTTGACATCAAGGTGGCCTGGTGTTTACGAATTGTGATCATTTACTTAATTTAAGTGCCTGTTATAATAAAAAGAGATAGTTTCACGAGCACACAACCTGTGACAAGACCGTTCTCGTTATAAAATGACTTTTACCTAGAAGTGAAAAAAGACTTGAAACAAACAATGTGCTAAGCAATATCAGGAATTTACACCCTACGAAGATTAACAAAACGAAGAATGCAATAGTTATTTTATTGTCTTTGCTGCTTCTTTCTTTATCAAATCACAATGTCCTACGTAGCGTTCTCACGATTCTATGGTTATGTGGGTACCTTCGGATTTAGATTCATGATTCTTAGGGAAGTGTCTGACACTTCATAGTCAAATGACCTAATGGCTCTTTCATTCAAAAGTGACACATATTGTTTTTCTATCAGAGCAGCCCGAATTCCTTTAACTAATGTATGAAAATAGTATTAAAGAAAGAAAGGGGTATACAACTGAATTTTAGATCGATGACATGCATGTACATATTTGAACCTCTGCGCTACTGGCAATTATATATAGAAATTATTTATGCTTGGTCATTTGGTCAATATTTCATTTCCATGAATTATTGGCATATTGGTTGTTTGGTCTATTTTGCCAAATAGTCATCTCATGACAATATTCCTGGGCGTCAAGTGCGTTATTGCGCAGCTGAGGAAAGGGATCTCGCTGCAAATCTCGCGAGAGTATAAGTGCAAACATTTGTAGCAACGTGACAAAACTAATCTCCCTCCGTGCAATGTCGGATGCTCTTGTGTTGAAATCAATTTCTTCAAAACAATTTCCTTCCATAGTTTGCCCATTCAACAAAAGCAAAGATTGATAGAACTTTTTATTATCCATTTTTCATAATTCACGGTGCGATCTCGTCAATCTCTCGCAGCCAGGCCTTATAAGGATTTTCTCACTTGTACTAGGTTTTATGTATAATTGGAAAAAGTCAGGATAATAATTTTATCATTTACAGTCTGGCTGTTTGTTCCCTTAGAAAAAAAAAACAACGTTTCTGTAATATAATGATTATATTGATGGAATGAAGCAGGGTGTTCCTAAAGCCAATCTGAATATACAAGTGTCATGAAAGATTTTTGATAATCTATTATGAAGGTGTAAAATTTCATCGGATTTCATACGATAATTGACCAATGTCACTTGTTCTCGCATACGATATACGAGTACCGTCTGCAGATGTTACATCAAATTTGTGGCGGGAAATGTTAACATTTTTTCTTGTTCATATACAAAGTTAATCAATTGTTTACCCTATAGTCATTTTAACTGGTCCTTTTAAAATAAACGACAGGTTGAAATGTTTAACGAGTGTTGTATTTTAACACACTCTGCTCATCTGATTAATATTTAATGGCTTATTTGGTGATGAATCGTTATTTAAAGTTGGTCTTATTGAAAGAAAACTCCATAACATGTAGTATTTGGACACAATAAGAATTATCATTACAATACTGGACTTAAAAAGACTAGAGGGTATATGTTTTGTTGAAATAAATCTTAAGTTTCACATTATTTTAGCTATAAATTTAATTTATCGCTAGTAAAATCTGTTAATAATTAATGAACACAATCATGCTATTTTGCGTCTACTTTACAATAAAGAATTGGTATAAAATATATAGTTATGATTGCAATATATAAAACAAAACAGGGAAAAATTGTTGAATAATTTGTGAAGTTACATACATAAAAAAAAATACATATATATACGCTTAATACATCTTTAATATTTATTATTTTATATTTAAACTACACATTTATATTCTATTGTCTTGATATCCTAAGCGTGCAAGAGTAGTATAAAAGATTACAATTCAAATTTATATACATTAAACAGTCATTGAATGTCGATATATCACTCAAATCCGAAAGGATTTCTTTTGTGTATACAGCAGGCCAGGTTTGTCAAAAGTTTTCTATTCGGATTTTCGGCGATCCAAACAAAGTCCTAGTTTTCTGGTGGCATCTACAGATCACAATGAGGGTTCGCGTGGTCCTCTATTATACGAGCCGTAATTTAAATAAATATTGAAAGAATTTATCACTAGAATATAGACAGGTTAAAAATCGTTAAAAAACAACAATCTTTTACAAAGCAAGGTCTTTAACTCTCCTTCTTTTTCATTAAATTCGGATTGACATATCTACCATTACGTAGTCTTTGTTGAAAAATGATTTTTCAGTGAGTCAGTGGAATGTTCGTTTTAATAAGCATTAAAGCAATAATTTTAAATGCAAAAAGAAAACAATAAACAAAATTTCTGTAGGTTTCAAGTCCGGGGTAATCTTTGTTTAAATACGTATATAAAATCCTCATATTATTGAAATAAATAGATTATAGAGTTTATTATCTGATTCTATATACCTCATATATATATATTAAATTTTTATCCCTTGTGCTTTCACTAGATATACATTTAGACTATTTGTTAGTGTAAAAGTTTTTTTTTTTTTTATGAAAATATAAAATATGATAATTATGTTGGGAAAAAATGTGCTGAACTATATTGAACAATAAATGTGACTATATATACTAGTTTATTCAGAATATAACTTTGGGCAATACAGCCCATCAGTTTACAAAATAACAAATATTACATAAATATAATACAGTGACTATACTCCATGTAAGTATTTTGGATGGAAAAGTGCTGAATGAGAGAAAGAACACATTAATACATGTAAATGCTTACATACATGTATGCTCTATTTTTCCTTTCTATATCTCTTTCTGTTCTTAAAATGTGCGTTAAAATCACCCATTACTCTAATTAGAACATATCCGTATATAAAATAAAGGAAAATATTTACAAATGAAAGTTTTGTTAATTATTTATCCGAGGTTACTCTTACATGCTTTTTCGTCGATTACGTTTAACCCAAACGAATAACATGTTGTTCAAATACTTCGACTGAAAAAAAAAAAATTTGAATCTCCTAAATGTTGTGTAAATTTGATATATAAATATCTGACATTCATTCTGATCATTTGCATTAACACATAATGCATATTTAATAAAAGAACAATCGACAAATATTCTCTACGAAGTAAAAAGCTGGATAAAATATTTTTGACGAAAAAAAAATTCATTATTCGGATATATTTTCTTATCAAAATTTCTTGCAAATGAGAAAATTACTTTTATGATGATATGTACGTTTTCAATTATTTGCAAGTGTAACATTTTCCTTTCTGTAGTAAAACCTACCCAAACATTCCACATTAGAAAAACACGCAACCCTTAGAATCTAATTTTTTTCTGACTGGAATCACGTTGTTCTGATACCAAAATTAGTCATATTCATGCGAGCACTCTTTTTAAAAAAAACAAATTACCAGTGGGTAACAGACCTGATAATAGAAACAACGCACAACTGAATGTCAGAAAGATTTGGTTAACTTAAAATTAATTTTACTTCCGTTTATCTTTTGAGATTTTTAATTGTATTTTTATAGTAACCCCTTACGTAAGCAAATTATTTTTTCTCTGTCGTCTGTGGTATGTGCTACATCAGATAATATATGAATAATTAGATAGACTGCAAATCGTACAATTCAGTGTAGGAATTAACTACATGCAGACCACATAAAAAGCACTGATGGTACGCTTATAATGAAAATCTCATATATATAACTCAGTGTGTCAATGTTTACAAAATTATTAAACATGAATCCATGATTATACCCCTCGCTTGAAAACTGGGAGGGTATACCATATTGTGATCTGGATGTTCGTCCGTTTGTTACGCTTTGGGATACCCATCTCTTATCAACAACTCCGCAATGAAATTTAATGAGACTTTCATAGAATTTTTGTTACATAATGCCATTGCACACCTCCTATTTTACTTTTGGATCGGACACAAAATTTGGGTTTACCATAGCAAAACATAGATATACTTTCATTCTTTCTATAAAATTGAAGGGTACCCATCTCTTATCCGCAACTCCTCTTATACCAATGGATAAAATTTAATGATACTTTATTACATAATGTCATTGTGCAATCCTATTTTATTTTTTGATCAGACACTTATTTTGGGACTCCCAGAGCAAATCATGTACTTTGCCCTTATAATCATGTTGGAGGCGGGGGAATCTTTGATTGAGCTCATTGCTCACAGTACATGATTTTATTTTAAAATCATTTGTATGCTGATAGCTTAGTGACATTAAAGCAATGTTAAACACCCTCCTGTAGTGGCTCAACACAATTATTAAGTTTCTTTAGCGCTATATTAATTATTAACAAGTAGTTTTTTAAGTGGCGGGTGAACGATATATGCCTAGTTTGGGCCTGTAGAATGAACTGCAGTAAAACAGACAAAAGGCTAAGCGCTTCACATATGACACGGACATATTGGGGGATAAATAAATTCTACGTTGCCCTACGACTGTCATTTTTCCACGACATGTGTGCAAGCTTATCAATACTTTGTTTTTCACCTGTCGATTTGGTTCTAGTCGCCCGTCCTCTTATCGGAAGGTTTTGTTGGATAGACAAGAGTAGCCAGCGTATCGAACCGTCACGATCCTTTACTTATTTTACGACAAACGCAATCTGGGATTCCGTTAAACCACTCGTATCTTATCGTATTTTATCGTTATACTGTGTGACTATTTGTGCACGCGACATACGTAAACTTGCAGATGACAACACTCTCAAAAGATTTCGTTGTTGATGGGAACATTTTAAATTTGTGTATCTGTCACCGGCGAACATTGAAATTTTTATCAATCTTTAGGGTGTCGTTAATCTCTTATGCAAGTGATACAACATTAAAACTTAATTTCTATAAATAAATACTGTTCCAAAGGGCGCTTGTTATTCATAACACTCGGTTAATTCATTTCGATGACGATGGGATATTTTTCTCTTTTTTAAAGTCAAAATGAAACTGAATTTAAAACGATGATGAATAATGATGAATGCTAAAATGTGATCGCGTTAAACGCAAATAATTCGATTTCAGTTGGGTAGTAACGCGTCTTTTGATTGGCCACAACGATTGGACTTTTTGCCTATTTCAAAAACGTATCAATCCGTTTGACATTACATTTACATACATTTAAATACATGCAATTTGAAGGAATTTTTGAAGGAAATTAATGATTGAAAATTATAAATCATAAGAAATAAATTTAATAGTTACCCAAAATGATATTGGTATATACTGGGTTGGAACAGATTACTTTTTATATAAACCGCTTCGCGAGTTATAAAGCGTAAACTGCTCCAACCAAGGTTATACCAGTAACAATTGGAAGCTGTTAAATTCATTCCTAAAATGAATAACCCCTGTTTGGTGATAATACATTTAGCGTTAATAAAATAAGACAAAGCAGTGAAAATGTTTAGATAAATCAGGTACAAAACATACAACTTTCATAATTTTATAATTTCTTAGTGATAGTGCATATTTCATACGTGTAAGTTGGACAACAGGAGTCTGAAGTCTTTATCTTCAAACCAAAAAAAAAGAAAAAAATATGTCCAACGATAAAGATGAGCTGTCAAGGTGGGAAAAGGATCATGAACTGACTGAAGACGTCAAGCAGAATGGATTTTTTCAACTTGAGGGTGGGAAATATATTTTCCAGATTTTTTTTACCCTAAGAACTTTAGACTCCTGTGGTTGGTCAAGCTATATACTTTTGTTAAGATACTCTGTTAAAAAAAATCTTTGAACTAAAATGAGACTATGCAATCGATTGAAGAAGAAAAAAGTTAGCGTGTAAAATTAAACGCCCAATAGGCAGAACTTTTTTCAGTAATATGAGATGTTTGTCACTTATTTTCGATACAGAGTTACAATATACATGTGTTCCCGGAAACTATCTTAATTTTACCTGGCTGAAACCAATAGGAGCAATTCATCGATTCGATATGTATCAGTGACAAAGCCATTATACAAAACCCCTGCATTACTTTTAAAGTAGGCGTATATTGTTCATATTCGTGCGATTTAAAAGATATTGAAGCTATCTGATAACTTAGGGAACTTACTTTGCATATCTCTTCTGTTTAAATATTGCTAGCGTTTATATTTTAATAAACGAAATTAAAACCCTATATTTAGTAAGTATATCACTGTATGTGTGTGAGATACACGCAAATATAATTAGTTGTCTATCTATTATTTTTAAGTGGAGTTTAAAGTAAAAAAAAAAACGTCATCGCATTTTTGAATGCACATTTTGTTTCATATTAAATGACAGATTATCAAATACTACATACATGTATTTCAATTACCAGCATTGATTATTAACCTTTTTAGAGTTACAGATTATTTCCTGGTTGTAAGGTTTGTAGTCAATCTATGTGTTATAAAGCAGTAAACAAGGACTTTAACAGAATGAATAATTGATGTGTAATTTAACATCAATAGTGTAATCAATGAACATATCTCTCTCTACATATGATATCAGAATTTCTCTAATAAAAATAAATTCCAACGTTGGGAGGTGTAGATAAGATTTAACTATGAATTATTGATAATACGAGAAATCCAAAGGAAAAAAAAGTTAAAAAAAACTCTTTTCCTTATAAAACTCATAATTATCTTTTCATGCTAGTGCGTTTGCCACATGCCGCCGAATCTCTCGTTTCATGCATATCGGCGCGGTTTTTGTGTCAAATAGTTCCAAATATACAACCCATATAATTAGCATTTAGTGCCAAGCTCTCAATCAGAATTCAGAATTCCGAAAACAGCAGATTGCATCTATACATAGAAGGAAATTCAAATCTTTAAAGCATTAAACGAATTACATTGCTTGATCATGATTTACTTGGTCCTCCGTCGCAACTTGACAAATTGTAATAAAGAACATATCAAATATTAAAATTGTAAATAATTGTCGTTAGAATTCGGCTTGTGTTCTCTTATCAACCCAATAAACTTTCAATTATTGAGAATGTTATATGATTTATTTTATATTTTTATCTTAAAAGCAGTTTGCACAGAGTGTATTTTATGAATAATTAACGAAATCTAGAGAAGATAACATTTTATCTACAATTAGATAATTATGTATCTTTTATTCAAAATTCAATTTTTTCTTTAAATCGAAACACACTCAACATCCAAAATCTCGGACAATTTATTAATTTTCGTGTTCTGATCATCAGATTAGTACCCAGTTATTAACACAGATATGACCCCAAGGCATCGTGGATTCTGCTCTCAGGTTCCCACCATTTCAATCTCTGGCTTTCCTTAAATGCTATTCACCAACCGTGTACAGAAAATCTAATGACCCAAGAGATTTCGGGTGACCAGACAAAAACAGGGCTGCTCTCTGAATATCGGCCACAAATATGGAGAATTATGCGCTTATTGGAGATTTGATTGACAAATTAGTTTATACAAGTGAACTTCTTCAGAGTGTCTGTGGTTATAAAGTGACAGAGAAACATCACAAAAATTGTCAAGAACATATTCATCAGTTTTTGTACCCTGTCCCGTTACGAACTCCAAGTAAGACCGCTCTCTTTGTACCTCAATTTTTCATGTGAATTTATTTTTCGTGTATCTAATTTCGATTCAACCGCTTAAGATTTTAATTCTGTCCCAAGCTATTAAGTAATGCGACATATCGAGGTAATTTTTTTCATTTTGATTTAAAAACAATATATTCTGTAAAATTGAAATAGCATTAAACATACCTGTGTGTATGTATGTGTGTTTTTTCATATCGGACTTTTGATGGAACCTTTTGCCGCAATATGGACAAGGATACGGGCGTGTGTCACTGTGAATTAAGAGATGCGTCGACAACGTTGAGGAGCGCTTGAAGCTCTTTCCGCATTGTTGACAAACAAAACTTCTTTCTTGTGTATGCACTGCTCTATGTTGCGTCAAACTGACAGAATGTCCAAAAGTCTTGCTACAAACGTCACAAGCATAAGGTCTTCTTCCGCTATGAGAGCGTCGAACATGTACCTCTAGTCCATGTGGCGTACTGAATTGCTTCATACACTTTACGCACTCAAAAGAACCTTTCTCAAACCCTGAAACCTCCCCTTCTTCGGTCACATTCATAAAGTTCTTAAAAAGGGAAACTTGAATGTCCTTTCCATGGCCTAGAAATCGGTAAAATCTTGGATCTGACCATACCGTTGGTTGTCCGTAAGGGAATACATTATAAGGCGCCCTGAACATCGCCTGGGCCATTTGATACCTGTAAATATCGCTGATATTCGGAGCCTTCAAAGCGCCAAAAGAGAATGCTGGAATTATTGATGCTACAATGGAAAAGAAAATATATAGATAAGTTTATTTAAGGCACAATCAAATCGTAAAAAAAACAGAAAAATGAAAAGAAATTGTTGTTTCAAAATGTGTTTCAATATGTGTTTAGGCAAGAGAGAAAGAGCTTTGGGTTTTAAATGGTGATGTAGCTGCTCAGAAATTTCTAGATAATATTGAATACATGGATAGGGCTCTGTATGTAACAATAAAGGAAGCAGTGCAGAGGAATTTAGAGGGAAGTCAGGCTACCTGGTGCCAGTACGGGTCTCTTCTCCATTCATCGGAGCTCCTAAGGCGGAGTGAAGAACAAAAGGTAAACATCTAATTGACATTGTTTATTTTCTCTATTTATTAAGAGATTTATTTGCTTTGTTTTGAAGTCAGTGAGAGTGTGCATGATTCAATGAAATCAAGTTATTTTTTCCTCTACAGAGCCGACGATATGAAAATGAAATGGATGAGTTACGCGAGAAGTGTGAAGAGCTGAGAATGCAAAATGAATTGAAATCAAAAGAAATCGAGGAGCTTTCAACAAGGTTATCTCAATATATACGTATATATGTAGTTTTAAGTTCATACAATAATAGTCAATATATAGATTCAGAATATAGAAAAAAACTTTATACATATAAACTGAAAAAAAAATAATCATGCATAGTATAAATCCCCGTATGTCTATTTAGGCTTAGCCAAGTTGCCAGTCAGAGAGTGGCGACAGGTAATCCCAATCATACTGACCTCAGTGATTCCAATCGCCCCACTAAAATTGGGGAAAGATTTTCAGAGTTGTATGACAACGAATGGACCCAGTTATTTGAAAGTTTACAATTGGAGCTAGCAGATGAAAAGGAAAGAATAACAAAACTGTGCAACCGTGTTCAGGTGGGTATCCTAAGTCTGTCTCGGTTCTTATGTGTCTTTGCAGGATTGTTTTTTTTTTCAAGTTATGTAGTATATATTTTAGGATATGTCTTATTAAGATAAGCTTTTCTTTTGCTAGATGGCATACCGCTTTTGCAAAGAGAAAAGCGTAAAACAGCTTGAAGACTTACAAACAAGGACAACAAAGATTATGTCATATTGCCAAGACCAGAGAGATGTATGTACGTTCAGTAATTCTACAAAACATCTTAGACTGAAAAGATTAAAGTCGTTTTTAAGAATTACAACATATTGTAGCATTATAATTTCCCTTCGATAAGAATTAGTTTTGTCGAATACTAGTATAAATTTATTTAAATGAATTTTTTTACTAAAAAAAATGATATACACTTTTTGAAGGAGACCGACGAACACAGAGAAGTTATTGAAATGAAAAAAGATGCTGTTTATCACTTGTTAGAACTAAGGAAGCAGTGTTGTTCAATGTCTCTTCCTAGTATTTACGAGGTAAACAATTCGATATTTTACAGATAACTAGAGAAGGAGAAAGAGAACTTATAGCAATCACTGTAACAAGACTGTTACTTCTCCATTTCTGTTTTGCAGATGTTTAAGGAATCGTATACATTTTTAGAAACAACCGACAATGCCATTTCAAAAGACATTGAAGCATATATGAAAGCTTGTGTAGAAATATGTTGGTTTATGTGTATGCAGGACCCACCAATGGTTCTGATTATTCCAGAAAAAGGAGAAACCATAGATACAAAACTGTTTAAAATGTACAAGGCTTCTGGAGAAATAGTTGATATATGTGTGTGGCCTGCACTCCTTATAAGCGAAGATGGAAGCGTTGTGTGTAAAGGTCATGTTTTACCCCAAAAGTAAATGAAAAACGTCAAATGGGAATTCTGCTTTAAAAATATATAAAAAGATTACGTGTCTTGCTAAACTTTTGTGTCATATTGTGCATATTGTTAACTGATAGAGTGATGTAAATCTAATAAAATAAAAGATATTATAATCTATAAAATATTTCACGTTTTCTTTCACATATAACTCAATTTTCCAATAGTGATTTAAGAGTAACTGTAACTTATATAAAAGAATGTCTCAAGTAGTAATAAAGTGTTTTGAACATTAACTGTAGAAAATTTGCTTACTGTTGTTTAACCATATTTCGATGTAATAAGTCTCAATTTTGAAATAAATAAATCTTGTAAATACTTTTGTAGATCACAATATTTTCGCAACATTCTATTTTCAGGAAATAGCAATTTAGTATTATATGCAAAACAATTTTTGTTGTTGTATATAATCCTTAACTATACAAATATACGCGAGAATAAAATTTTGGTGAGCAAGCAGACTCGCGTAATTGCGCAAAATAAATTTCTCACGAGAAAAAATGTTTCACGGTTTTAAGAAAATGGACGTGTATTTGTAAGACCAATTTATTTTATTGACAACATCCTCACACATTGGCATATAGTCATGAATACAACAATTAACATACATAAAATAAAATATCAAAGAAAGCATATCAGGTTAGTAGTTAGTAGTTTTGTTTACACATGAACCATTAACCATCAACTTTTTTGCCATGACTCATTATTCCCGGTGTCAAGCCATGCTGCCAACTATAAGATGTTACACAATATTTTTATAAATCATTTAAATGTAATCTTTAAGCACTCAAACTATATAGGGTCAATTGGGAAAATTATGGAAACTATTTAAAGCAAATAAATTACTTAAGTGAGCGAAATGTCGTTAAGATTTTCCCCGTTTTAACAGTAAAAATAATGGAAGCATTTAGGGGATAATGAAAAAGAATCATCATCAAAATATACATCATCCGGGACTCAATTGAGAGAAACCATTCGTATGGAAATAAGTTTATAATTCTAAGTTTACTGCATTGTCTGGTCTCGAAATGATCGGAGGGGCGGAGTGATTTAATGGCACGGGGCCCTCTCAACCAATCAAAGTAAGATTTGTATGAGAGTTTTAGCACCTGTAACAATCTTCCGATTGCGCATGTGCTCTTACCTCCTTATGGAATTAAGCCGACAGAAAACAGACGCATGTTAACTTTTATTACAACTTTATCATTAGAATTTGCCCTGTTTGGACAGAACTGCTTATTGCTTTTCTTATTCGATTATTTATTCAAATATTTTTTCTTTGCTTATTTCCTTGTGTTGTACGGAAAGGCTTGTTTAAGAGTAATCACATCTTTTCACTTTCATGAAACTTTGAAAATCAAAATATGGAACTAATTAATTCAAGTTCTGTGCGCTTAACTGAAGAGGATCACAGAAGTGCATTCAAAATTGTACAGCCACGAAAATCAGGTAAAATAAATGTTTTGTAAAACACTTGATGACAATTCAGTTACATGTTCTTTTATAAATTATTTTGAATTATTTTATACAACAGACTTTTTTGTGTTTCGGCCTTTTACTAATTTCTTAAAAAACATTATTGTTGCATGTTTTAATATCAATTAATTTTTATGTTTTGTACGAACCTTTAATATAATTTTTTTTTCATCAACGATTTCTATCTAACATACATTTATTTTGTATTTTTAATCGGTCTAATCAAATTATTTTTGTTTGAAATGTGCAATGCAATATTTCTGTAAACTTGAATTTAATTTAATTAATTTATCAGTTGGTATAGGAAATTTGGAACAAACAATTTTCCTCGTATACCACGACGGTGTGATAAATACATTACTAAACATCAATTTGCCTTTATAGTTCATTGTCATAAATATAAATGAACATTAAAAACACAAAAATAAATTGCTTTCTTCATTTGAATATTTTTCTACTTTGCCAAAATCTGTTGCAGATTGTTGCTTTGATTTTTTTTGTATAAGTACATTGTTATTCTTTTTCCTTTTTAAATCATACATTTAAAGAATAATCATAACAAAACAATAGTAATTCTATATAGTTTAAAAGGGTTTTATAAGTTAAAGATCAAAGTTGGTTTAGTGATGATAAATTATATAAAAACTTTATTCACAATTTTTATATTTTCAATTTTGATCTATAAATATTTTATAAATATAGCAATTTTTGGAAATTAAAAACCAACAATTTACGATAAAAAATTCCAGCTGATGATCGGTGCTCTTCCCCCTTAGAGGATACAGCCTCATTGTCTTCAACTGGAAATTATTGCCACCAACTTCAACGATCAGACAGTAGAGAATCTGAAGATTTAGCCCCAAAAGACACGTCCCGCTTCAGCGCTTTTCGACCATGGCTTTGTGAACCTCCTACCCAAGCAACCGATCTCTCCGTAAAGAACAAAATGACGTCATCATCACAAGACAATCCACGCAAAAGTACGTATTTTGTTGTCATCAGTATAGATTTTCATTTTATTACATTATTAATCATCTACATGTAGATATTTGATATAACTGAAACCTTACTTAATTTGATTGTGCCTTAAATAAACTTATATATATATTTTCTTTTCCATTGTAGCATCAATAATTCCAGCATTCTCTTTTGGCGCTTTGAAGGCTCCGAATATCAGCGATATTTACAGGTATCAAATGGCCCAGGCGATGTTCAGGGCGCCTTATAATGTATTCCCTTACGGACAACCAACGGTATGGTCAGATCCAAGATTTTACCGATTTCTAGGCCATGGAAAGGACATTCAAGTTTCCCTTTTTAAGAACTTTATGAATGTGACCGAAGAAGGGGAGGTTTCAGGGTTTGAGAAAGGTTCTTTTGAGTGCGTAAAGTGTATGAAGCAATTCAGTACGCCACATGGACTAGAGGTACATGTTCGACGCTCTCATAGCGGAAGAAGACCTTATGCTTGTGACGTTTGTAGCAAGACTTTTGGACATTCTGTCAGTTTGACGCAACATAGAGCAGTGCATACACAAGAAAGAAGTTTTGTTTGTCAACAATGCGGAAAGAGCTTCAAGCGCTCCTCAACGTTGTCGACGCATCTCTTAATTCACAGTGACACACGCCCGTATCCTTGTCCATATTGCGGCAAAAGGTTCCATCAAAAGTCCGATATGAAAAAACACACATACATACACACAGGTATGTTTAATGCTATTTCAATTTTACAGAATATATTGTTTTTAAATCAAAATGAAAAAAATTACCTCGATATGTCGCATTACTTAATAGCTTGGGACAGAATTAAAATCTTAAGCGGTTGAATCGAAATTAGATACACGAAAAATAAATTCACATGAAAAATTGAGGTACAAAGAGAGCGGTCTTACTTGGAGTTCGTAACGGGACAGGGTACAAAAACTGATGAATATGTTCTTGACAATTTTTGTGATGTTTCTCTGTCACTTTATAACCACAGACACTCTGAAGAAGTTCACTTGTATAAACTAATTTGTCAATCAAATCCCCAATAAGCGCATAATTCTCCATATTTGTGGCCGATATTCAGAGAGCAGCCCTGTTTTTGTCTGGTCACCCGAAATCTCTTGGGTCATTAGATTTTCTGTACACGGTTGGTGAATAGCATTTAAGGAAAGCCAGAGATTGAAATGGTGGGAACCTGAGAGCAGAATCCACGATGCCTTGGGGTCATATCTGTGTTAATAACTGGGTACTAATCTGATGATCAGAACACGAAAATTAATAAATTGTCCGAGATTTTGGATGTTGAGTGTGTTTCGATTTAAAGAAAAAATTGAATTTTGAATAAAAGATACATAATTATCTAATTGTAGATATTTTAGAAAAAGGATGTTGGATTTTTCAAGCATGTCTTTATGCAACAAAATACATGAATTCCAAAGAAATATTATTTGATTCTAGCATCCAGATAATATTTCTTAAGCTATTTTAAGGATATCCGATCCTCAGCCAGGAAGGATAACTCTTAAAATTAATATTGAATTTAAAATGCATCAAAATGAAGCTTGAAAATGAA
>PRKT01000102.1:115548-121316 GCA_003671525.1 Saccostrea glomerata | reverse complement strand
TCTTATAAAAGTTGACATTTGTACCCTAAAAAGGAAAAAGAATTGCTACAATTTTAGAGAAATAAGATTTTCTGGAATCCAACCTTAGATACCAATGCTTATTAGCATGATATGAAATAAGAAGTGATTTGTGGTGTCTTGCAATAAAAGCAAAAGCCTTTTTCACTAGGTATTATAGAATACATGACGGAAATAGAAGACAAAAAATACAAAATAAGTATAAAAATCATGAAAATTTCTCTGAATGCCCGGATACCTATCATTTTTTAACCTAAAATATATTTGTTGATCAATTTGCAATTAGAAAATGCATTGCTGATATTTCAATTCACTTTTTCTGCAAAAATATTTGAGATTTGACCATTTTCCCTATATATATTGATTAACTTTAATCTTTAAATTTAAAGAAATACTGTGGATAAATTACATAACTTTGTGGATTCAAAGATACTTTTATGAGAATTTTTGATTAGTTAACTGCTAATTTTATAAACCTAAGGATCGGACTACCTTAAATGAATAATAAAAAAGAAAATCAGAAAAATCAATTTATCAATTATAAGTGATGATACTAAGAAAAATTGCTCTATAGACATGTTATATTCCTGTTCATTATATTATTTATACCTAGCTTTCCTATACTGTTTTGTGATTTGAGAAAATTAAATTCATTCATTCATTCATACAAATATCATAGATCCAAACAATATAAATTTTAATTTGATGCCAAGCAAAAAAACTCATTGATATAATAGATGATTTTTTTACTCATTTTATTGTAACACCAAGGTGAACATTGATTGCTGGAATTCATGAAATATCATCTTCAATTATAAGTTATAATATTATTTCAAATCGGTGACAGAACTTTACTAGATATATATTTAATATATTAATTATGTATATAACAAAAGCGCACACAAAAAGAATTATTTCTAATATAATTTTATTATTATTTATATTTTTTTTATTAGGAGAGAAACCTTACAAATGTAACCACTGCGGCAAAGCATTCAGTCAGTCCTCTAACCTGATCACTCACTGTCGAAAACACACAGGCTTCAAACCATTCTCATGTACAACATGTGGAAGAAGTTTTCAAAGAAAAGTAGATTTAAGGCGACATCACGAAACTCAGCATGTAGAGGAAATGCCGTCATCTAATGAACTAGTGACGTCATCTACTATTGACGTTTCCAGCAGAAAGGAAGAGAGTGCGATTTAGGACCTATATTTTTACGCTTGACTGTTTTTGCTCAAATTTAAGATTTTATTTATTTAATGTTGTGAGTGTTCAGTATTAGCTTCATACATTGGTGTGCGTTTTATCAGTAATACATATATATTGTAAATATTTGAAATTGTAACAATTTTTCTTTATTGCAAATCCATATTTGAATTTTACTGAACTTTATTCATTTGATGATAGTTATATTTTTGGTAGGGGGATATTAAAATATTGTTATCATTAACCTTTAGTCTTTCAGTGCTAATAAATATCGGTATGTTGGAACACGCCAATAAAATTTTATGCATATTTAATAAAGCTGCACAGTGCTACAAATTGACGTGTGTGCTTGATTCATTATGTCTGCGATTTTTTTCAGTAATATGAATATTGAAATACTTCAGAAAAGATATTTATTTAATTATTCAATTTTAAAAAGACTTATATTATCTGTATTATATATAGAGAAACAAATAAATAATTCACTTTAATTGATGGTAACTCTAATAGGGGGTGAGCCTTAGACCCAAATATCTGTTTAGAAAAAAACACATTCAATACCATAGCATACCGGTATATGAAAGAAAATGCTTATGATATGATTTTAAAAAAATTGTAATTATCGCGTGATACTTAAATATTTATTGAAATTATGTGACATTTTCATTGATTTGTGCTTTCATGAGATGTAATGCAGTTAATTTGGGGGAAGAAAAGTTTATTGTAATTTTAACCAATTTAAAATATGCATGAAGTTTTTCTCAACGAGCATTGTATGAATCCTCAATAAGGTGTCTCGTCTTTTTTAAATGAAATATGTTCAATATTTCTAAGAGGAGTAGAGGAGGCATTCCTTAAAAATAATTTATTTTTTTAAACTTGTGATTAAAGTGTTGGTGCCTTAACAAATTTACTCATAAAAGAGTTTGAGGTACACCACCACGCTATTGTGTTAAATATCTGAGAATGTAAAATCCTATTTGATATCACTTGAAGTTGATACCATTATTTTTGGTAGTTATATCACACGTTTTTACAGACAATTCGAAAACTGGTCAAAAATCACAAGATAATCGTGATAATTATAAATATTTCTGTTATATTACAAAGAAATACAATTTCAAATATTCCACAGCTAGTTCTAGGAACAAAATTTTGTTTCCTTTTTACACAGAATAAGCTTTGGGGATTGGGTCATATTGCTGCCCCTTAAAAATTAAACTACAAGTACCCCTTCAAATTTTTGCAGCGTTAGTTTTAGGTACATGTACTAGTACACATAAATCTGTGTACCGCAATATTTAGGAAGACCTACCGAGCAGACCGCTAATCTTAATTACTATGTTTAAAGGGATTATTCCTCGCGTAACAATGAGGCACGTGTCGAAAACACTACAGGTGGGAAAACATACCTGTTCAATATTACACAGGTAAAAAATCCCTCGGGAATATTTCTCCACGACAATCGTTTTAAATCAAGAGAGAAACAAGGATTAAACGTTCGGTCTTACTGCAGATTTTCATTCTTGTCCTGTTTAAAAATCAATTGATGTTTTTTCAGGCAAGATGTTTTATATCATTTATAAAGAAAACAATGTTTTAGACATTGCCTCTGTAGAAATTCTTTACAAACAATTTCAAAAGTGGGTAATGGTTCAAATATGCGAGCACAATCTGTGACTCATATTGTTCATTTTAAAAATATAAGGTATAATGATCTTCTAAATATCGACAGAATATACCCGTGTAGTTCAAATTGCCTTCCATCCCCCTCTCAATAAGTATTTCCTTGCTTGCTTTTGTTTATTAATGATTAACTTAATATAAACATAAGTAACGAAAATAATCCTCAATAATTATAAAAGGAAATAGAGAATGAAAGATTGAGTAGTAAACTTACTTAGAAAAAAAGGAGATGCGCTT
This sequence comes from Saccostrea glomerata, assembly GCA_003671525.1. Classification (NCBI taxonomy): domain Eukaryota; kingdom Metazoa; phylum Mollusca; class Bivalvia; order Ostreida; family Ostreidae; genus Saccostrea; species Saccostrea glomerata. The sequence goes on along the minus strand of PRKT01000102.1, from coordinate 118,165 downwards.
TAACAAGATGCATGTCGCTTTCATACTTTTTTTTCTTCCTGAAAAGGGTTATTCCAAAATGATTTTACAATACCAGCTATCAAAATGAAGGAAGGTATGATAAGCTGTTACAAATGAAAACATTAAGCATTTTTAGAATAATTGGTTCATTTGTAAATATGTTTTCCTACTTTTCTTAAAGATAGATAGTATATGTTACATTATCATAACATATAGTGTTTTTGGTAACAATGTCACTACGTCCCCAACCCGGACTTGAAGTAACTCACGAAACCCAATAAAGGTTTCCGTAATCTGTGTAAGGTCAAGAGACACGGGCTCTGATTACTATAGGTAGCGGCTGTTGTTTTCTCACAAACTTAACGTTCACCAAGGGAAAGTCATCGATAGTACCTGTACAAGCACACCTTATCTCAGTAAGAATAAAGTTTTCTTGATTTTGTGTACCTATAGTCCTCAGATTTCAGGGAGTAGATAGAAGTCTTCTCATCTTGATGACCTTTGTTTGAAAATATTCAAATCATACCTTCAAATGAAATGTTTCTCTTCTATGTTCGATATAGGATAATAATTTTTTTTTAAAAGTGACAGATTGTACATGTAATTGACTTTTGTTCTCTAAATGATTTCAAAATGAAAACATCTATTGTCACCGTAAAACGTATAGTTATGAGATTTGTTCGTTAAAAGATTACTGAAAAATATATATTTGTCAAAAGTACATCGTGCGTGTACCAATTGATTCTGTAGCTCGTACAATAGACAAAGATGGTGCTCCATAGACAGTTCATAGAGACTCAAACCTCTGCAATTTTACCCGTCAGTCAGTGGATGTCTCGTGGCTACAACTTTATGATTCCTTAAGTTCTTTCCTTCAGACAGAAGATGGGAAGCTGTGAGCAGAAACAAGCACCTGCAAGTTGTCTCGTTAGCTATTAAGGAATCTTTTCTTTGCCAAAATAACTCTGGGGAACAGTTATTTTATGAAATCGTCAGAAACCGTCAAAAACCCCAACACCAAGTCATAAAAAGTCTAGTCGTTATGAGTAATAACAACCTTAACTGGGACCAATCCTTTTGTTCTTTTTTTAGAGAAACTTATTGTACCATATGTGAATATTTATAATCAATTTTGCGTTGTAAAATATATATATCTTGCTTTTTTTTTTATTACTTGTGGCATTTTTTGACAATGTCCTGTATAAACTTAGTCAAAGCCTTGGATGCCTTCGAGCGTCTAGTACTAAAAAAGTTGATACGAATGATATAACTAATTCGGAAAAACGTTCGACTCAGCTATTATTTAAAAAAAAGTAAGGTTATGCTAACAAGGTTTAAAGAATATATTTTAAATCAAACCAATAAGTATTATGAAAATGAATGACACTTTTACTTGAACTAATTAATTTATCGTCTGTATAAAATTTCAGCATAATAAGCTTTTGATTTTAAGAACATTAATAATATGCTTGCTAGAAATCTTTGCTGCATACATGTATATTGCCATTAAGTGACAATATTCACGTAAGTTACTGCTTATAGGTAGTTTTCACATTACCAAACGAGCACTGGGTATAACGTATGGCCGCCGTTAGGATTTTAAATCAATAGACTACTTTCCCTTGTGGAGGTTCAATCAATTTACAGTCAGACCTGCATGTCCATGTCCACATCCTTGATTGACCGAGGCAAATGATGTTACAGTGCGTACATCAATTCAAATTTGAATAAATCTGGAATTCATCACGTTTGCCGTTGCTGCAAGCTCTCCCTTGGCATTAATGTCAAACCTCAAACGACATCTTTCCTTCCATTCCATACAACTTGATCAACTCTCAGTCGGATTTCTCATCTGACATCATAGCATCTGGGTTCAAACGAGGTAAAACCATTCTGTGGAGTTTCTTTCTGGATACACATTGTACGTATCTGCATATGCCACAGTCCAAAAAAAAAAAGAAATGCAATAGATTCCTCCTCATACAATTTGCGTTGCATTTGAACGAATTTGAGGGTCAAAAAGAACCCAGAACAACGAATTTAAAACTTCTCTAAATTAAACTGCTTCTATAATTAATCAGACTTAATCAGTTTTGAATTGGAAATTGCACGCAAGTAGGAAACTCTCGCGAGACTTTCAATATTTTAAGCGGGACAGTGTTAATGTCCTCTGCACAATTAACAAGTGCAATGTTTCTATTACTAATTGAATTAAATCTAAGTTTCGTGTCAAAATCGTTGTTAACAAACTATGCTGATCCATAGTATTAGATACCCCTTCTCGCATCACGCAATCAGCACGCCTTTCCTCCTTTTCAGTGGCAATATACGATAGTGTCACGAAGTCATAGCTAACTAATCTGAAAATCGCAAGAATGATGAGTCTCCAATGTTACAACAATGAGGTCTGGTACTATATTTTATCGTGTCTACTCGAGGCATTAGGGAAATAAGTCTGTTTCAAGTGTTGGAATGTGTATTTTCACAACAAATGTTTTCAGGAAAAATGGCATTGAGCATTAGCGTTGCATAATCTTATAATGTATAAACATTGAAATGTATAGGAAATGGGAAAATTTAAAAAGCTTGTTTATGGTACAGAAAATACGAAGTTCTA
>PRKT01000102.1:103048-110548 GCA_003671525.1 Saccostrea glomerata | reverse complement strand
CAAAGATCTTGGTCTTATTTTAATGATGAAGTAATGATCTGAAATAAAATGTAACAGTTGACACTTCATGTACATCACTAGTTATTTCCGATGTTTTATTTCTTATTTAACTTTGAAATCCTGTTGTGGTCCACCCTATCCAAAATAAACATTGATTCCGCACAAGATGAAAGTACTTGTGTATAACAAGAGTTTAAACAAAGTTAACTCTAAATTATGGCCGAGAAGAAGTAAAAGGAAACTACTGAAGAACACGAATATACGTCAGTAATGGTAAAATGATATACTAGTACATGTAATCACCATTACTTCCAAAGTTTATCTACCTTTAATCATGGAAAAATCAATGAAACTTTTGTGGATTTACATTACTTCACTCACTTGGTCTAATGTTGACACCTTGTGTGACTTCAACACGGAAGTTACTTTTGCATGATGCTGGAAGGTTGCTTACAAAAGCCAGGGAAATAGTGTTATTTCCTTTGATGTAGAAGGTCATTGGTCTGGTAAAGGTGGTTATACGCTGAAACTCGTTAAGAACTGAGCTGGCTTTAGCACTGGTTGATCCGTATATTGTCACCGATCCTTCTGTTACTGTTACCTAACATAAAAAATACAATACGTTACAATGTGGAATATGCTAAATAAACATTTTTAGCTTTGCAGATTTAGTACTTTTATTTTCATCTCTATAACAGGTATGTATCTATTTAAAAAAGATTGGAAATATTATTATTTTATTCACTGAATTTTGTTTAAGCTGTACGCACTCTGACAGAGGACCCGTCCTGGAGGCTAGGGAGAACTTCGACATTAAGGGGAGAACCACATGGGAAGGTGTAGGCAACCGCGCTCGGCGTCAGCACAACGGGGGCTAGAAAGAATTCAGAGGGTATCTTAACATTTAAAAGATATTTATCAATATATAAACATGTAGAAGCTTCATTGTTGAAAAGTGGCATTTTCCTTTAAATGTAAAAGATCTTTGTTTAAAATGTTTCCAAATCAAGGGTACCAAGGTGTGAGAAGTTTTCGTGAACATACCTGTACATGAGACTTGTTCAATTTCTGCTGTGAGGGAGTCTAAATCATTGAAGTTGTTTAGGAGTTCTACGTGGGTACAGGTCGGCTGACTCGCAATACCATTGAGTTCTGTCTGTAATTGGTAATTGGTATAGGATGGGTATTACAGGTATGTCGACAAATTTTCTTACTTCTTCAAATATATATTAAATGTTGAGCATCATTATTCAAACGGAATTTAAAGAGAAAAAAAGAGAGAGAAAAATAAAAAATTGAATCAAGTGACCGCTAAGACTTCTGATTTTTTATTATACAAACCGAATCCACTTGTGGTGTTACTCCTATAGTGAAGATGGTAATGCCACTCTTTTTGGCATTTACTGCTGCCGTTAATGTTTTAAGTTTGTTTTCTGATCGCCCATCGGTGATCAATACAATAACCTATAAGTTGATAAACAAAAGAAAATATACCACATGCAATTACATATAATGGTACCAAAATTAATTATTTGGAAAATTTTTTAATTTTTGTATTTCCTCGTACGAGATCTTTTAGTTGGTGATTACTGGAGAAAAAGATGGATTACCATTCAATGGTAGTTGAAAACAAAAATAGACTGCACTTGTCGAAATTTGAGGGATTTGTTTGCAATCAATGTTGTAAGAAAGATCTAGGAAATCTTACCTTTACCGACCCCAGACGTCCACCATCTGCCACGGGGAAAATGTTGTCCACTGCATACTGGATTGCTGCGGCTGTCTTGGTACCACCGCCATTGAAACGAACTCCTGATACGGCCTTATCTACAGCGGCGTTCGAATCGTACGTATTAAGTTTGAACTCTTCGGTAACAGAAGTGCTATGGCAATGATGAAAACATGAAGTAATTAAGAATGAAATGTAAAAAAATATAATTATATCAATGAAATACAGGTATTATCAAAATTCCAACAATTACCTGTATTTTATGAGAGAAACCCTTGTTTCGTTGAAACCAATGTTGAACTTATTGATGACGTTTCTTACAAACATTGTAGTGTTTGTAAAGTCAAGTGATGATAAAGATGATGAGGCGTCGACAATAAATGCTAAATCAAGATTATTCTTCTGTGAGCAACCTACAAGTCAACCAAAACATTTAGTATCGGGTGAAAGAAAGGTAACCGAAAATCTTATTTGAAAATGTGATGCTATCATCGATGCGTAAAAAAGTAGCATATTTGTGCTTTTAGGTCCATTTTGCCCTCATACCCCGTCAATTACTGTCATGTACATTAGACTACTGGTACCAAGTATGTGGTTTTATCTCACCTGTCTTCAAATTTTGGGCTGCTTTGTAGAACACATTGACTTCCTTTGATGGTCTTGTCGTGTTCTTCCAGAAGACGGACTGGTACTCTATACCCACGGGAATTCCTCCCGCTCCAGCCTGAATCGTTGCATACATGGCAGCTGCCAATCCAGAGAACAATGGTTTTCTTAGATCCGCCCATGTCACGCTGGACCAGTCAATACCTAGTTTTTTCAGCATTTGCTTTTCATTGGTGAGTGTTCCTGATATTTGTGTAAGTCTAAACTGAGCCTCGTCAACCTATAGAAACAATTGTTTCATTTATAATTTTGTGTAAAAATTTGTTTCTAACTGAGCCTCGTAAGCCTCTAAGAAAAAAATCGTTGTACCATTTATATGTTTGTTAACAAAATTTTTTAGACATTCTCCAATTTTTATGCATTAGATTATTTAAAAAGATAAACATGTTCAATCCCTTATCCTTATCTTTGTTATTATTACAAAAAGTTATATATAATTACGTATCAAAATAGAAAAAAAATGATAACAAATGAAAGCGAAGTATATATCCTCTGTATCTTTAAAAATTCTATCACCAATCTCTCAGGTGAATCGAGTTTGAAACACGGATCATAATGCAAGGATTAAAAGTCGGATGTAGTTGGTGGCCAACCTTGTCATTAATTTAACCTCCGGATTTAGATCTGTTTGACGGAACACATTTCAATTTAAGATATAAAGAGCATTTTATAAGTTAGTGAATAAATGTTTTTATGACTAAACGTGCAATTGAACTTAAAGAACTCTAACTTCCTTCTGAGATAGATAATAATAAAACACAATACCTGCCATATTCCTCCATTGTATCCTATTCTATAAGTATTTGGACTGAGTCCGTCTTGCGTCTCCACATAGGCTAGTCTTCTCAAGTACATTCGATCATTTGGGAAAATACAAGAATTTTTTATTAAATTAACTACTGCCTCAACAACATCTGAACCTTTTGCACCAGGGATACGCGTTTTGTCAGTGAATTGTCCACAAATACCTAAAATTGACACACTCAATAATATAACTAAAGTCCTCATTTTGTTTTGTTCTTAGTTCATGTACAGCAAGTGAAACAAGTATTCACCAAGGGAAACTGAGCCAAAGCTGTTAGATACGAACAACTCAGCATTAAATACTCTTGAAGGAGGGTATTAATACGTTATCAATTGTCAAACAAAGATCTATTACAAAAATTGATAATTTTAATTTCACTAGGCACAGCCCAAAAGTAAATAACAACACCTTGGTGTGCGCCAAAGAAATCCATTGCAACCACCTTAGTTTATGGTATTCTCATTCGACAGTTTACTATCGTATACTATATAAATGTGTATTTATCTAATCTTGTTTAAATAAATATTGTTTCAAAAATGACTCCAAAAAGTCTTTGATAATCCTTGTTCAGTGTACGTTAAACTTTAATGACATAATAAATTCAAAACTTAATGTTTGAAGTCCATCTACTAAAAACACTCATTAATTGTACATATAATTAAGATGGTGCATTAGTAATTTTGTAGTAAATAATACCATGATAAATGATTATAAGAATTATCACAAGGATAGTGCGTGGGTGTCAATGCTTCGAATCGTAGATGTGTGGTTCAACAAATTGGTCAGTTTAATGAACACTGCAGGAAAACCCCCCAGAAAAACGTGGGGAGAGTTAGAAAAAGTGGCTAAAGATAGAGGTGGAGAAATCTAGTCCTTGCCCTATGTGCCCACGGGCATAGGTAGGTAGGTAGCAGGAAACCCCCCCAGAAAAAAGTGTCCAGAATGAAAAAAAAATGATTTCAATTCAGAGTCATGCATTTTCTCTTCCATTTATTTAAGTAGCTTACATCAGTCTGTATTGCATTTATTTATGAACATATTCAGACATTATTATATCATTGCTGCAAAAATTCCCTCTATGAAATCCTTTATTTTCCAAAAGCTGAGCTTACAATCATTATACAAGACTGTGCCATTTCATGAAATATTTCTCCGGATGGACATGTTCTCATAAAGCCATTCCAAAACCCGTCACAGTGAATAAATTTAGACTTGTCAGTAGGGTGAACAAAATATAAATCTCCACGTGTATTTTTGCATGGATTTTGAATTGTTTTATCAAAAGCCTGAGTTTCTTCGTTAAAAACGAATTCATTCACACAATTCAATATATCAGGATTGAAAATTTTGTCTGGCGGACATTGTACTGTTTTCTTGGAATTTATTCCCAGGCATTGAAAATATTCGTGTTCATCACATGCAGGGAAATACAAATTGTTATTCATGAAAGCGTGTACTGTGCATGGGTTCTGATGACAGTTTTGATTAGTCGTTGCTCGGTGAGTTGTTGTTGATACAGAATTTGTTGATGTAATCTTTTGTAATGTTGTGGTAGTGGGAATGCTTTGTGTTGTTCTAACAGGTGAATTTGTAAAAGTCGCCTTTGTGTTAGGAATAGTGGTAGTCGCGGAGGCTGAGGGCGCTGTTCTCGAACCCATAATCACCGGGGGACCAGTGGTAAAGACGATAATGATGATGGGTTTTCTGCTTGTTGTGCTGTTTGTTGCTGGTGCCAATGACGTAGGCGGCACAATGGGTGTTGTTGTGGATTGGGTGATTTTAGTTGTCGTCGTGGGGCAATGTGCCTCGCATAAATTTGTGGCCGCGCAGAATATCTCCTTATGTGGACACTGAACTGTGAGAAGCTGGCCTTTAATGTCACACATCAGGAATTTGGTTGGGTCATTGGGGTGTTGGGCGACTGTTATGTTCCCGACACAAATATTCGGGGTCGTCTGATCTACAAATGACACGATAACAAGAAAATAGGTGTCTGAAACTTTGCAAGAATCACATCATTAAAAAAAATTGGTTTGTTACACATATATTCCAGTCGAAAAATTGAATTCATTTCAATGTTAAAACATCATGAAGTTGCCTGTTCCTAGTATATACTCTATCTTCAAAGGTTTGCAAAATTATGCCTCGAAAAGGATAGATTAATGTGCAAAGTATGTAAATAGTTAAATTTATTAATTATTTAATATTCACAAACAAACTAAATATTACAATGTTTTTCCTGGAAGATGACGTGTCAGATATAAAAAATATATATCCAATCCATGGACAATATCTCCATGAATTAATGAAACCAACTTTTAAAAAAAAATTTAACAATGAATAATTTATTACATGAATATCTGTGTGTTAATAATCTAAGTGGATGTCAAAATGAACCACAAATAATTATTCCTTTTTGAACTTGATCCCTGTCACACGTAAAAGGACTGCCTTTTCTGTTTATTAAAATGTACAAAATCATGGATTTTTTAAAATGCCTCTCAAATTAGCTCACGCAACAAAAAAACAAAACGGGCAATGCAATAAATAATGACATTAATAAAATGAATTAATTTAACATTTGTCTGTCATCCTTTTCATACTTACATGTTCTTGCTGTGGTAACAGCAGGCGTGGAAGGTGCTGTTGACGTTGCGGGTACTGATGTTGCAGAGGTTCCTGGGGTTGCAGAGGTTGCTGGTGTTGTGTTCATTGTAACATTAGAACAATCTTTCTTGGTGCCTTGCTCTATGCAAATAGTGTCAGGCGCTGCAGTGAAGGTTGAAATTAGTTACATGTAGAATAATGCATTATCAATGAACTGTTGAGAGTTTGTGCAGTTTGCCACTTTTATAATAAATAGTAAGACTTTATTTAAGTACTTGCATGTAAACTGGAGTGTCATCTTAGATCAATTTGTTTTAAAGGCGGTACCTACATACTGAGCTCGGTGGTCCCATTTGAACATCAATGGTATAGTTATCCATACAAATCAATCCTAGAACACTTTTCATACTGATGTGGTAACTGGGGTTGTTGTCATGGAGATACAAGGTCAGGGGATTGAAGTTATCTACTGTGGCGGCAAGGTCATTTTTAGCTGTGTTTGGCTGTCCAAACATGAACGAAGTATATAAGGTCCTCGACCCCGCACCAACTGAAATCTGTATATGAAACAAAGAGGTTAGCGAACATATCAAATTTTGCAATGCTTTTAGAAAAAAGGATGTATAATACCTACAATAATTAATTGTAATAAGAAATTGAATTTTACAATTGCAGATTTATTATGCAGTTTTTTTTACTTACAGGAAATGCTGATAAAATTTGTAAGTACTCAACAACCTAATTAAGCTCAGATTTAGGTATGAGATGAGTATGTATGCATGTACTATTGTCGCTGCATTTCTGATTATGAAATGTTGTACATGTTAACTTTGCACTTTATTTTCTTGCGATACTTGAAATATAAACATTGGTTATTCTTTAATATTACAACAACATGCCATAATAAAATATCCTTTCATATCATATATATATCATCAATCAAAAACTTTAGTACATGCAGTGTCGTTTGTTTTATTTTTCTCACGCATGCTGTATTAATTGTATTGTATTGTACTGTACATAATTTATGTTTGTGTTTTATCTATACAGTTTAAGAGAATAAACTATTGGAATATTGGGGTATGAATTGCATGTACTTAAGTGCATTTACTGCATTTAAGTGCATTTTCCTAGGTGACACAAACATTCAAAATCAAAATCTTGAAAACAAGATATAAGAAAATAAGCCAATTGTTACGTAACGTTGTTGAAACACTGAGCAAAATGTTAAAGGGTAGGCCCTTTCCTCCGTACTTGAACTTGGCTTATCTGATATAAATCCATGAACACGTTTGTATCATTCTTTACTAAAAGTATTGAACGTCTGTATTTTGGAACGTCATGGTAATGTGACTGCGTGCAATTTTTTGTGTGTGCATTTTTGAATCACATAAAATATCCAGCTCTTACCTTAATCGTAGTACCGTAAGGATTGTCAGGTACAGAAAGTAAGGCGTCCACATTACATGGATGGGTAAATCTTCCACTGGACAATTTTACTGGAGCTAAATGCAATCCAAACTTTAAAATAGCTAAATAATTGATAAATGATATATAGTATTCATGTAGAGAAATTTGATTAAGAATTAAAGCAGTAACATGGGCATCGCTTAGCGTAACATTCCTCTCGCAAAAGAGAATATATCTATCTAGATATCAAGGCAGCGTTCGACATCCAACTCTATGCAAAAAT
>PRKT01000102.1:49234-92245 GCA_003671525.1 Saccostrea glomerata | reverse complement strand
AAAAAAAAAATGGACAAGAAACAAATCAAATAAAAAATTTGTAAATGAAAAGTGCAATAAAATATTTTGAGTCGGGCTTATTTTCGTGGGTCGGTCGGCTAAGGGCAAACATACAAAATTTTAATTTTGGCCTAGTTACTTAACTTTTTAAATTTCTAAATTGCAGTTTAATGACTATTTTGCAGGTCTCCTAGGGGATACGTTTGAGGATAATGCATTGCAGCATCCAGATTTTTTTCAAGTCAAAGAAATGGTAGACATGCAAACACTTTACAAAAACAGGGTTCATTTTGGTCATCACTTTGGATGTAGACATCCATATATGGTGTCCTTTCTCCATGGACTCCGGCACAATACAGATATATTTGATCTGGACAGAACTTTACCTCGTTTGCACTTGGCCTTGAATTTTATAGCCCATGTTGTGTACAGAGGGGGCATTGTGTTATTTGTTTCCAGAAATGCTCAGCACATGCCTCTTGTAGAAAAAACTGCAAGCAATGCTGGTGAATATTCCCACTGTCGCTTCTGGAAATCAGGTCTTCTCACAAATATTGACAGACTTTTCAGTAATCTAACCAGGCACCCTGATGTTGTCATATTTCTTCATACACAAAATAGTATTGGAAGTGATCATATTGCTGTTACAGAGTGTGCCAAAATGCTTATACCGACTGTAGGTGTTGTGGACTCTAATTGTAACCCTACCTTTATAACATATCCCATTCCTGGGAATGATGATTCTCCAGATGCTGTGAAACTGTACTGTACACTGTTTGAACAGACTATTTTACGTGCAAAAGAATACAGAAAAAGGGACCTGCAAAAACAGTGCTAAGTCAGAATAGATACTGCATAGTGAAAGGTACATAATTATGTATAAATCTGTAAGCTTATTATGTGTCAGTATTTTAAATACCTATTTTATAAAGTTAAGTGAGAATAACTTCCCCAGAAAAACAAAATAAACAGCATGATTTCTGAAACATTTTAAAGATTAAGCATTCTACAATTTTAATTATAAAATTTCCTTAAGAATATTGATTATGCTTAAAATGTGACAATTTTTATTGTTCTGAAACAATTTATGTCCCGAATTCTAAATATAGAAGTCTATACTACGTGAATTAACTTTTAAAGTAAAATATCATGGTAAAATTCCTAAATAGTTCATTAATGCATATTTTGTGCCCCTCTTAATCCATATCGGCACACAAAGCATCATTTGTCCATCTGCCCACCTATTTATGTTTCACATCATACATGCCACTTCTATAGCAAATTGTGTGTTGCTCTGTCTAGTTGAATATTCATGGCTTGAAATACTGCATCTGAATTGTATCTTCTACACGACTGACAATATTAAATATTTGAGCAGAACATTTATTCCAAGATTACAATGAATCCAACCTTGATAAATCTAAAACTATGCAGTTACTTTTGGAACAAGATCTGATGTTGCCCTATTGGTAATAGGTCGCTTTATCCAACTGTTCCTCCATATATATTTTTTTAAGCTGCAGAATTGTTGCTCTCCGAAAAAACATTGGCAGATCGGTCATTCATCCCAATTTTTTAGACCAGCGAGCTACAGATCTGCTGCTTATATTTTTTAAAGCCAATTTTACAATGTTTGCTTGCCCTCTATCAACTCAAGGTAAAATTATTGAGTTTGTAGGTAGGTGGGAAAATCTTTTTTCCAGAAAATTTTAACATGTACTTATTTTTTTGACGGGATAAGGGGAAAGAAAGAAAAAATAGTGTCCTGGAATGTAAAAAAAAAGTTCTGAGATGGTCTTTGGTTTTTTATCCTTACTCCAGTCTGGCTTTTGTATGACCTGAGTGTTTATGGTAAAGAACATCAACCAAGGGGAAAGATAAGATTTTATTAGTAATTTCAGTTAAGTGTGAAGTTTTGCATTACATCACAACCTACTAGTATTATGACAGATGCGCTCAAGGTAAATACTAGTAGTACACGCCTCCTAACTGCAAGCCTTACCACTGAAAGTTTCTTCTAATCCCTGATTGGTTGCTCGTGCAAAAGACTATTTCCATGCCAATGTAGACAATATAAGTTAACCAATCACACAGCGGGGGCGTGAAATGTTTACGCTGGATGCATCTGTCGAAAAAGATCGTGACGTAATGCAAAACTTCACACTTAACAACTGAAATTTCTAATAGCCTACCTGAGCTGAAAGCTCAATCACACGTCCGTCCTCCACCAGTCTGTTTACTTTTTACATTTTCAGCTTTACAAGAACCACTAAACCAGTGTTAATAAAAGTTGGTACAAAGCATCCTTAGTGAAGGGAAATACATATAGCTCCTTATCAAGAGGAAATATTAAAGAAGAAAAATCAAATATAGGGTGGGTTTTAACAAAAAATCTCTTTAATTCTTTTCAAGAACCACAGTCCCAGACTAGTTTAAAAGTGTGTGGAAGCATCCTGGGGTAGTGTAAATTCTAAGTTCTTAAAATCATTACCCCCTGGGGTAGGGCGGGGCCAATATAGGGAATTCGAATTTAGAAAAGGTCTCCTTAAGAACCACTGGGACAGAAAAGCTGAAACTTTCGAGGAAGCATCCAGGGGTAGCGTCGATTCTAAATTGTTAAAATTCTTGACTCCCAGGGGGTAGTACGGGGCCACAATAGGGAATCCAAGTTTTACAATGAAATATATAGAAAAAATCTTCAAAAATACTTCTCTCAAGAACCACTGGGTAAGATTAGATGAATTATATGTGGAAGCAATCTTGGGTGGTGTGGATTCTAAATTATAAAATGATAACCCCCAGGGGTAGAACGGGGTCACAATAAGTATTATATGGAGGACAGTCTGGTTGAAGAACAGCAGTGTCGAAGTTACTCAGGTGAGCATTGTGGATAATGCCTCAGACTCTTGTTTATTTCTTATTTTCTATTTGATGCTTTGTCCATGGAATAACCAGGGTTTAAAAAGTGCGGTTCTTCTAACAGCATGTCGGTTTGCTTGATCAACCGTGGTAACATTTCTTAAACCATTACTCATGTAAATGATGTACGAAAGTCCAAAATATCTTACGTTTTCCTGGCTCTATTACGATTTGGATATTTTACGTGCCAGAAAAAAACGTCGTTACGAAAACTGGTTCGATTTTAGATACTTGCGAACCAATTTAAATGTCAATCTCACAAGTTATCAATGGTATTAAGTACCTACCAATATCGTTTTAAGGCTTCGTTTATAAAATGTACAATCCGATGAAAACATTTTATCAGACTGACAAGCTTTGTCTTCATTTTGTGCATTTTAAAATCTTGCAAGTCCTGTAACGAAACGTGGTTTTATCTTTTCATCGTATAGTTGAGTACTAGAGGCATTGTGCTATTGATAAATTTTGATTTCAGCATTTAGTTCGGTTGGCAAGTATCAAAAATGAACTGTTGATGACGGCGAAATTTCCAGTTTTCGTAATGGCGCCGGTTCTGATGTTTTTCTGGCATGTAAAAATTCAAAATAGTTAAAAAGCCAGGAAACGTCAATTATTTCTGACAAGATTATGATTTCAATGAAATCATAACAACTTTGCATTTAACAAAGGTCCAGCAATCCACTGAACAAAACAAACCAATCATGTCAAATCGACATGTTTATTGATTTCGAATCATTGAAATCAAACACCCAATAAGTGAAAATGTAATCTATTTATGAAGTTTTACACATACCATACTCATTAAAGAGTCGAAGAGAAGCGTTATAAGAATGATAGTATCTTTATTAAATCATAAAACATCCAATTTGGTTGGACTCATTTGAAAATATCCGTCCACTAGTCCAAATTCAGGAAATTATTATGTACAACAAATAAAGTATCGTGTCATTTAGAGAAATAAGCCCCTTGACAATATTTGTCATACTAGAGTATCCTTCCCTCGAAGGCTTTTATTTGTACAAAAATAGGGATGTGGTCCTGACATATTCTATGGACCCAGATGAGTTGAATAAGAAAGTTAAAAGGCTTTGACACGTGATATTAAACAAATCAATGATAACACCCATTGTAATCATACTTGCAGTACATGTATTGGATTTCATAGGATCACACTTCAATATACATGTATACAAAGACAGCTTGACTTACTAAGAGTTCACCATATTCAAGCTGTAAAATGCCAAAATTCGACAAAATGTCATAATTTCATATTTAGTTGGTAACTAGTTCTTATGATACATGTATATACTATCATTCACTATTATTTCATTTCTACTACAGATGAGGAATAAAGCTGCAACTGTGAATCATGTGATCAAGTTTTATTATAATGGTATTTTTATATGAATAAACTCTATTACTGTTTCATGTAGTGAAAGACAGTTATTATAATACAAAAAAAAGCACTCTTTGTCACGTATAAATATGCTAGTAAGTTTTATTTTCTGAAAGAGGTTTTAACACTTCCGTCCCTCTTCCAGAGATGGGACTGGTAGTCGCTCCAGAGAGACATATTTTTCCAACTGTAAAATCGGTAATCCACGTACGAATCACTTTTATAGAAGCGCCCTCGCTTTGCTCTACTGGATAGAGTCTCTGCTCGCATTCGATTAACAATGCTAGGAAGCTTTGTGAAGGACAGTTTCTGGTGAATGACAAACTGAGAGGGGTACCCACCGGAAGTATCTTGTCTACCATTAAAGATGATTTTTGTTCCCCCGTTTGATGTGGCGACTTTGTTCTGGGATGCTTGAGGGGGCGTGGTTTGCACATTCGGAATAGATGGCGCTTTTGCTACTGTGGCTGCCATTCTGAATTTTGCGTCTCTGAAATAGATTAGATTGTTTGATAAATACTGATATATTCAATAAATATGAAGTACAGATATGAATGTAATATTTAAACTGAGCAATAAATGCATAATTTGAAGAAAAACGGAGGCAAAATTCCCTAAGTGTAAAAAAAAAGGTATACATCTTATATTCATTTGAACTTTACATTTTTTTTACGTTTTTTCTCGGATAAATGACGCCATATAGAAATATTCAAAAGTATATCGGTATATATACGGCCATGCACATTAAGAACTAATTCCATTATTTACTTGGCAAGGAAATTCAAACCCTTTCGTTCTTAGCAGATGCAACAACATACCTTCCTGTATAAATTCTTTTAAAGTCACTTAAGGAGAGGCGGGGCAAATGAAAATTGTCCATGAAATGAATATTCTCAATTTCAAACTGCTTGTTTCCATGTGTGTTTGCCCCAGCTAATTGGCATGACCTAGCAGTTCCAATTTTGTGCTGGGAACATAGGTTCTATCTCACCTACATCTCAACTTAGCGTTGATCAGATGGAAAGCCCTACAGGTTAAGTGTTTCAAAGACCATATTAAATTGCTGGGTTTAAGACCGTCTCAATACTGGAGAATTAATTAAAGGACTAGTGCAGACAAAACACATTGATTGCACTGGGGACAAAATATGCTGGTTGCAATATCGAAACACTAGCCTGAGTGAAAACTTTGCAGCAAATATACATTGTATTGTATCTAGAACAATACACTGAAAAAACACTACTTCCCGTGATGTTTGTAACCCTAATCATTTTAAGTTTAGGATTTAATGAAGTTACAAAAGTACTTAAAAATTAATGTATATGTAAAGATTAGAAACAAACAATGGATTTCAATCTAAGAAATGGATCACCTCACATTTTGGTTTTATAACACAAACTTGCAAGACAATCTGTGGGAGTGTATATGTTTTCATCGTGTTATTTGGTGTCGTCTACATAGCATCTAGTATCTGTTAAGATCACATTGTCAATAAGTTTATTTTACAGTTTTAAATGGTTCACAATTGACACATATTGACAGGAATGTTTTTATTAACTACACAATGTAGGTCAATGTATATCGGCTTAGGTGTTTATAACCTTTCCATAATTTTGTGTTTCATGTTTTTAAATATTACATCAACTCTATTTTTTGATGGTTGCTATTTTCTATTACTTTTTTCATGTTTTGGTTATGTTATTAGTTTAATATTGTTCATTTTAGATTTGATATACCGCAAGTTATTTACTGTGTGCATATTAATTGCACATGTAATTATAAACAAACCAACGCAAAAAAAAATCTCTCCTAGACTTTTACCTTAAAAGAAATTTTCTGAATATTATATACATTACATTTAAAAAATGAAAAGAGAACCATTTCAATTTTTTTATGAAATTTGCTTTATACAAAATGCTAAAAGAAATACTTACGTTTTCGTATATAAAAGTATCTCTATATCATAACAGATTAAATCTTATGTCCTCACTCCAATACACAATCTTCACAATCCAATGTCTTATAAACATGTATGTTTTCAATCACTGGATTAATATTTGAAAAGGAAAGCGGATTATTGCTTAGTCTGTTATCCGAACGTGCAACCGGGTCGGCGTGCTTAGTTACCAACTACAGAATGTAATTTTGCATTTGATGTCTCCGTCAGTTAATGCACATGCAAAAACCTATATGCAGTTGTAAACTTTACTGAATACATAAGAATTTCATTAAACCTAGTTTTTCAAGGTCACTGACGCACTTTGTAGATGTTTTGTGTCGGGTAAATACAAATTGGACACTTTGCCACCGCAGTGTTTGAAAAATTAAACCATTAAGATCACATAAGCGACACTTACAATGGGCGAGAGGCTATCTTTGACAGATAAGGCTAATTCAAAAGACTCGGTATTTTTTTCAACCAAAATCATTTGGTTTTTTTATCTCGACAATTAATTATTTCGAAAGATTCTGTACGTCTTTATTTCTGGTTAAAGTTGTAAATGGTTCAATCTGTGTTACCCTGATTAACATTCGTGGACTTTTAGAAAATAACAAAAGAACAAATTACATAATTTTTAAATTCTTCTAATCCGAATAAGATTAAAATAATTTGTTTAAAATCTTTGACTGCTTAAAAATGATTCGATAGTCTATTAAGAACTTGAAGTGGATGTCTAATGTTCCGGAATGGCAGATTTAAAGAAGAAATAATTTAAAGGTTTGAATGGAATTTATTGGATTTAACTCCAAAACCAATGTATGTACCAATGAATAGAATGCAGTGTTCGTGTACAAATCAAAAGGGGTACCATTTAAAGGAAGTCACTATCTTTTCAATTTTCAGTTAATGCAACTTATCATAATGGATGTAGAATAAATATAAATATACATATCCAACCCAGTAGTTTAGTTCAGCAATGTATTTATTTCATGATTTTTATTTGAACCTATCAAATTAATATTTAGGCAGTCATATCCAGTATATTCCTGTAAAATGAATGTCGACTTTGTTATATTAGTACTTCCAACAACTACATGAACATGAATCTTTTGGGGCATTTAGTCGTCTTAACTTGTTAAATATTTTTTCTGTTTTTGTTTTTCGCAGAGAGAATTAAAAAGAAAAATTATTATATTTTTTAAAAGTTTTTGAAGTAACAATATAAAAAATCTTTAATTCATTTAATCAGAGAGGAAGTATTTTTAGAAACGATGTGTTTTCTAAACTTTTTTTCAATGGCAGTTCAACCCAACTGTTTTACAAATAAAAACAACAACAACAGTATAAATACTACTGGAAGTTAATTTTTCAAAAATACCGAGTAGACCCTATATGTACATCTGTCAGAAAATAATGAATACAGACACATTACTATATTTACTTAAAAAAAATTCTAGTTCTTGTAACTGAGTACTAAGAGAAGGTATGCCGATACGTCGTTTAATTTTTTTTTAAATGTTGCTGAAAAGAAAGACTTTGTTTGAATCTTAATCAGCCTTCCATTCAGTTGGTTTAGATGGTATTATACAAGGGTTGTTCGAAAAGTTCGTGGACGATGTCAATCTTCGTTATATTACTCACTAGAAATTTAAACTAAGCACAATATAATATGTAAAAAATTTGTTTTGTTAATGTGTGAAGTTTCATTCTTTTCGATAAAACAAAAATCAATTTACTTCATTTTAAATCAACATGTTTGGTATCCGCGGAGCACACTTAACAGCAAAGTAACGTCAAAACATAGCGTCAAGAATTCCTAAAAATACATTTCACACAGTATAATCCAATGCCCACTCATTAAATCTTTTTTTTTCTAATACTTAACATTTTTTTTTATAGAATTGCTCTCGTTCTATAATTTCCTTTGTTAAGGTTTTAATTTCTTTTATTACTTAACTCGGCTTTCACAGGATACGGAACTCTGAAGCGCCTATGTCTTTCCTTGACGTTTCAACTTTTAAAAATTTTTCTTCGGAGTTTTACAGTTAATTAAACCGTAGTTTTACAAATTGTTCTAATCTGATACAGAGTCTCTGTCACTCAAATACTGTCTGTATTATTTATACACACGTGCACAATTTGCTTGTGACATATTTTCTTGATTCCTTCAACATATTTAGAGTTTATTCAGGGTTTTCCCTGAGTAAAGCACAAGATTGCGTCGTTATCTTGTGCTCCGTGACGTTCTAAACGTCATTGTTTTTGTTGTTTTCAATAAGGACTACCTACATGTATCATCTCAAGTTGATTTCTTTTCAACAAATCCATATAAAAGCAATAATTTGGTATACAAGTCGATGTAACAATTCTTAATTAAAAATTTTTGTTTTATTTTCGTTTTTGCTCCATTTTAAAGAGAATATGACTACAGACATTATATAATTTATTGTCTGTAACTTTCTTAATTTTGACCTCCTCCGCGATTCGATTTTTGCATTTTTAAAATCTGGTTAACTTTTGAATTAATCGTAATATTTTAGAAAAATTTAATACAAATCATTTGGATTTATTGTAAAAATATTTCTACCAAATTTGGATTACATATGACGTAAAATAAAAAAGATATGACAAATGTCCACGAACTTTTCGAACAACCCTCGTATATTATATTCAAATCACTTAACTAAACCATCGATATTGCAGAACGTCAACAATAAGCAGAAAGACGGCACCTAAATTTACATATGAAAGTCGAATTACATTTACACACTTATGTTTTCTGTGTTTTCATATTAAACGTGACAACATCGATAACTGAACTTAAGGAATCAAGTATCATCTCCAAACCAGACACACTTGTCCGAGAGAAAAAATGTGTAAATTATGTATTCCATTCTTACAATCAGTCGCAACTCCGTTTGCTGAATCATGCAGAATACAAAAAAGTAAAGTTTCAACATATGACGCAGTTTATGTAACTAGATCAGAGTTTCTCTGCGTAACCTGTAAAATATTTTACATTTTTACAATTATAAATATCATTAAGAAAAAATAAGTATATTGACAGACAATTAGACTTATAGACACACTAATAGATGTATAATATTTAGCTTGTGGGAAAAAATATCACTCAGAGCTGACTAGTCTTTGTGCACTTGCTGTTCCACCTATCATTAGAACCACAATGAAAACTATGGTTTCCAATGTGATTAAAACTAAGGTCACATAGAAAAAGAGAACATCTAATTTTCTAGCTGCATCATTCCATGAAAATCTTTCAGGTTTTTTGATTGAGTTCGAGTCTCCTTTCCCTGTTATGTCAACATCTTCAACAGTTGTATTAACCTCTGGAATGCCAGCATCTTTATTACACGAGGTCTTGTTCCTGCTTGTTTTTAAGCAGTTGCTACATTTTTTCAAACAGTCAAACGGAAACAGATCGTTCCTTATAAGTTTTTCGATCCATTTTGGTAGAGGCTTTGAATCATCCTGGAAATTGACAGACATGACTAAGACAGACAGGATGCAGGACACAACACTGAAGCATAAGGTGATGGCCAGGTACACAGCTGAAAACACAATAGTCAGGTAATAGTAATTCCTGCGCAATATGATAATTAATATAAAGCTTTTTTTTAGATTAACGTTAGAATTTTAATAACAGTGAAAAAGAAATATTTAATATATGCTTCATTGTAAGTAAAATCTTTTAAAGAATACTTACAAATAATTGAAACATGGATAGAAGTTGAAGGAATTTTATCCGTTATGATTGTAAGTAACACGGCTAGAGATAATAGAACCGTGAGAATAAATCCAATCTGAAACAATGAAATGACGCATTGAAAATTATATTATTAGTAAGAGTCTGATGGTATGTCGGAAATATTTACTTTTATATATTTAACCCATATATAAATACATGCATAATTTTAAATATGAAGTTGTCATTTCAAATAGTATCTCAGGGACTTGTATTGAGATAGGACTCAAATATACCTTTTCTCCAGATTCCACTGGCAGAAGAAATACAATCGTATTGAGATAGGACAATAGGAACACTGGTAACAAAATGCCTGTGACGTAATATGCCGTCCTTCTCTGCAACACTAATGTGAACACAATTTCCCAGTGTTTCGTCATCACGCCGTCTGCTCGCAATTCCATCAATTGGGTTTTCTTGACGTTTGTGTGCAGCAAATGCCACTCACCGTTAGGTCTGTGAAACGTAAAAATTACATTTGGTTAAGATTGTAACATTGCCTGCTGATAGGTTTCTTGTTCTAAGTCATCAAGGGTTATTAAATGATAAAAGTCAAGGAATAAAGATTTTTAGGACAGTATATGCAATACATCTATATCTAATGTGTAAATTAAACAAGCGGGCTTCATATTTTAACGGTTTTGGCACTGACATGGATGCATTAATTCAAAGATCCGCTAAAAAGCCATATGTAAATACAATATAGCGGGTTGAATTAATGATTTTTTTCAGTGATAAGGAAAGCATAATTTTTGGATGATTTTAAGTATAATTTACCATAAAGTATGCATATTACATACTCTAAACTCTCCGTAAGAATCTCTGAATTTGCTGGAAGAAGTTCAATTTCGTCGGTCGTGTAACCCCAACTTGTTAGCTCAATTTTGCATAACTGAGTATCAAACGGATAGAATGTGATATCGACATTGCAGTGTGTGGTAAACATCCGGGGCTGTTCCCATTCTACCTCTCCCGTATGGGTGACTCGGTACAGAAGGTTAGAGTCCGAGATAATGCTCAGATCAGAAACGCTGTATTTAAGAAATTCAAAAGCATGTTAAGTGGTTGTTAAAATAACTTTCTTTATTTTAAGACATGCATGATGGAAATGCTGGAAACCAAAATACAAAATACACAAGATAATGTACTGTACATTATTTTTAATAAACGTTTATCAGAAATGTAACATTATTTTCAAAATTTTTCGAATTTTCCAAAGGTGTACAAGATACTCAAAAAATATCTTTCGACGTTTTAAAAGATAGGGAAATTAGAAAGGAAAATAAAAACGAAACTTACGAGTTATCGATGAAGAAAACTGGCCGCCACACCTCGCTCTCATCAGCGAAGATGTCTGTTATGTTTGGGTATTTAGATACATCCCAGACTAACCTGTGATCTTCCCAACTCTAAATGTAACACAGTGTTATTTTCAATGAAAGAATTCAAATTAGTTATTTGGAGTCAATTTGTGTTATTATTCTGTGAAGATTTTCTTTCAAAAGAGACCTACCGCTTCTATCCAGCCCGTCGTTGATAAGACTTGGTTCTTTATATCCTGTAAATAAGATTTTTCAAGTTATATTAGATTTTTTTCCTACTTTGATTGTCATGAAATAAAAATACCCTTAACCCTTTAACTTACCTTTTCTACAACTTTATGTATATACTTACTTTCCACTTTTTTACGACCAGACAGTTAATCATTTCAGTGGTAATTTAGTTAATTATAAAAATGATTAAAGGATATGGGTGAACATGACGAGTGTTAGAGGGATAATCATGAAGGTGAAACATTAAATCTCTATTATGTCTCAAAATTTCTATTATATCAATATTTCATCTAACAGTAAAGTATATTTCATGTAAAATCTCTACAACATGCAAAACTCTCATGAAGATTGAAGTTATTTGCTTATGAAATATTATAAACACATGAAAGAGGGAAAAAAAAGAATCATTTTCTGACCCTAAAACACTATTTTGATCTAGGCGGTCCTCGCTCAAATTTTTTTCGCAAGTTAATCCTAAAAGTTGGTTTAATAAAAATTCATTTTTTACGTAACAAAATTATGGAGCAAAAACCGACCATACCTTAAAATATACTTTAATAACATAACATTTGCATCTTTTCAAGAAATACTTGGAAGTCCACTAAATCAAGGGTAATACAATGTATCAACATGACTTGTCTAGCGTGCTTAGTCTCAAAAGAAAATGCCACTCGGGATTTTAATTTTTAAGATTCGAATCCAGTGACTGAATACCACCTTATTATTACTTTCTTGTAAAATAAATTTTCACGAAAAATTTTCCTCGGAAAAGTTTTGTTTATCATGATTTCATAATTACGAATAATGAGAACTTTACTCAAAATACTACATTCACAATTTTAATATGAATTTTATATATCACAGGCTACCGGCTTTCTGCACCCTAAGTTAACCCATCTTAAAATTCAGTGGTTAATACACAAGTTTTAGGAGAACTGAATTTTGATTCTTGTTCCAAGGCTGCTTATTTATTGTTAAGACGGGATTTTATTAGACTATGAAATATGTGTATTTTTTATTTTGTAGGTAATAACATTTGAAAAACAAATGATTAGATTCAGAATGAGTTAACGAACCATTTTACTAAAACCTCATGATGTAAAAATGTTCCATACCATAAAGTTGATGGTGATAAGGTTGAGAGCTACGCTGACATTCGTAATCTGAGACGGGCGGACCAACTTGTCATAGCCACTGCCAAGGACACCGTTCTTCCTTATTGTCTGAACATCAGAAGAATTCCAAGACATCGAGAGAGAAATCCAGATAACCAAAATAAAGCACAATAAGAATTGTCTTGTTCCAATGCTTACGGACATTTCGGAAGTTTATCAGGTTTCCAACCTCGGACTTGGAGAAATCCCTACGTGCGAGTAATAGAGTTAAATATATAGTGCTCACTCGCTATTGATCGCTGGTCGAGCAATGCTTTATGCAAATTCAGTAAATTGATTTGATAGAAAATAATATACCACTGGTCTCAAGGGTTTTTTCATTAAAAGACAATGCCAAAATAAAACATTTGCTGTGAACTGAACTTTCAACTTTTTGCTTACAATTTTTGCTTTTGCCTGTTTAAGATCTATACGTGCAAAGGAATGATGCATAAGTCCGTGTTTTGTCTTGATGGTTTTATTAAATGGAGTAAAAGATGGAGATCATATTCCTAATATGACAATCGTTTCTGTAAATTGAATTGTGTTGCTTATACTACTGAAGAAAGTGGGTTTCATTTCTCTGTATATTAAAGACAAGACTACAAATGAGTTCATAAGATTATTCTATAAATATTGAGTATTCATATTCTTTTATTTATAAAAGACAAAAGTAAAAGTGTGTTGATCTTTAATTACTATTTGTTTAAACTAAAATAGAAATTATACAGTACCTCTAACAAAAAAAGTGTAATTATCTCGTTATTGATTGCTATGTCTGCTTAAGTAGATAGTAGTATAAATCTGTTTTAACGAGCTTTCCCCAAAAGATTAATGAACTGGGCATGGTCCAACAAATACTCTTAGCATCTACCTAATAGTTTGAGCTTCCTATTCAATAACTTTTCCAATCCAAATCATTATTTAGAGAATCGTTAATTAAAAACAGGGGCAGAAATACGACTTAAGTAATTAAAGCTAAAGCTAAATGTGAATGTTATTTTTGATGAATACCCGGATGAATTCGGAGGTAAATGACAGGTTATTCATCCAATTAAAAACTACCTCCACAATATGAAAAAAAGATCTCTCATCTGCTAGAAAAACAACATCTGATCATTTTCAACTCTGAAGCACGTTTAATGATAGTTTTGACTGAAATTCGTATACAATAGCTGTCATCCCAGGATTGATCTAGAAGCAGTAATTTACAAAATTTAGATAACATTGACGGTTTTCAAGCTATTCAATTAGATTATCATCGACATTCCATATCAAACCTTCTCGTATTTGCCTGAAGTTGTAGAGTTTATAATTTATTTCTACATTTTCTTTACTATAGATTGTAATCATTCAATACGGCATTCTTGTCCACTGACAGCGCCTATTCCACGGGGGATTCTTATTTTCTGCCAATGCTTCACTCAGCGTCAGAAATTGAATTGATTTTGCAAGATAATGGTTTTTGCACGTACTTTTTGCATTTGCAGAGCGTTAACTGACCGATTGATTTAAGACAGACCTTGCTGATATTGATGTTTAGTTGTTATCAATATATTTATTCCCGATAGTGTTGCTTATTTTTCAGTAAGCTAAAAAAAATATATGAAGATTTAACAAGATTTATCGATTTATCAAATTTTAATGGTGTAAGAATAAGACGATTAAAAAATTAACAAATATTAAGATATTCTTTTATGGACAAGAAATGTTTGAATTAAGTTAATTGGTGTTTGATAAAAAATTAAGACTGTCTGGGCAAGAAATGTAGCAAGAGGGTTCGGAAGGATCTTAAACATTACATAAACATAGCGATTTGAACTTGTATTCTATTACACATTTCTTTTCAATGACACGATTTTTAAATTTCGACAAACTTCCATTTATAGAAACTGCATATTTTTTTTCATCTTTTACTAACAGTTTGTATGCAAAGATTGATTTTAGTTTGATATAATTACTGGTTCTAATTGAATACATTTAAGATTGCATGGTTATGCCTCTCATTTTTTGTCTCTATGTGTATCAAAAATGGCATGGTTTTATTTTTTAGAAATAGTGAAATTTTACATGAAATGAAATGGTTCTATATATGGTAAAGTAACTTCAAATAATTGATGACTTCGTTATTAAGACATGTCTGATGATATGGAGGTCCGTACTTGCTCTGTTTCTTTTTTTGTATTGTTTTATGAACTTTAGATCTTGAATATACTGTTTGTTGTCTCCATGTGTTCAGGTGTTTCAGTTATAATGGTAATTTCAATTCAACTCAGAAGCTTGTAACTGAACATGCGGGGAAGAACATTTTTGCGTTGATTAAAGTTGTGCAACTGATTATTAATCAACTAAATATGGAAACTTACATATTTACCTATTAATGTGTACGTGAATAGTTTTCTTACCTATGTATCAGATGTATAGGAATTTCATAAAGCTCCGGAAGTAGAAAAATCTCACAATTTTCATTTTTTTAATTAAAGGGGAATTAGGGGATAATTGAAGCATGCTTGGTGGAAAATTGAAAGAATCAGAAACATGGCTTTTGTAATTCCATTGCTTGTTTCGGTTACACTGTATGTACGTGAACTTGTTTGTTTCCGTCATGCTTGCAACATGAAGTGAAGATT
This sequence comes from Saccostrea glomerata, assembly GCA_003671525.1. Taxonomy (NCBI): domain Eukaryota; kingdom Metazoa; phylum Mollusca; class Bivalvia; order Ostreida; family Ostreidae; genus Saccostrea; species Saccostrea glomerata. The sequence goes on along the minus strand of PRKT01000102.1, from coordinate 76,888 downwards.
AATTAAGTATTTAATTAATGAAAAGCATTTTGCTATATGTAGAAAATATAACCCTACCATCTGGTTCCCCCCAAAAGAGGGTCAATTTTACAGTTTAAGTTTATAACACTATATTGTCCCCTCTCACATGTACGTCAACCTTTAGTTAATCCCATTCGTCTCTTCGTCAGTCTTTCACAAGAACATTAAACTTAAACAGTAGATATAGCTTTTGAATTTTTTCATTCTTGACATGTAAATAAGCCATGATAAAATCTTTCAAAATTCACGATGAGTTTTTGACCCTGTGACCTTGACTTTCTTTAAAATATTTTGAATGTATGCCCTTCATATTTCAGATCTGCAATATCTTTGAAAAAATTTTTTCCAAATAAACTATAATTTTGATCTTTGCGTTTAATTTATTTGTTAAAAATCAAGAAATGTTTGATTATCTTTTAATGATAGACCATGCGACATTCATTTTGACAAGTGAATTTACTGTTAAAAATCCTTTCTGGATGTACTATGGTTGAAATATTTATAGCTAAGTCAGGTTGTTTCACTACCTTAATGATACACCAAAAGTTTCTAAAAGGCAAAATTGAATTTGCATGTTATACTCTCATTATCAAAGATAACATTATAAAAGTATACAAGTATATCATTTGAAAGATTGTTGAATTTGCTATTTTAATTATCCTAATTAAAATTTTTATCTTATTAAAAATATATTCATACATTTTGTTGTAAATTTTAGTGCATCAATATTCTTTAAATCAACTATTTTGTATTCTACCTTTCACTTACAAGAATGGGAGGTTATTTTTCTGTTTGTAGGTGCTTTTAATTAAGTTAATCAAGTTCCATTCTGAATCAGAAAAAAATCCCGGCAAAGGTCATTAGTGACCTGTTAGATCTCCTTCCCTAAATCTAGAGTTCCTAGCTGAAGTTTAATCACCAATAACCTCTGTGTAGCCAGTAAAGAATTCTCCAAGTAGTCACAATGATTTATTGCATCTTTCATGAACAGACATCCATAGATCAAATCAAAAGCTTCAATAACTGAATATTCACATGTGGCAGTGTATGTTTCATTATTCTTAAATACTAAGAAACCATTTCATAACAGCAAGAATTTTTCATTATAAAGCAATAAATAACTTCCTTTTCATAGGCAAAAATCCAAGAATTGAAAAAATGTTGAAAAAGCCCTTGGTGTATACTTAAACTAAAGTAAAACCTACAGTACTTTTCAAAAATTTGCTTTTCTGTTGCTCGCTCCTTTTCACTTATACGAATAAAATTATGTTTGTGTAATATTGGTAATCTGGCAAATTTCTATATAATACAGATCAATCTAATTAAACAATATTTTATTATGAATAAACATAATAGGATTGGACAACAGATACAGGTCAACAATCCAAACATAACGTAACACAGGTGTTGTTTGAATTTTTTGATTTATTAGATGATAATAAGTCTAATTTCATTTTATAAACTAGTAATGATAACAAAATCAAGATATAAGGGGAGTTACAGACAATGCTGACAACAGACTTTGCTTTTATAAAAATCCCTGAATATGTCAATGTGGTCTCCCATTACAAAATTAATCCTTGACAAAATAAAATACATACAAAAACAATTCTCCCTTAACTATTCAAGAATGATAATCACATGTATACAAAACAACAACAACAACAACAACAAAATTTAAGAAACATTTAAATGAGAGATTATAGGGCTTTCATATTTTATACATTCTCTTTCTATTATAACACCTTACAGAAAGATTTATAAATTTTGACTTGATGACCCTGAATTAGAAGCTTGACATACTTTTTCAAATTTTAAAGGTTGGTTTTACATTTTTCTCCAGAAAAGACGCGACTTTTATAATATTTTCATATGTGCATTTCATGTACTTGTGGCAAAACCTTTCAGGCTATACTGTGATAATTATTTGACTTGTTATCCTTGATTCTTAAGTTAACACAAGTTGAAAAACATACTTATTCCACATACATTGTAACTTTAATTTATCAAAGAAAATTAATCTGTTTTCGTATGATGGACAGAAAATGTTTAAGGTCTTACGTAAGGAAATAACCAAATGAAGTTCTATATACATAGAGACAATTTCTTTTTCTTTTTTGGCAACTTTTTTTAGGTCTACAATTTTAAATTTGGACTCATGGGCTAGTGATATCATATCTGTAGCAGAATTGTGCCAGTGATTTAAAGGGAACTCTTTTTAAGGTGCGCGTGATGCAACTTCCTGGATGGTGCGTAGGCTGTTTGTCAACATCTGAAACCCACGTGTATTTCGGGGGTAGGTATGTTTACTCTCAATTTTCTTTCTTAAAAGCCGCATAAGGGTATTTTTTCTGATCTCAAATTTTGGTCTAAGCATTAATCTTTATTTTCTATTTCATGAATTATCTGCTGAGAGTCTAGTTAATTAAGTAATTTAATTAAAGCTATATAGTAACATATAGTGAAATTATTTCCTTGTGTGAGACCTTAAGATGACACATAGACAAGACAGTTAATGTACTATAATAACCAGCATTTAAACCTCTAAGACACCAAAAGCGGGGGCTTTCAACAAGCCGCCATGCATTGGCCTCCGAATAGTTTAGTTTAGTTTTAGTTTAAGAAGTATTTTATTCATAATATACGAAGAGTACAATATGAATATGGATTGAACAGCAGGCCAAGGGCCTATATTAGTTCTCTCCATTTGGCCTCCGAATACGTGTACGTATTAAAAGTTTAAGACAAATTATAGATATTTAATTTTCTATAATTATATGTCTGCATAGGTTATCGTATATAAAGGTATACAAAGTAGGACCACACAAGTACAAGTTTAATATAATTATGATAAACGTTGCAATATTCGGTACATTGGTTACATCATAGACGTCTGGTATTAGTGGATATATAGTTTCGTTGGGTGTCGTTTCCACGTCCCATGTAACTGTATAGTAGTATTCAATATCCAACGAGACGTATATGATGGAAGAACCTGTGCAAATATCTGATGGCGCGTGTGTCAGGGGTAGAATGATCCGATCAATTTGAACACATCGGACGTTATGGAATGGGATTAGATCAATTTGGATTTTCAACCAATTTCGATGATTAGTTATTTGAAATTTACCAGAACGCTTGATTACATCGTATTTCCCTCAAAACTTCTATTATGACTTATAACATTTTAATAATAACTACTGACAGACTACCGGCAAGGACTTTCTTAACCTGAATTTTGATACAATAACAAGTCATCTAAATCATCAAAGTACACGTATGTTGTAAATTCTAACTAGAGCTACTCCAATTTTATTACGTCCGATCTGTTCCTTCACAACCTCAAAAGAAGGTTGTTTTTAGCCGGGCTTATTGCTCAAAGAGCAATTGCCGGCTTATGTGATCCTGTTCAAGGCAGGATGTTGACCCCATAGTCGCCATTTTAAAGTTGCGTGCAAAAATATAGTTCTTACTCTCAACCGCTTTTGAGATAATACAAACGCTAAATAAAGCAACAAAAATAAAACGAAGTTTTATCTATATGAAATAAACATTAGTAGTAATGACTTTGAAAACTTCATAAGTCAAAGAACATAGTTCATTAGCGTAAGGATTTTTGATAATCAGTGTTACTGTAGTTCTCTACCGTACGAGGTAAAGCAGAAGAGGGAACCAGACTAGCCTGTTTGTTTACAGTCAGCTGCGGTACCAGATTAATTCTGAGGATTGAAAAACTCACTGTCAGTGTCTTATCATTTATATTGATAGTTTTAAAATAACTTTTTCATCAGAATATAAACGTGATTCATGTAAAAAATCCATTCTACTCTGTAAATGAGCCCGGCTCTCTGTACTTCTGAGTACTTTGATTTTTTACTGGTACAGTAGACGTGTTGTATCATTGGATATACAGTGTGCGCAAAACACCCGGGATTACCAAGCCCTCTGAAACTATATTTTACAATGCTACTTGTCACCTGTTATGTATTTATATATAAAATGGAAAGTTATTCAATGAAAAACCAAAAATAATAAAATATGGATCGAAAACTAATAATAAGAAAAACAATGGAAAATCATAAAATTCAAATGTATTTTAAAATACAATGAAAAACGAAAATCATAAAAAATAAATGGAAAAATAAAAATAAAAAAAAAAACCAATAGAAAATCATGAAATTCAAATGGCGAATCGTAAGATACAAATGCAAAATTATACAAAATAAATTCATAATGATATAAAACAGAAAGGGTTAAATATCTAAGTTTTACATGCCATCAAAAAGACGGTGCTTAAGAATCTATATGATTAGGTTAACTTACTTAGTTGCGATTAGATTTTAAAAAAACGTTATTTACAATGAAAATAAAGGAGATAATACCGGTATAAGATGGATTTCAATATGTAAAAACCATTATAATTGTAGGCTGGTTAGCAATTATACTTCCTGTTGAGATTTTTAATTATTGGATTCTAGGAAGTTAAATTTTGCCTCACGGGGATTCCCTGACACCGTGTCCTTAGCTTCAACTATCAGCTCCGTTCCACCAAAGGTCATTTTAACCTCAATTTCCCTGTCATTGTTGGATTTCTTCAAATCTACTGACATTTTTCCTACGTAAGAGCACGTACGATCGGTAGTATATTTAGGAAATCTTTCAGATGAAACATAAATTGGGATGTCAACAGTATCAGAGTCTTTGTGTAAGGGTACGTAACAACGGGGTTCAAGGGGTGTTCCCACTTCAACTGTTTCGTTGACACCACCATGGACACTGAAGATATCTTTGCATTTATCAATGCCCCCAACTTTAATTTTTTTCTCCGGGGGATCGCCTGATTCAAAATTCCTATTGGACTGAACACCATAAGTCCATTTTGTCTTTCTTGAAACAATTGTTTTAGGATTATGTCCAAAGAGCACGGCGCCCTTCACAATAGCTAATCCAGCTTCTTCTGGTATAATGATTCTGTTATTCTTGAAATTGTTTTTAATTGCTTCCTGAATTACTTTGCATTCAGAAAATCCACCTACCATTAATATGTTTTCTACCCTGTCACAAAACGGATGCGCAAGGAGTTCCTTGACATGGTTAACAATACTTTCAGAACAATGCTTAAATAATTCATGAACCATTTCCCCGGTCATGCGTAGCTTGTCTCCTGTCCACATTAGCTTGTCTTTATGCCTCGTCTGCGAAATCGTTGATTTTAAATCTTCATCATATTCTTCCTCAAAAATATCTACCAATGTTACTGGGATTCGAAAAGTTATTTTTTCTTTGACATTAGTGGACACAGATCGCTTTTTAGTTTCAAATTCCCGAACAAGTTCAAGGTTATCGGCGGGATGACTTTTCTTGAAATTTGACATAACCGGACTTCCAACTATGCCCATAATCATTTGGATGAACGCTTCGTCGATTTTGGTCCCTCCCCATGCCCCTCCACTTGCTTTGTGGAGTTCCTTGAGGGTATAATCAGAAAGAACCTCTTGAACTGTTACATCAACAGTCCCTCCTGAAAATAATCGTTTCCGTTGAAAATGAAATTTAGCTAATATAAACTTAAACAATCTCGCTTCTCTCTAATAAGTACTTGTAGGTATTCATATTTTACAGGAAAATATTTTGCATGTTGATCGAAAGATTTCGCGTCCGACTTAATTTCGGAGCAGCATGACTTCCGGTTGCATTAAAAAGGTCGAGTCCGTCCTAATAATGCTTAATAAATTAAAAAGGATCAACTCTCTGGCAGGTATGTCATAAACAATATAACAAGTAATCAAAGTGTTGCCTATTTCTTTCTTTTAAGAAATAATAAAATAAAACATTGCCTTTTTGCATAGCCAGAATTTTCTCTATTTCTATATCTAATTTTAAAAAACCTTGAAAATGTGTAGAAATGTTACATTTGTGTAACTATGTTAGATACATATGATATGTTCGAGTAAAACTGGATTCTATAAAATAATGATACTCGGGAATAAATATATAAAATTATCCCAGAAGCTGTTCTGATTGAGTAACATTTAAAGAAAGATAACTGTGTTATGACATGCTGATCATTTGTAGGAGCCTACATCCCTCATCTGTGTCCTCACAGAAACTACAAGACAGATACTAAAGCTAAGGTAGTTCTCCCCCGACCACTCAGAATTGAAAGGATATATGAGGAAAAAGTATTAAAAAACCAAACAGAAAAGCCTTTGGCCAAGGAAGTGGACCTGGTTGATTATAAACCAATGGAAAATGAGTATAAACGTGGGTATACTTTCAAATCAAGTCAGAATGACATTCTGCGATCTGTTATTTTCAGAAGATACATTTTTTCTCAGTAACTACACCCTTCAGATACATGTATGATTAATATTCTTGTATTTTAAAACTATGTATAGAGGACTTTCACATTTACAAAAGTTATTTCCCTTTGCTAGATCAATCCAAGGACAACCGGCATAAGGCACTATTTTCCTTCTATAAACTTACCAAATTTATTGGCCAGTATCTTAGAAGTAAAATCTGTATGAATATGTTCGTCATGTTTTTCATGTTGCCCCATACTCTTGCAATACCCTGCTACTGATCGAAATTGTCCGATAATGTTTGAAGATTACAAATATTAACAGGTAACTTACAAAAGAAAAGGTGGAAAAAATAAGCGTTGCGCCAACAACAAGAAAACGTGAAATTCATCTTTTGGTATTGTGTCAGTACAGAGACGTAAATAACAGAGATTCACAACTGTTGGAAGTCTCATGTTCCCCATTCAATGTCTATGTTTTTCAAATCTCATGCAACTTAAATTTAATAAAAAATTTAATAAAAAGTTTTTTGGGATAACAAAGTAATTAATTAAAATTTATATTCACAAATGATTCAGGAAATTATTTTTTTTGCAAGTTTCTTTATCTAATACAATGACAAGGTAGAAGTCTGAATTTGCAACCGTTGACTTTTGGTAGGCTATATCATCAAGATTTTGCTGACTTTTGAGCTCATAATTTGCTGTCAAAAATTAACAAAACATTACAAATCATACATCCATATATAATAGAATTGATATTAATTTTGTTTTAGATAGAAATACAAGACCAATTAAGGATTATTTAAGGACTCATTAGGATACATGTGTATTGAATTAAACACTGTGACCATCACATATATTTTAGTGAACAAACCTGATAATGGCACATTTGCGAATCTCTGTTATATATGATCTGGTCAGTTGATCAAATCATTGACTTACTTTTCAAACCAGTGACTATAAATTATTATAACATTCCTCTTGATTCGATATACATTATTATTTATTTTAATTCTAGATCTGTTGTTTGGTCAAAACTTCCCAGATAAGAAATTCTTTTAAGATCCATTAAAAAAACTTGAATATTATGAAAAAAAATCATATGAAGTTATGAAATGTTGTATGGAGATGGCATGTAACAGAATACCTTTTTTTAACATTGTAAAAGTGAATCACAAAATTTGCTTTTAAGACCAAAAATAAAATATATGTGTGTTTCCGGTTATTCAACCGACCCTATTTTTTTTAGCCAAATTCCAGACCCTACACTTTTTTCCCCGGAAAATTACAAGTTTCTGTGACTGTTTCTTTTTCTTACAAAAAATAACTATTGTTTCTGAGCAAACTTGCGCTCTATACATTTTTTAGCTAAAATTGAAAAACTGTTATATCTCTTACATTTCTTTCCAACAACTTATTTTGAAAGTAAATGTTACTAATCTCCCTTAGAAAATGACTTGATGAAAATGCAGTTATTAGAAAGAAATTGAAGATCTTTTACTATTTTTGTTTTATTTAGCTTTCATTTTACTGTTACTAGTTACTTAACTTTTTAAATTTCTAAATTGCAGTTTAATGACTATTTTGCAGGTCTCCTAGGGGATACGTTTGAGGATAATGCATTGCAGCATCCAGATTTTTTTCAAGTCAAAGAAATGGTAGACATGCAAACACTTTACAAAAACAGGGTTCATTTTGGTCATCACTTTGGATGTAGACATCCATATATGGTGTCCTTTCTCCATGGACTCCGGCACAATACAGATATATTTGATCTGGACAGAACTTTACCTCGTTTGCACTTGGCCTTGAATTTTATAGCCCATGTTGTGTACAGAGGGGGCATTGTGTTATTTGTTTCCAGAAATGCTCAGCACATGCCTCTTGTAGAAAAAACTGCAAGCAATGCTGGTGAATATTCCCACTGTCGCTTCTGGAAATCAGGTCTTCTCACAAATATTGACAGACTTTTCAGTAATCTAACCAGGCACCCTGATGTTGTCATATTTCTTCATACACAAAATAGTATTGGAAGTGATCATATTGCTGTTACAGAGTGTGCCAAAATGCTTATACCGACTGTAGGTGTTGTGGACTCTAATTGTAACCCTACCTTTATAACATATCCCATTCCTGGGAATGATGATTCTCCAGATGCTGTGAAACTGTACTGTACACTGTTTGAACAGACTATTTTACGTGCAAAAGAATACAGAAAAAGGGACCTGCAAAAACAGTGCTAAGTCAGAATAGATACTGCATAGTGAAAGGTACATAATTATGTATAAATCTGTAAGCTTATTATGTGTCAGTATTTTAAATACCTATTTTATAAAGTTAAGTGAGAATAACTTCCCCAGAAAAACAAAATAAACAGCATGATTTCTGAAACATTTTAAAGATTAAGCATTCTACAATTTTAATTATAAAATTTCCTTAAGAATATTGATTATGCTTAAAATGTGACAATTTTTATTGTTCTGAAACAATTTATGTCCCGAATTCTAAATGTAGAAGTCTATACTACTTGAATTAACTTTTAAAGTAAAATATCATGGTAAAATTCCTAAATAGTTCATTAATGCATATTTTGTGCCCCTCTTAATCCATATCGGCACACAAAGCATCATTTGTCCATCTGCCCACCTATTTATGTTTCACATCATACATGCCACTTCTATAGCAAATTGTGTGTTGCTCTGTCTAGTTGAATATTCATGGCTTGAAATACTGCATCTGAATTGTATCTTCTACACGACTGACAATATTAAATATTTGAGCAGAACATTTATTCCAAGATTACAATGAATCCAACCTTGATAAATCTAAAACTATGCAGTTACTTTTGGAACAAGATCTGATGTTGCCCTATTGGTAATAGGTCGCTTTATCCAACTGTTCCTCCATATATATTTTTTTAAGCTGCAGAATTGTTGCTCTCCGAAAAAACATTGGCAGATCGGTCATTCATCCCAATTTTTTAGACCAGCGAGCTACAGATCTGCAGCTTATATTTTTTAAAGCCAATTTTACAATGTTTGCTTGCCCTCTATCAACTCAAGGTAAAATTATTGAGTTTGTAGGTAGGTGGGAAAATCTTTTTTCCAGAAAATTTTAACATGTACTTATTTTTTTGACGGGATAAGGGGAAAGAAAGAAAAAAATAGTGTCCTGGAATGTAAAAAAAAAGTTCTGAGATGGTCTTTGGTTTTTTATCCTTACTCCAGTCTGGCTTTTGTATGACCTGAGTGTTTATGGTAAAGAACATCAACCAAGGGGAAAGATAAGATTTTATTAGTAATTTCAGTTAAGTGTGAAGTTTTGCATTACATCACAACCTACTAGTATTATGACAGATGCGCTCAAAGTAAATACTAGTAGTACACGCCTCCTAACTGCAAGCCTTACCACTGAAAGTTTCTTCTAATCCCTGATTGGTTGCTCGTGCAAAAGACTATTTCCATGCCAATGTAGACAATATAAGTTAACCAATCACACAGCGGGGGCGTGAACTAATTATATGTTTTTTAATTACATATATTTAAAAGAGAAAAGAACAAATATGATTTTTCTCTGGCATCAAAAAGCCAAAACAAGTTGAAATTAAACCATTATGAAAGTAGGGGAAAATATCGTCCAGTTTTTACTTCACAAACATTGTACATATTGTACTATTGGCAGCCTATTACTGAGGAAGAGTAAAGCCCTTTGATACAATTGGTCCTCCATTATACAGATGTAAAGCCGGCCAGACACAAAGGAGCACAACATTGCCTTTCTTGCTGTAGTGTTTGAATGATTTATCGTCGATTTTTTCTCCGTTTTTAGCAAAATTTAGGGCCATTGGCGGATCCTGTAGGACCATGTTCCACGTGAGTTCAACCAGAATGTCCAGATAATCAGTAAGTCTTTTATCACGTGTGTAGCTCTCCTTCTGTTTTCTGAACGCCTAGAAATAAGTAAGTAAAAGTAGAGCTTGGTAAGCCTTAATTTGTTCATTATTTCAAAACCGCTTGGAATTGGTGGGAAAAAAGAAAATGTAGGGAAAGTTTTGTAAAATATATATGTTAAAAACACAATTGCTTGTGTTATCTGTTTTACTGAGCTCTATTATCTGTAAACAAAATTGTTTTATCTACTAAAAGACACGCATGCATACATACAATGTATTTTTTTCAACATAAAAGAAAATAAAGAATATCCAATATATTTACCATTTTAAGGAATTTGACTGACTGTTCTCCATATTTTTTCAAAAGGTCATTAAAAATAGAATTTGACCCTGTTAATTGGACATCTTTCGGTTCTTCTGTAATCGACAGTGATGACTGAAAGGTTAAAACCAAATTTTACATACCGTAGATCGCAACTTTAATTTAGCAAAAATAAGATATTTATCTGTATTATATATATACATATATTTTTAGATAAATATTTTAATTAGTTTTAAGTTACTGTAAAAGCTATACATAGGACCTACTTGCAACGGGTTTCTGATCACCTCGGCTGATCTTTTCATCAACTCGTTTCTCATTTTATCTTTAGTCTCATTAGAAAATTTGTAGCATTCCTACAATATTAAGAAGTATTTTACTCTGTATTCCACATCCAGTTCAAAATTGTTCCTAAATAGAAAATGCAAAAATTATGGGTATGTGTGTTTGTCACTTGTGGTATCCAACACCTGTTCTCTTGAGAGAAAGTGGACAGGATTTTGCCTTCATCCACGTAAACAAATGCATGTCCAATTCTCTAAAAGAGATTATCCAGTACCCAGAATAATACCGGAACTAAAAATTTTGTTAAGAATGGATGTTACATTTAAAAGCATCATGTTCCTCAAGATTCTTTCTAGACCATTAAAAATTATTTTATTCAAACTTTTAGATGTGTGACTATTTGGTTGTAAGAGATTTAAAGTCGTATAGTTCTTATGAAAATAAATTTCTTCCTACAAAGACAATAAGTGAACAATGGCCATAATGATCCCTGAGTGCCTGAATCTCTCATACAAAGAACACAACACAAGAATTGAATATTTCTTGTATCTTTCATTTTCTCAATCATAGTGTGCTTCTGATTTTAGCATTGCTGCGAGCAAATAAGTATTAGAAAGTAACCATACCTGGACTAAATTAGCTAGCTCTGTGACTACAGTCTCTTCTGTCTTCCCTCCTACTTTTAATGCTTCAAAGGCTTCTGACCATTGGTCATCATACACTAAGGCAAACTTTTCTCCAATTTTAGTTGGCCTATTCTTATCACTTAGATCAGCTATATTTGGGTTTCCTTGTGTTAATTGCTGGCTGGCATATCTGCTCAATCTGCAGAAAAATTATGCTCTTTTAAAGCCAAATAAAAGAGTATCTTAACAACAAAATACAATACAAGTTTAAAAATCATAAGAAATAATACATGTATTTCCTTTAAACTTTTCTCTCAATTTTTGAAGGATGTTTAATACCTTGTAGTCAGTTCCTCACTCCAACTATGCCCATAATCATTTGGATGAACGCTTCGTCGATTTTGGTCCCTCCCCATGCCCCTCCACTTGCTTTGTGGAGTTCCTTGAGGGTATAATCAGACAGAACCTCTTGAACTGTTACATCAACAGTCCCTCCTGAAAATAATCGTTTCCGTTGAAAATGAAATTTAGGTAATATAAACTTAAACAATCTCGCTTTCGAGTAATTAAGATGCATTTGTTTAAAGCATATAGTTCCTGTCTTGTTTGTTACAGTTAGTCATGATTTGTCTGTTCATCATACAAAGTGAATAAAAAAGTTATAGTAAATTTTTTTTAAAAATCCAATGTTCAAAAAGAATTATTATTTAGCCAAAAGGACATAACAAGAAACTTCTAGATTTAACATAAATCGTAAGCAATTTGTAGTACCTCCCAAATCCAGCACCATGAAGCGAGTTCCGGGTTGAAACATGGAGAGGTTTGTACAGCTTGCTGTAGTGAGTCTCTCTAGAGGTAACATTCTGCAGTACAGCGCCGCCGCTTCCGGCTCAAGTGCAAGGCTTAAATTCTGGCTCTTAATACCTGCCTGGAGTTTAATTAAAGACGATATGTTCATATTAAATAATTTCTTTAATTTAAACTTTTTTCGTTTTAGAAAAGATACATCATTAATTACTATGTGTAGTATAAACCAAAAAGATTAATTCTCAAGCTCTTATGAGTTATAACATATAAGTACATGTACCTCTTTTGCCGCCTCTCTCATAAATTGTTTAGATTTATCATTCCATATGGCAGGGATCGTAAGTACCCAGTGAATGTAATCATCTTCTTCGATCAAGACGTCCAGTCCTTTTACTTTAAGGTGGTTTAGAAGATGGTCTTTCAGATACCGTATGCCATGGGCAAAAACTGTCATAGCGGAAAGCTTCTTTTGGCCGCTTTCGTCTGATATTATTGTTTCACGGTTCAGAGTCTAATTCATAATTACAAAGAAACAACTGTAAATGTAACAAACTGCTTTCGTTTGACCTGTACATAATTATTATAACATACTTTTTTTTTCATCCGATAAAATTTGTTCATTAAATCATAATAAAATATGTCTTAGAAATGTCTTGATTTTTAAAAATCACTTCATCCCAATTTCCTTACCATGTTATTATGTAACATCATCTTGAACCTCCGAAAGAAGTACCACGAATGATGTTTTCCTTCATTGGCAAGATCGGTGTACGTGTCTTCAGCCTCGTATCCGAACGAATGAAAACTTTGGTCAGATTTCAGCAAAAGACACGTAGGGGTTTTCTGAGAAAACAAATTCTTGTGTCCAGCTACCCATGATGTATTGGCCATGATTTTTGTTGGATCCTTTTCGTATTCATCTTTGAAAGAGAAGGCATATCCAGAGTAGGTCGTACCAAAGTCGATGGCGGCCACTAAGACTTTTATATCTGTTTTTTGTTCCTGCGACATCCCTAAAATAGTATCACATTTTTGCATGAAAAAGCTCACAAGAATTTTTTTTTATTGAACATTTTTATTGACAACGTCAATGGATAAGACACAAGTTCTAAAACTTAGATACTGTACATGGGGTGATCAAAAAGTTCGCCAACTAATTGAATTACTTCCATAAAAGAGATAAAATAAGATATCAGTGTGCATTATTTTTTTTAAAGTAGTTATCTCCAGTTTTAATGCACATCGTTCTGTCCATGCGCGAAACACGTTGTCCATGCAGGCGGCCACGAGACAAATCAAGAATTGTAACGTTCTGTTCACAGCAGTTTAAAGTTTTAACCCAGTCTTATATTTATTTCAATACAGATAATTTGCTTTTATAGCAAGAATAGCCCATTTGTCACAAATGACCAAATCTTTGTAATAGAATTGTGCATAGGTATATTTTACCAGAATGTGCATGTTTACCATCATATCCCAACTCCTCTGTTTTGGATGCGTCTTTTTTTAAATTAGAATCAATTTTGGACGCTTTTTTCATGTCGGATATCTTTAATCTTTCATAACAAATTGCTCAATTAATGACACATCTCTTTCACAGCATACTTTCACTGGACACCAGAACAAACATCCTTTCTTAACCACTCCCCTGCCTTCACTTAACCAAGCAATCCATTTAATGATCAAAGTTCTTGCAAGTTCTTTATCTTCATAAACCCTGTACAATATACTGAATATCATATGCCATTGAAAAGAAATTTTCAAGATTTATGTTTAACTTTACAGTCGTTTCATTTAAGAGTAAGACTGATTCACCAGTTTTTGTCACAAGTCATCCAAATACTGACGTCATTTTCACATTGTAATGTCATTAACATGGACCAAAACACTACATATCATATGCTATTTATAGAACATGTTTATAACTACATGTATGTGTGTGCCATATTTCATTCTGATCTGAATTGTTTTTTTTTAAATATAGAGATAGTTCGCGAATCTTTTTTTTTCAACCCTGGTACAAGTAAATGATTTTTTTGCGAGAACTTTATTTTTGCGTAATATGCGATACAGTGTTCTCGCGTAAGCTTCATTCTCGCGTATATTAGTATTTCCTTAGATAATATAGAGCAATAACTGCAATTCGTGTCTCGCTTAAAAAGAGTTATTGACTATCTTGCGAAAGTAAGATATCGCCAAAAGAAAGTGATCTACGGTAGTCATCTCCTTCAATATACAGAATTTTATTAAGTTGCCGTAACATAAGAACAACCAAAACAAAAAAAGTGTAAAAGACTGAAAATTTTGGTATGCTTAATATTATTCTATAAAAATCTTTTCTTAATTTAATTCTAAGATAATTCTTAGAAAAGTAAGAATTGCTTTTAAAATTTTCAAAATTTATTGATCAGAGAATGAATCAAAACCCCTTAGCTTCAAATGCACATTTATAATGTATAAATTGTTTAATGATAATAAATTGCTCATAAGAGAATATCTTGCTGTTGCATATTTTTATGCAAACAATTTTCTTATAGTTTACATGAACGATTTTGGACTGTCTATTGAATTACAGAAAAATAGGCCGTTCCAGAATTTAAAATGCATTTTTTCAACCTTGTGTGATTAATTCAATAAAATGATTTTATTTCTTTTCATGTTTCCACGAGAGAAATAATTTGGAGGTTTTACGATATTGCATGAAAGAAATTTTAAAACATGTTATAGAAGTTGCATCCCTTATGTTAACTGTATTCCACCCTAATAAAAGATTTATTGAATATACACGTACATTCTAATCTGCATTTTGGTAAGGAATAGTTGGGAGATTTTCTTTTGGAATTAATATGTGAAATATTGCCTCTTATGAGAGGTACTCTATTTTGAGTATATACAGTAAGAACTAAATTCAAATGAGAAAAAAGTAGTAAATTTCAAGGGTAATCTCATTTAATAATTTGATTGTCAAGTTTTTAAGATTTCTTTCTTTTTTATTTACGATGATTCCAAGATTAAGCGATTTATAAGCAGGTATCACAGGAAAGTAAAACTAATAATATGATAGATTTTAAGCGTAAATGCGCAGGTTTTTTTTATATATATATATATATATTATATTTTGAAAAAATCAGTGATGGATAAGATTTTGACAGATGTTTTTTCACGGTTTGTTTAGAGGTCAATATATGACAAATTTCTTTTGTAATTGAGATTAAATTAGAAACATTTCTTAATTTTATTCTTGATTTCTCCACTAAAAGCATCTAAAAGCATCCGAAAGAAAAATCTGACATGTTCGTCAATTAAGGGCCCATATGCAATTTTAATTATCTGGCTTTAATTTGTCCCAAAGGCTTAAATCATTAAAGGTACTTGATTGTCGTTATTTTTTCAACCTGGTGTAAACATGATTTGAAGTACAATAGATAAAAAATAATTAAAATAAATGCAAGAAAATATGAAAAAAATTATCTTACCTTTTCCTAGGTTATCAAGATGTGCATGCTTATAATTAACTGCTTTACTTTTTATCACTGCAAATATAACGCCACATAAAGGCCAACTATCTACTTTCGGTTTGGTTTTATTTACAAATGGCGTCCGGGGATCCAGAGACGTACATAGTAGATTATTATATATCTCTGAGCATACCTTACGTATATGTACCTTCTCGAGAGAGCATAGTAGCTTCATTAAACACACAGTTTTAAATGGTAATGTAAATTAGATTTTATTTTTACTAATTCGATTCATATTTATGATCTAGTTTTAAGTTGGCGCAATTAATACACATAATTAAGCAAGCTGCATGTATAATAACGAATTAATGGCACATAAATACACTTAGTTGCTATATAAATGTATTAAATGCGTTCGTTAAAATTGTATTATGCTATAATATATTGATTAATACATTTGATTCAGATTAACATGCCAATGAAGGGAAAAACGATAAGCTCCATCTTGGATGAAGCGAAGAAAAGGCCCAGTGCTAATCAACCTCTAATAAAAAGAGCTGAAGCCATATTTACCAAGCTTACGGAGCACGCTACATGGCTGAAGAAAAACAATCCATCTCTTGTAAGTGCTATTCAAGTCAGATTATCAAATCAAAAGCAAGTATTTCATTTTGATTGTTTTTGCTTTTGTTTTTGTTTTGTTATTTTGTCCTTCAGACAATCACCAAATAAATACATATGATTTTAACATTGTAAACAAGTATGAACAGAAGAACAAAATTGTGTTCTTTCTTTATTGTGTCTGGGTTTTTTTTTTTACTTTACATGACGTATTGTAATTAAATATACATGTAAATGAGCAACTTTTTATAGTAAGAATAATGTTCATAACAAATATTTCAACAGCACACAGATATCAAGAGTGAAATAGATAGAAAGACTTCTTATTCAAGGCCAAAGGAAACCAAAGACGCCGATGATCTGTACAAATTTTTGACATCTCAAAAGATTGAGGATAGTCACGTATGGAAAAATTATGCCTTATTATTGGAATTTCAAAATCAAAAAAGAGAGTCGTCTGCTACCAAGGTGAGATTATTTTGTCTAAAGGGGTTAATTGAATTGATTTTTTTAAAAAAAAAATCTTTGCTTTGTATTATTAATTATTGAATGGTCTATTATTTCATTACTGGTCGTTATCTCCTTATCCTCCATGGAGCTAAACATTAGAAAAAAGATATTTTATGATGACTATTAATAGATAAAAAGCACGAATTACTTAAATTTCCTCTTATAACAACTGAAAATCTATCATTAAAAAAAATATTGTTAATATACAGAATAACAAAACTGTTGTGAACTCTGGAAATCAAAAGAAACCATCAACATACGCTACTAAGGTATGTAATTTTCTTTTCTTTTGAAATATTACCTTAATATTTTATGTGGGTTTTTTTTTAAACGCATGAAATTGAGTTCCATTTATTCCCTGGCTAATTAAAAATTGTACATGTATCGTTGATTTTTTTTGTTTGCCTTCTTCCAATTCGTATTTTTTTTACAGGATTTATTAAAGATTAAACAATATTTGTTTTCTTCGCATTTAACATTTAAGTTATTTGATAATTGCAATCTCCAGCTACAATCGCTACACATGTATTTAAAAATGAAATGAATTATTCACAGGCATCAACGACAAGTCCCGACCAAGGACAATCAAGAATATCCAGTTTCCAATCACCAAATTTGGTAAAACTGATAAAATGTAACACATTGTCACTGTTATCTTCAAACCTATTTTGATTTTAAAAAACACTTTGATTCCACACACAAATACTCTTAGGGTGGTATAAAAAATCCCTTGAGTTTTTCATTGATAATTTCTATGTAATATATAGACACTATGACTTTGATACCTTTATTGTAGCATAATGGTAGGGCGTTTTCTTCGTGATCAAAATGCCTGGGTTCGATTCTCGTTATGTCAAACGTACGACGCCCGTGAGGATCCGGGTTAGAATAGGTCCTCAGTACCCCCTTGCTTGTCGTAAAAGGCGACTAAATGGGGCGGTCCTTCGGATGAGACCGTATAACCCTTTCAACTCTGTTGAGAGGGGAAATGAAGTTTACATGTTGATTTGTAAATCCTTACTTTTTCTACATTTAACAGTATACAGTATATTTGGCAAATATTTACCTCGACATATAGCTTCATCCATTTCAGCAGCAAGGTCTTCCAAATCCAAAAAATTGTCAATGTGAGTATAATGAACACAATTTGGTTGGCTGCTGATTTTATTCAAATCATTTGAATTAACAGCTGAACCTATTGCAATGGTGAATAGAGTTACACCACTTCCAGTTAAGATAGAGGATTCGATTTCGGATTTGGTCTTGTTGTCAGGTGGACTTTTGGTAATAAGAATCGCTACTTGTGCGGCGCCAACTCTGGCTCCGTATTTTGCAACGAAAACTTCTTCCCTCGTTAGTTTTAAGGCCTTACTTGTAGTTACCGATCCCCCGCTCAAAGTCATGGAATCAATGTTAGAAACCACGTCTATTTTGTTTGCGTAAGAATTTAAATGAAATAAAACATTTGCTTGACTTCCGTATGTAACCACGGCAACTTGAACCTTCGAACTAGAAACAACTAGACCGTTAATTATTATCCTGGCGATGAAATTTTTTGTCTGTCTTAGTTCTGCAGAGGTAACATCGGACGATGTTTCAACAATGAAGGTAAGATCTACTTGAGTAGGGACGCTGCAACCTGCGGTAAAGCATTTCAAAATTATACTGTTACATGAAAATTCAAACTAACCAGTTGAGAGAATCAAAAATGCAATAACGGGTTCCCAACCGGGTCATAAAGTTTGGATTCTCTTGAAAAAAAGAAGAAACAAGATGTGTTTTTGAAACACTATGCGCCTGGTGGCAACAAAATTCCAAAAACTATTTTTAGCATATAGGTCACTGTCAAGGTCACAAGGTGATCGGCCTTGGTGTCATTTGAAGAAGCTTGATAAGTATTGCAGGAAAACCAAATATAAATTTATTATCTCTCATGGTTCAAAAGTTATGGCCACATTTCGAAAAAAGCAAAATAAATTTCTCACGAGAAAAAATGTTTCACGGTTTTAAGAAAATGGACGTGTATTTGTAAGAGTTACTCCGGTCTCCTCAAATGTAATTTTCATATCTTTCCTCCCCTTTCCATTTTTCGTCTCATTCTTCTTGATATTCAATCATATTATTTTTCTTTTTTGAAAACTATCTCTTATAACATCCAAAAATATCGTTAAATTTGATGGACATTTTTAATTTTCATATACCAATGTAGAAGAAAAATTGACTGCATTACATTCATCTCTTTTTATCAATCTTAGGCTAAGAGTTATCGTTATTTAAAATATTAATAGGAACGACAAATCTTAACCAAAGAACATTTGGGAAAATCGTCTGTTTCAGATGCAAAACTGTGAGGAAAAAAATCAAAAGATCATTTAACTCAAGTAAAAGTAAGTACTGCTGTTTAAACTATCGGCAATATTATTCTGCGAATGAAACACTGATATTGTTTACCTTTCTACTTTCAGTTTGATCGAACATATTTAGTTTTCTCCCTATAAATTTATTCATTATATCTTACCTACAACTTAAGAGTCATCAATATATTAAATATCTAGAATTTAAAAAAAGAATGTAAAATTGAGTGTAATATTGTGGTTTAATAATTTGATATATAAAAAAGCTTTCTTAATCAATGTACAGCATTATACATGTACCACTTTAAATAACCCCCTTTCAAACATGTACGTACTTGTACTTGTATGTGCGACGGTGAATGTGTAAGCTTTGTGCAATTACGTGCTTGCTACAAAAGATATTCTGCGATTTCAAAGAAAAATCGTCTCAATTTTATTGCTTACAGATTTTTGTTCTTTTTATACTTAATAGATATAAACAGCACACGTAATTCAGATTATTTTTAGATACATGCACACTGTACATTTAAATACACTGTTTAAATTTCAACTTAATATGTTCCTTGATTTGCTCATCCGATAAAATGGCTTTTGAAGAAGTCTTTTCTCTTTTTATATATGTGATTTAACTTGTCTAAATATGTCTGCAAGTGAAGGCAAAAGAACAAAGGCGAAGGTTAGTATAGTTTATACCTGATTAAAAATATATATATATATATATATTTCACGATATTTAATGTCGAATTGACTGAGTTACAGGATGGAAGGAAGAACGTAGTCTTATCGAAGGAGATTTTTGGATGATATAAATTATTTCCTTTTCATTTTGCAATATTTATGCACTGATATACATTTACTTACTCCACTTTCACTTTGATACCCTTCAATTTCACAAAATTGAAATAAAAACTATATTTAGAGCTCAGGTTTGAATTCTTATCCATTAAAATCATTTTAAGTCGTGTCTTTGAATTCTAGTCTTTTGAATAATATTGGTTTAATTTCAGGCCAAAACTATCAGTAGAGCACTGGAATTCTGCAGTGGATGTGTAAGTGCCACTACTCTGAAAGAAGCCAGGAACCACTTCTCCTTCCTATCTGATTTAGCTAAAAGCTTAGGAAAATCTCTTAAAGAACAAGTAAGACCAATGTAAATTGAAAGATAATTGTGTGTATGTACATATGTATTAGACTCTGCATGATACAGTTTATATCAATGCAGTTTTTGTATTCGTAATTTACATGACTTGTGTACTGGCGTTTTTACTTGTGTATGGATATTTTGACTTTTTCAGTTGAAGACTCAAACAAAAGACACTAGATTCCGTTATTTGACAGATGATGATAAGAGGCTTGGTGGGGCATTGTTTGACACCCTATATAAAGTAGGAGACAGGGTCGATCTCACGGATGTTTGGCCTAATTACCTATTCCTTATTGAAGTTTATAAACGGCACCAAGGAATCTCTAGCACTGTATGTAAATCGACTTTCTAAAAGTTAAAAACAACATAACCATCATTCATTCAACAGGACAAAATATATAAAGAAGTTTTATAGCAAAGAAAATCTTAAGAAATATTACTTTGGGTGACATTATTAAATACTTGTTTTACTACTAGTTCCATTTTTTTCCTCGTAAGAATATATATTTTTGCATATTCATTTATATTTATAAATGTACAAAACAAGATAAATAAGCATATTTTGCATATGAATTAAATGTATGATCTTTTAATGAATATTTAGAGCCCTATTTTGCCCTCATACCCAGTCAATAACTGTATAATATAAAACTAAAAATGACCAACGACACGAACAATAAAAAATGTCAAATTTTCGGGACTCCCTGTTTCTTCTCGGGACAAAAAAAGTTAAGTCATAAGAACAAAGGACAAAGAAAAAAAAAACAACCACTACTACTAAACTTCCAAACACTATATTTACAATGTAAATGGATCGTTGTCATAAAAGGTTTTTCTTTCAATTTCTATCCAGCTACAGACAACTTTAAGTAAGAACAAGAAAACAAAAATTGAACCTCAACACATATCGTCACTATACAGAAAAACAGCTCCAGAGCTTTATGACATCATTAGTGATGCTTGGGGGAAAAGACGTGATGGCGCAGAGGAAGCAATAAGAGAATTTTTCTATATAATGCAAACATATCATCAATTTAAAAAGGTAAATTAATTTGGATATAATACAGTTTGTTTCAATGAAGAAGTTATTCATTAATACCTGTATGTTTACCATCAGTTAACGTATTTGGAGGTCAGAGATATATCAATAGGGTAAAATCAAAATATGAAAAGATAAAATCTAATTCCAACAAATTACGTCAATAATATATGTTTACAAGGATTACCATGTGCCGACGACACATGATGAAATGAAGAGTTCACGTACATCAACGGCTAGTTCCTCAGTCGTGTCAACAAAGCGTACCTCAACAAACTGCATAGAGTCTGTTCTACATAGATGTTCTAAAAAATATCACAAAGATCTCATTAAAAAGGCCGAGGAGGAATTCAAACAACTCAAGAAAACCGACAAAGAGTTAAAATACAGGAAGGATTTGGTAATACATTTAAAAAAATCATTATCGTAAATGAAGAAATATATTTGCAAATCAAGGAACACTCTCTCAGTGTATACTGTCATGTTGTAAATTTTGTATATACGGCCACCCGATAAATTCAAAATTTACAACATGACACTACCTTACTCTAACGGTATAAATGAGACATCAAAAATTTTAAAAGGTCGTTTGTTTTTTTTTTGTTAAATAAAATTCCCTTTTATCGAGATTGAAAAGATTTGTTTCAATATACTGGTAAAAAAATTTTCAGGAAAAACGTAAGAATGAGTGGGATATGAAGGGTTCAGAGGGACCTTCGAAATTACTGAAATCCATTCCACAACCAGTGCGACCGCTCCACAAAGTTCTTCAAAACGCTAAGGATGACAAGACTACGGACAGCGAAGTAGCTCTATTGGAATATGCCTCTCTTCTTCACTCGGAACTTCTGTTTAAGGAAGTGCTTGGTAAGCTGAAATATCTTGACTAATAACCATGATAATGAAACTGAAACAAATTATGGTACCAAATTTTTCGAAGGACATACTAAATTGAAAAAAAAAAAGTCAACTGAAACACTATATGGTATTAAGTAAATCATAATAACGATACATGTATTATAATGTTACAGGAAATTAATCAACCTATAATTATCTTCATTAAAGCACTTCCATAGTAGAGTAAGCATGCTATATATCACATATATATATACAATATACATTTATAAAATCCGACGGCTGAGGTATGACAAGATCTATTAGAAGATACATATTAACTTACTAATTGATTGTTTCAATATTGAACATAAGGCGACAACAACTTACAAGGTCTCTTATCATGCTTATCTGCGTTTATCATTTGAAATACTGGTATTGATATTGTGAAATGCAAATGTATGTGAAACAAAACTAGTAACAAACGTTAAAAGGGTAAACGTATAACTTTACTTTCGATTCTCAACAGTTACGATATTACCTATACCTGGGTATACATGTAGCACTAACTCTGAAGGTAAGCAAATCGTTGTGCAATCGAGCACTCAAAAAGCAAATAAAGGAAAGAAAAAAGTTTATATACAATGTATATGTATTATATTACATTAGGAAGACAAAGTTTGGCTGAATCTGCAATTCCTTAATGCTGCAAGAATCCCAATATGGATCTGAATTTTGAAAAATAAAGCATTTTTTTTTTTCAAGTCCATCAGGTTCGCGGAGATCAAAATGAGCTTTTTCATGTGATTGAAGTTTTCCTGAGTCAAAAAGCTGTCACCTTTTTGATATCCGATTATGCCATACCTAAAAATAGAACAAAAAATGGATTTTAGGAACCTCATGGTTCTGCCTTTTATGTATATAAACTAAAAATGCATTTTCTGCCATGATAACTTTTCATACAAGTCATTTATTTATAGGACTGATAAAGATTAAAGAATGCTTTTAAATCTTTGATTACTAAGTATCAATTTTTTAACAACTTGGGTCAATCAAGAGTGATTCTGTTCTAGATCGCAGGAAAAAATTGTTAGTTTTAAGTTAAATGTTACCATTAAAAGATAGGGAAACACTAAGATTTACAGGCCCAACGATTACAAAACAACTATTGAATATATATATGCAGCCAGTTCTTGTGGAAATATATTGTACAACCATATGCTGTATACTTCCTCAAAAACATATTTGATACTTTTTTTATTGAATAGTCACAAAACAAAACAGAAAATTTGTGGACGGAAGAATGACAGACGGACAGACAGACAGACAGAGTGATTATTATAGGGCACCCGCAAATCCTTGCGGGGCCCTAATTAATGTACAAGCTGTATTACTTTCTATCTGGTAAACAATCTGCTGTCAAATGAACTAAATTAAATGTTCTAAAATATAGAAATTTCAAATGACAAAAAGAGGTAAAATTAACATGCTATTTATTTACAGCTAGGCCGGGCCTAATAAATTTGTCCCAATTACATTTTCTTCTTATATATACATGTATTTTAGAGCTTTTTTTGTCCTTTTGAAGGTTCATTTAAGCAGATCAGCAAATTGTCAATAAAATATATATTTAAAGTCAAATTTTCTCAAGGATGCCTTTTTTGCAAATAAATGCAAATTTGAAATGAAAAAATTAAAGATACTGTTTTTTCCTCCATTAGAAATTTATTTTGTGCTAGTCATTCAATTTTTTCAAGTTAGTTTGTTTTTAAAAAAATACTTTCTTAAGTTGTAGGGCCTATATCTTTTCACTGGTTGAGTAACTGAACATGTGACTCTTACCTTAGTTGCGGCTCTATGCACCAGTGTATGACGTAATGCCAGTCTATTGATATCTCTGTCATAACCTCCACCAATCACAGTAGCTACTGGAATACCACGTGACACACAAGCATCAATTACAAACCAATCTCTGAGAAAAAGCCCTTAAAAAAGATAAATCATAATCAGACAAACTTCAGTTTGATGTTAAATACAAGATACATGGGTAAATCACAAAGTAACTGATATCATTAAAAGTGTATAGAAATTCAAACTAAAACTTAAATTTCCTCAAAATTTCAAGAATTTTTAAATTCAAAAGGAAGCTGGTTTTATATTAATCATTTAATTGTAATAAGAATTCAAAAAATTATAATTATTATATGAAATTGGGGATCAGGCTTAAATCTATCCAACTTCAATTTGCAACACGAAAATTAATTTGTGAATTCAGTTCAATTCAGGGATGTGGTGTAGTGCATGATACCAAATTATTTATATCTACTTTATATCAATGGAAGCAAAATGATATACATTGTAATTAAAAAGTTTATGAAGGAATCGGGACCTTCGAAATTACTGAAATCCATTCCACAACCAGTGCGACCGCTCCACAAAGTTCTTCAAAACGCTAAGGATGACAAGACTACGGACAGCGAAGTAGCTCTATTGGAATATGCCTCTCTTCTTCACTCGGAACTTCTGTTTAAGGAAGTGGAGAGTCCAACGGTAGTTTACCTTTGTTTTATTGTTGGATGAATGATCCTTAGCTCTCTGTTGGGCTGGAATGACACATTCCAGAAATCGTAATATTCAACTGCACCCATTGTCCATAAATATGAAATTATTTTTTCTTCTATATATGTGTATTGGATCTGGAACTATTGATATGTATATATTTGTCATACAGTTAAATTTTGCGTCTCTCACTTCGTCCATATAGTTACATCACCAGGCGTTTATTGCCTTCCTGCAAACTTTACTTAAAAAGCAAAATTCTTGAAAAAAAAGTTAAAAATAAAATAAAAAGTTGAATTTTTATGAAATAGTGATTTTTTTTTATTGTGATGTTAATGAGAAAGATATAAAAGCACATTGCTTCTTTTTTAAGGCCATAAGTGAGCACGCAGCTGGTACAAGTGCATCTGTTTATAATCCATCAGAAAAAAAGAGCATTGGGGATATACTAAACAAAATGAAAAATATCGTAAACCCTGAGGCGTATAAAAACGCAGTAGAAGAATATCAGAAACTACAGAACATAGAAAAGATGATAGCACGGGATGACGATTTGGTACGAAATTTTTTCACCTTTTATAATAATTATATGACAGTAAAGGCATTAGAATGGGTAGAAATTACATGTACTTAATGGTTTGGGCGAATCTAATTTAATTCAACCTAACAGGAGCATTAATTTTTAGGATGCTTTTAACCATTGCTTTATAAAGTGTTATTTGCTAATAGATTTTAAGACGAATAAATTACAAGTTAACTACCCAACAGAAAAGATATTGGAGAGGGTAACTAATCCATGTCCTTAAATGAACATTTTAACAGTAAGATCATTTTCGAAAAATGTGGGAGCCCCTTTCCCCAACTCTTCAGCACATGACTGCAGTTCCTTCAAGAATGTATAAAATGTTGAGGTTTTGTTATTTTATTTCTCAGAGACGTAGAAAAGACAACTGGAAAATTCGTGTACCTGATGGACCTTTACGTTATATTAATGTGGAAATTCCCAATAGACCTCTTCACATTGTCTTAAATCGCGCACAGAAGGAAGACGTTCAAGGAAGCGAGTTTGCTCTGCTGGATTATGGATCCATGCTTCACTCAGAAGTTCTGTATGACAGTAAGGACAACATGGCACAGGTACCTTCACAGAAATTATTACTGATTGTTTTATTATTGTGATAGTGATGAATGTTTAATTTTGTTGATGGTTGTTTCTTATGAAAAGATAAAGATGACAAACTGTGATCGATTTAAAAAAAAATACATGCGTGAATGGGCAAAAAACACGGACCCCTGAAGATAACGCCAACAGTAGCTCAAGTATACATTATTCGTTGACCATTTACACCCGCTTTGAGCTCTTTTTTTTAAATAAAATATATAGAGAGTTTTTAGTATAAAACAAAGGATCTAACAGCAATTAAGTGAGAAATATGTCTGTCAAAATACAAGCCATTAATAGGATTTACTTGCTAAAAAGGTAATGTAATGACCATAGAATTTATGCAAATTCCCCATGCTGCAATTTACTGGTCACAAGGCTTCTTCGGATAAACTGATAGGTCAAGGCCATGGCCATAGTTCTTAATGTTTTTGGAACTCTTGTGAATTAACATCTGATTGTAGATGGCGCCAATGCCACAGGATTTTAAGAAACCGGAAACTGTTCAGGCAAAACATGAGAATGTTGAAAATGTTAGAGAACTGCATCCAGTGAGAGCGGTCCCGGATAATGGACCAGAACAGAGGGATCGGGAGAGATCACGACGCGATGACGAACACGTGTTTTCGTTACAGCAAGAAATCGACAAGCTAAAAGAGCAGCTGAATATAAAAAGCACCGAAATTGAAGATTTAACAACTAGGTATACTGGAACTTCTAGAATCTTTACAAAGAATGCAATTCAATGACACAAGTTAATGTAGTGTAGTTCCTACATGTACATGTGGTACGATGTAAGTTGTATTAAACTTTCAGATTGAGTCAAGCTGCGAGTAATAGTTTGATGTACAACAACCCAAGCATAGCTGATCTGAGTGATAAAAATCGTCCTACAAAATTAGGAGAACGCTTCGGGCAGCTTTATGACAATGAATGGTCTGAAGCCTACGAAACTCTAAAAATTTCAAAAACGTCAGAAAATGATATATACTCTATTCTTGCTGATGTTGTCAAGGTATGTTAATTTAAAAATAGCCTTATGTTTGATGTGTTTAAAGGATGTCCGCTCTTCAGTCGGGAATATAATATCATAACCTTAATTTATCTATATAAATAATACCTCGAAATAAAGCTTCAGCGACTTTCATTTCATGCACTTTATACTACCAGGTATTCAAAGTTCCATAAAATCTTGGAAATAAAAAAATCTACTTAAATTTAGATAAAAAACAAGAGGCCCATGGGCCACATCGCTCACCCGAGCATTGTGGCTAGGAAAAGTAGTAATTTGTTTACTACTGAAAAGTTTGAATCCAAAAGTTTGGCCCCGCCCTAGCCCCGGGGGTCATGATTTGAACAAACTTGAATCTACACTACCTGAGGATGCTTCCATATAAATATGAGCAATTATGGCTTTGCTATTCTTGATATGAAGATTTTTAAAGAATTTTCCTATATATTTCTATTTAAAACTTTGGTCGGCCATTGTGGCCCCGCCCTACCCCCAGGGGTCACGATTTGAACAAACTTGAATCTACACTACCTGAGGATGCTTCCATATATATATGAGCAATTATAGCTCTGCTGTTCTTAAGAAGAAGATTTTTAAAGAATTTTCCTATATATTTCTATATAAAACTTTGGTCGGTCATTGTGGCCCCGCCCTACCCCCGGGGGTCATGATTTGAACAAACTTGAATCTACACTACCTGG
>PRKT01000102.1:0-44565 GCA_003671525.1 Saccostrea glomerata | reverse complement strand
GCCCCCCCCCCCCCCTCCCAACAATTAAAAAATGTAAGCATGAAATTAATTCAACTCATGAGTAAAATGATTTTAATTTGTTTGGAAGAATTCAATTATCCCTTTAAATCTACAGAAAAAGTCATTCACGTTAGCAAGGCAAATAATATCAAGCACTTGATTCAGTTTTAAAAAGTACAGATTTAGAATCCATGTCATATTTTTTTTTATCGGAAAAACCAAGCATTAGCTTTGGCACGGTTCCAGTGACTCTGTATAATTACATGTACTATATCGTTGCTTTAAATCGACATTCAACAAAATAGGAACAAAAAAATCATTATTAAACTTGCATGTTTACAACATTGTTGTTAGTTATGCTTCGCTGTGTATAGAGCTTCTAAAACAGGAAGAATATTTTTAAGGCCTTGGATTGATTTCATAAAATGGCGACTCTCTCAATTTTCAGTTTCTTTCTATTGATGTTTGTTTTGGAGAAAGCAGGTAAGAGGGAATGATATCTGTGTCTAATGACTGTAGTTTTGTATCGATTTTATTAATATCCAATGCATAAGAAAATAATATTAACCGAATGGCAATTCGAGCCGTATATTTTTGAAAATGAATTTTCTTTATGATTAATCTTTTTTTCTTACTTGAAAAAGACGTAATAAGTATCTCTTTTCTTTCTGGTAGATGATAAATCCGTTGTTAATGGTTGTTGCAACTATTGAAAATCTTCCAATTAGAATAACGAATTGATATTAATACACAATACTAGTAGTCTATTTAAGTCTGGTTATTAAAGCTGTAATAAGAATATTTAAAGAAGAAGGCGGGGATACTACAAATATTACAGTTTATTTTAGAAAATTGCATGCGAAAGCTGGATAGGCTAATTTCTTAGAAAATAAAAAAAATTTAACTCGTTATAACGATTTAGTTATCTCGTTATAACTAGTTAATTATCTCGCTATAAAGAGTTAATTATCTCGTTATAACAAGAAAACTAATTCGTTATAACGAAATACTAACTCGTTTTACCGAGATAATTAACTCGTTTTAACGAGATAAAACTAAGTCGTTATAAAGAGATAATTAACTCGTTTTAACGAGATAAAACTAAGTCGTTATAAAGAGATAATTAACTCGTTTTAACGAGATAAAACTAAGTCGTTATAAAGAGATAATTAACTCGTTATAACGAGTTAAAAGTTTTTTTTATATTTTCAGAAGTGAGCCTATCCGGCTTTCGTAGAAAATAACTGTCTTTAAAACATGTTTTTTTTTCAGTTTGAGCATATGATTAAAAAAAAAACCAAAAGATTGAACGACATAACACATTTATAATTCACCAAGAACTAAACCAAACGTCAAAATCAACAGAAATCACAAAACATATTTGTATACGTGTATATCATAATTAAATTGTGCGTATATAACAAACATATGAACCAAATATAGAATACAGTATACTGTAGTATGTAACAAAAAGACAGGGCATACCTGCATATGGAATGACATTACCATAATTTGTCTTACATGTAGGGGGTAGAAATATGCCAGCATAATTACTAGATTGAAATTAAACATTTTCGATCCTGTACAATTAGGCAGAAGATACATTGTACCATATGTAAAATAGCATAATTAGAGCTTCCCTTTCAGTTGGAGATCCATGTTCTACATACAGTGTAATGTCGGGAGAGATTCGCCGATCTACGGCCTATACCCTGAAGCCTTCAGACACGGCCATCTGTGACAACTTCCTGACAGAGCAATGGTATCGGATAGACAGTCAGGCAGGGAACGAGATCGTCCGCTCCTGTCCCTCCATGACGCAGTGTGGAACAATGTATCCCATGTGGATGAATGGTCTGTCTTGATCTTCTTCTCTCCCTCCTCCTTTTTGTCCAACGTTGAAAGTGGGGGATATCAATCTGTAAACCTTTGGGGGTACCCATCTCTTTTCCACAACACCTCTTCTGCAACTATTTTCCTTTTCGATCCAACGCATATTCTGGGTTTCCCATAGCAAAACACTGACACTGTCATTTTTCTATAATACTGAAGGGTACACATCTCTTATCTGCCTCCACTTCTATACCACTGAATAAAATTTAATGATACTTTCACAGATTCTTTATTATGTACCCTCTATTTTACTTTTTGATCTAACACTTATTTTGGGTCTCCCAGAGCAAATATGGGTTTAGCCAATATAATCATATGGGAGGCGGGAATATCATTTAGTTAGCCCATTGCTCTCAGTCCCCCTAGGTTAAATAAAAAGTTTTATTTAATGTCAACAACTTTATACTTCTTATTAAATAATTCACAACATTTCCGATTTTTTGGATCTAATATTGAACAATGTTGTGGAGAGGGCTCATGTAGGCTATGCCTGCTACTCAATCCACTTATGTTTTAGTTTGGTACATAAGAAAATATGTTCAAATCAAACCGAACTGTGTTTTATAGGGAACCTACCGTTAACATCTGACGGTGAAGTGGACCGGACCGTCTGTCAGAGTGGGATTACTGGATGCTGCGAATCCTCGCTGACCATCAAAGTCAAGAACTGTGGGGCATACTATGTGTATTTTCTGAAAAAGCCTTCTGGATGTCCAATTTCATATTGTTTTGGTTAGTATAATTGCAAAAAAAGTAAAATGCAATTTTCCGAACATCTCGTTTTTCAATCGTATGTACAGTGTATTTATTAATATAAGTACATGTATTCATAATATTTTTAATAGCTCTTGATATATCTTGAATACAAAGTTAATTGTAAATTCAATTAAAGTTTATCGTTTTGAATTTACGCTTTTGCTCACCTTTAGGTACACTGTATGTAAATGCAACAACAACGACGACCACAACCACGACAACAACAACCACAACAACAACCGCTCCTCCGACAACAGCAAGTCCGTCTACAACAACTGAATGTGACAAAGACAAGAAAGAGGGAAAAGGTGACCACTGATATTTAGAAAAACGTTACTTCACTTGATGCTTTTTCTCTTACAGATAACGTTTGAAAAAAAATCTGGTGTTTAGAAAGGAACAATTATTTTAAATATTTGATCACGATAACTAATATTCTTTACCTGTGCTAATCATAAATGTAGTATAACCACATGTGTGTGATTACTTTTTTAGAACACAGGCATGGTAAACACCACAGTAAACATGCCATGATGGCATCTGCTGCTCTTGCTCTCGTGGTATTTCTTATACTGCTAACACTGTTCATCTTCAAACTTTACAAGTAAGTTAATATTTAAACAGTTTTATTGTAAAATATTTTATAATTATATAACCCTCATAATAAATTTTATTTATACAAGAATCATTATGTTTGTCTGTTCTTTACATCTAGATATATTTACATTTCTGATTGTTTTCTCTGTGATAACTCTTTAAAAGTATATGTAAGGTGAGTCGGTTTCTTGAAAATTAACCTGAATGTAAATTTCGCCAAGTGAAAGGTCAAGTGCCTGATTGCATGTCAATCTCATGCGGCTGTTTCGCCCCTTTTGCATAAATTATCCAGCGTTAATTTCCAACAGTCCCTGGTTACCCCCACCCAAAAAAAATGCATTGATGCCTTCAGCATATGGGCAAAACTTTTGAAACGAAATCTATCGGAAGCTCCTTGTGCACTTATTTGCTTGTTATCTATTGCATAGGAGATTAATAATCTTTATCTCTACCTCAGATCATTCGAGAATATTTCACCCAGAAAAAGAAAACGAGATTATCTTTTCACATGACCATAATGATTGTTATTCGGAACACAGTTGCCCCTCTATGTCATAACAGACTTGCATTTTAAATGACCGTGCGTACTAGTAGTTATAATTGGCATGTTGCAAATGTGTTAAAAAATCTTTATTGTGAACCTGACCTAAGGATTATGCTCCACTGAAGAAAAGAATGAAGTGTGATTGATTAATATTTCATTTTATCTTTCTTGAACTCACAGGAAATCTCCTGATGTGTAAAAATGAAATTGAATTATTCTTTCAAAACAACTTTGATTTTGTAACTAGACGGAAGAATCCAAAGACAAGCGAAAAGGTGAACCCAATCGACGCCGTTGCACCCGGTGATGGTGCTGAGAAGACTCCGCTCCCGGAACAATGGGTGGTTGTCGTACCGTCAGCCCCGCCCCTTCAGCTGCAAAGCTCCTTCATCAAGAAGACCCAGACGGAGGATGTTTCTCAGCCGTGATCTCACTGAGAAGAACACAAATGTTGTTGTTTTTGAAAGTTATTTTGTTTTTCTTTAGAGTGTTTTTGCTATACATGTACATGTTAAATATATTTAATAATGTATCATTTTATTCAAAATGCCACAGTCCTTGTTCAGTATCTGATTTTGAGAAATATCACTTTATACTAGGGATGTCAAATCGGTCAATTTTTAATACTCGGTTACTCGGACGTTTTTCCGATCGAGTACCCGGGTACTCGGTAAAAGTCTAAATTAAAATGAACAAGTTAATTGATAACTGTAAAACATTGTTAACTCTTGTAGAAATAAAACCACATGGTCTGATGGGAGGTTTACTAATGTGTTATAACAATTACGATCACTTTGTGCCTGACGAATTTTAATCTAATTTTTTTTAAGTTCATTTTATTCATCAGATAAATACGAGAAATAAAATCATAAATGGTTCACATTGGTTTTGTTTTTTTTAAAAAAAAAACTAATTGTAATATGTAACTTTTTGATGCGTTTAACGTCCAAGTGACAAGTCGTCTGAGCTACATGTACAGTATCAACTTTATCAGGTTCTGTAACAGAGCGGACTTACGATCTTCGTACACTTTTCGATCCTAGATTTCATAAAATTACGAGACGGTATGTTGTAGTTTGGTGCAACAGTGGACATAAGATTTTTAAAATCTTTGCATTCAACAATTTGTATTAATTGGCACGTCACCAAACGAATCCATATCAACAATCGCACGTGCAATATCGTCTGTCTCTTTCTTCAAGAATTTACGGCTTCTGGATGACAAAATTATCTAATTTATTTAAACATAATAGACCTTAAACGATGTTCAATGAAAACAAATAATTAGAGCAAATTAAACATAAGGGTAGAAGACAGCAGAAGGTGAGAAAAGCCAGTTAGGTAGCAGGTGCTTGGTCACGGTAATTACTGTATATAAACACTGCCACAGGCGATAACGGTCGTTTAGAGGTGCAGGAAACCCTAATTACTGTATTTACAAGTGTGAAAATTTTACGTTTTAAAACCGATGTTTTAATGCATTAATAAATAAGCTTAGAAATATTTAAAAATATACATCCGAGTAACCGAGTACCGATTTTAGTATTCGATACTCGGACGTTCGATCGAGTACCCGGTTAACCGGGTACTCGTTGACATCCCTACTTTATACACATAAAGATTCTGCTAAGATACAAATAGATATTTCCATTTATTGCTGCAGATTTTTATGCAATTGATAAAGGCTTCGCCTCTTACAATTGACGAATGTGAAAAAGAAATGTGAAACTTGCTTTTCCCCAAATATTTGTTAATTCAAGCCAGTTAAGCTATATATAGTTGCATCAAAGATTTTTATCTCCATTTTGAATTCATCTGTTTATAACTTTCCCACTTTTTCATGTTAGAGAATTTTTCATATATAAACTTTTTCTTTTGAGTTCCTAGAACGATTATCAGAGGTGATCAGAAAATAAATGAATTCTTCATACATCTTAATGTCTTTAGGTCACCAAAGTCACTTACATGATCTATAATTGCCTTTTAAAACGTCGTCTTGTGGTTATGCATCGCTGTTATAGACGTCAGTCTTACTTTAAATTTATTTTGTTTTATTTAACTAATTCTGAATTCTATACAAATGTGTATTATACACGGATTACTTGGGTATGTTTTGTATCTTCATATCTTTTACTTTTTGTAATGTTGATTATTTTCATTGAAATCATTCACATGTTTAAATTGCTGTGATATTTTTAATACATTAGTTTGCGCATATTAATTGAGATGTTTCATGACGAATGGTCATATTGTTTATTAATAAATAAAATTGAATTTAAAATATGCTAATTAATCTATATTGATTGTATGTTGTTTAACGTCCCTCTGGAGAATTTTTCATTCATATGGAGACGTCACCACAGATCTTGTCCTATGCTCGCCGCTTAGGGCCATTGGGCATTGAGGGGTCTTTTTCGTGCCAGCACATACTGCATGCGACACAGGACCACGCTTTATAGTCTCATCCGAAGGACCGGTCATGTAATTTTTTTACTGAAATAGCTGCGAAGTTATTTTTCGTAATAACAACCAAAGAAAGACATCTTATTGCTTATATTTACATCTGTTTGAAAAAAAAAACATTCAAAGTAAAATAAGTTATGTTAAATATTGTAAAGTGTATAATTGATGAATATGTCATTGCATGCTTAACTGCTCCATGGAACAGCCATTTTCAAGAAATCTGTGCACGTGGCTTGCTTAGTGTCGTTCATGCACGGATTAATGGCAATGGTCGTCGCAAGAAATAAAGACAACATATTCAGTGGATGTAAATATATATTAATACAAGGATCTATTCTTTATTTACACAAAATTTTATTCACATAAAGTGATTGGGATCGGGCAGCAGGCAAAGCCTTTTTTAGCCTTCTCTCTAAGCATCTACTTATCTCATGTATAGTTTGATTGAATGTACACTGGGCATGGTCCTACGACGCGCGATCAAAAAATAAGGAATATTTAAACATGCGCGAATATTTTAAATGAAAGGGTTTGACAATATAAATTGAAAATTTTGGGATACAAAATAATACCCGACCCCTTCCATAGCCAAAGAAATTCGCTTTATTGCTTTTCTACATTGGCTATCAGGATTCTTCATTACAAGATATTTAGGATTGGCCAAACAAATATAATTTATCATCATTAGAAATTCATTTTATATATTTAAAAAAATATATTTTACGCGGTGTTGATTATGGGCTGTGTTCCGTTTTTAGCGACTTTCAGATTAGATAGGATATCTGTTTGCTTTATGACAACTTACCTACAAATCTATTCTTAGGATGCATGATGTAAGACTTATGTGCTTTAAATCTTATAAATTAGGTGACAAAAAATGAGGATTAAAGAAAACTTTCACGAGTACACCTGTTAAAATAATCATATCAATGAAAGTTGTCGGTCTTACGCAATTAATACATGTACCTTTTTCATTAATTGAAGGATTATGTTAATATTACAATATTATACAATACTGAAATAGGGATTAATTTTGATTACAGTTCGCATTTATTTGCGTCATTAGCTTTTCATTCTTTATAGTAAATACATGTAATTTATTTAATGCAAGAAAAAAAGAAAACAAACAAACAAACAAACAAAAACAAAAAAATAAAATTAGAAAAGGGCTAGAAGAAATGCTGAAGAAACCCCGTTGATCATTTACAAAATCTCCAGCTCAATTAGAAACATGTTAGAACACTTTAACTTGTTCACTGGATAATTGCAATCCAAAAGAATTATCAAAATATAATGTTGAATGGAAAATCATTGATTCTTCATAATCTTAGCACAGATTTAAACAAATAACCTAATTAAGGGTAGAAATTCATTTCATGTCATGCAAGAATGACGTGCAAAGAAAGAAATTATGGAAATGTTTTTAAAAAGTGATTTTGTACATTCTGATCGGTCAACAGACAGAGTCAGACATGAAATGCTGGTACTCGGATGTACCTTAGATTGAATCCGGACTATATAAAATTTTTCTTTCCATAAAAGAAAATTGAATTCTGTATTGAGAAATATTGATTTTTCACGTGTTGATAATAGGCTTTTTGAGTACATCAACGTTTATGAGATATCGCTTTCTACACGGATTTCTTCCCACTCTGACGCAGAATGTTTGGACATCAGCTTTCTAATTATTTCGCCTTTCTTAATCAGATGTTTTAATTAACACAACAGAAAAAACGCAGAGGAGTGGCATAACTAAAGGAGTCTGCCAGGTTTTCAAAATGTTGACAAATTTTTCCGGAAAATTGACTGACAATGTTTCGACAACAGAACCCATAATACTGGATCATAGCGTGATCCCAGTGGGAATTATCATCACCATTGAGAACATATTCTCTTTCCTGGCTCTTTACCGGTGTACCCGTCTTAATTACCAAATACGGATTTTATCCATCAACTTGTGCATTTCTGATTTACTAACAGGTATGACCCTCTGCTTGCCACTGAAGTTCTACGATTTCGGAGAGAGTTGTGGATTCAAAAAGTATGTCAATACATTTTTTGTTACCATTTCCTTGCTAACAGTGACAGTGATGGACATAGACAGATGTCTGGCGATCCACTTTGGAATAAAATATTACATTTACATCAGCAAAAGATTTTTAATATTAGTGTGTGTAGTTTGTTGGTTTATTAGTTTCCCGGTCACGTACATGATGTATTTCAATTCTACCGGATATTATGGAATTCATTGTGAGCCGATATTCAGTGCTCCAAAAAACCCCATTACTATCTTAGCAAGTTCTTTTCTATTGCTTTCAATTTTGTCGAATGTGATCATGTTCATATACTTAGTACGTAAAATTCGTAAAAGGTACCTCTACATCAAGGACAAAAATGGCCAAACTCAATTAACAGGCAAGTACACAGAGCAAGGCATTGTCATCAAAAAACTTCTGGTCATAACTGGATGTTTTATATTATGTGCCACCCCATACATCATCACAACTTTTCCCATACTCGATTACAGCACTTCATTCGGGAAGAGAATTCATATCATCACAGCATTGACCATCCTTTCCAATAGTGCCATAAACCCGGTGCTGTACGTGTGGAGGTTCCGCGAGGCGAGGTATCAGATGAGACGATCTTTATGCTTTTGGAATCAAAGTTATGTTGAAAATCTGCAGCTAAGGCACAACGAAGAAAATGCATCATATGTCATTAACTTGCGTCCGGTGATTCTTCCAGAGAGCGACAATTAAACCAGTTTTGTTAGTTGTTCCTTTGTATTATAATACGTTTATTTTAGAATTCTGTAAAACATGCGATTTGTTGGTTTCAATATTTTTCTTCAGAAAATAAAAAGAAATAAAAAAAAAATATTAAGACGCAATGAAGCTGTACTTTTCGCTCAAAATCCAGTCACAAGAATCTGTGTTACAAAGGGCTACATGGGTAAGTTCTCTCACTGGAATTCGAATATTTTGAACAAAAAAGGCTTTCTTCTGGCAACATAATTTTGAAAAGCTAAAGAAGAGTGAACGGAAGTAGTGTTTGCTTGTATATTGTTAAACGTCCCTCTCGAGAATTTTTCACTCAAATGGAGATGCCACCACTTGCCAGTAAAGAGGTGCAAATTTTGTCCTATACTCGGTACTTACGACCATTAAATGGGCAGAGAGAGATCGTTTTCGTGCCAGCACCTACTGCGACACGGGACCTCAGTCTATCATGCAAGTGCATTAATGACAATGCGCTAGTGTGTTAATGTCATCGCGCTAGCGCATTAATGACAACGCTCTAGCTCTTGACATTAATACAAGAATACAAGAATGCAACAATACAAGATTGCAACAATACAACAATAGGGTATTGACATGAAAGTGATAGCGCGTTGTAATTAATGCGCTTGCTTGTTGTTAGAATACAACACTCAAGCGCATTAATGTCAACGCGCTAGCGTGTTAATGACAATACGCTAGAGCGTAAATGACAACGCGCTAGCGCGTTATTCATAACACTACTTTGCGCTAACACATAACCCTTTGTCATTAACGCCAAGTGCTTTGTCATTAACGCGCTAGCGCATTGTCATAAATGCGCTTGCGTGTTGTTTCTAATGCGCTAATAAACTTTTGCAATGGCCCTATCGGGACACCATAAAAATGAGTACCAAAGTCAAATCTTCAGTTATCTTGTAATTTTAATAATGAGTTTTCAAAACAAAAACCAGGGATCTATATACTAGTATATAGGTCCCTGCAAAAACGAAAGCAAAGAAACTCTGTATTAACACTGGTTAAACATATTAAAGGGGCTGGGTGGACATGGCCATTTTTAGACTATTTCAATCTTCTTTAGAAGAAGAGCTCCATATAGAGATATACAAAAATGATCAACTTTTAAAAATAAAATGTATGAAATTTTTTTTTGTCAAATGATGGTTGACAGCTAAAGATATCATATCTAAAAATTTAAGTTATATATGGTGGTTTATTTGTTATTAATTTGTTGACTTCCCATACTCCTTAAAATAAAACTAATCATCGCTTTTACAGATTTGTTCCTATAATCATAATAATAATACACTTCGGTAACAAAGTCATGAATCTGTGACTCAAAAGACATTTATAATATGTGCAAAACCAGCATAAAAATTAATTGGTAAGCTGAAATATCTTGACTAATAACCATGATAATGAAACTGAAACAAATTATGGTACCAAATTTTTCGAAGGACATACTAAATTGAAAAAAAAAGTCAACTGAAACACTATATGGTATTAAGTAAATCATAATAACGATACATGTATTATAATGTTACAGGAAATTAATCAACCTATAATTATCTTCATTAAAGCACTTCCATAGTAGAGTAAGCATGCTATATATCACATATATATATACAATATACATTTATAAAATCCGACGGCTGAGGTATGACAAGATCTATTAGAAGATACATATTAACTTACTAATTGATTGTTTCAATATTGAACATAAGGCGACAACAACTTACAAGGTCTCTTATCATGCTTATCTGCGTTTATCATTTGAAATACTGGTATTGATATTGTGAAATGCAAATGTATGTGAAACAAAACTAGTAACAAACGTTAAAAGGGTAAACGTATAACTTTACTTTCGATTCTCAACAGTTACGATATTACCTATACCTGGGTATACATGTAGCACTAACTCTGAAGGTAAGCAAATCGTTGTGCAATCGAGCACTCAAAAAGCAAATAAAGGAAAGAAAAAAGTTTATATACAATGTATATGTATTATATTACATTAGGAAGACAAAGTTTGGCTGAATCTGCAATTCCTTAATGCTGCAAGAATCCCAATATGGATCTGAATTTTGAAAAATAAAGCATTTTTTTTTTTCAAGTCCATCAGGTTCGCGGAGATCAAAATGAGCTTTTTCATGTGATTGAAGTTTTCCTGAGTCAAAAAGCTGTCACCTTTTTGATATCCGATTATGCCATACCTAAAAATAGAACAAAAAATGGATTTTAGGAACCTCATGGTTCTGCCTTTTATGTATATAAACTAAAAATGCATTTTCTGCCATGATAACTTTTCATACAAGTCATTTATTTATAGGACTGATAAAGATTAAAGAATGCTTTTAAATCTTTGATTACTAAGTATCAATTTTTTAACAACTTGGGTCAATCAAGAGTGATTCTGTTCTAGATCGCAGGAAAAAATTGTTAGTTTTAAGTTAAATGTTACCATTAAAAGATAGGGAAACACTAAGATTTACAGGCCCAACGATTACAAAACAACTATTGAATATATATATGCAGCCAGTTCTTGTGGAAATATATTGTACAACCATATGCTGTATACTTCCTCAAAAACATATTTGATACTTTTTTTATTGAATAGTCACAAAAACAACTAGAAAACTGACCAGTCAGCAAGGGCCCCGCTATGGGTAAGGGTGCAGCTTACTGAATGATTAAAAAATGTATGAAGAATAACAACAGCAACTGTATTCTTAAAATTTCAAGATAATTCCTGAATATTCAAAAACCTGTAAATAATATCCTTGTATTTACATTAGGCAGTAAAGAACAACTTAACATTGAATATATATTTAAACAATAATGAAGCTTATCTTATATAAAATGCCAGCCTTCAATGAATGCAAATATCATGAAGGCTTGACCTTAACTTCAAACAAACAGCAGTTGCAGACAAAGGTTTTCATTAATCTTAAAGTGAAAGATAAAGAAAAGCCTACTAAATTTTCTGCAGCAGGCTAGATAATTAATCCCAAGGGATTAATTGTACCACTCTCATCATTTTCTTCTAAAGTTACAATAAGAATTTTTTCAGTATTAATGATAGAATGGGGTTTTTATACAACTACCTTAAAAATTAATAATATTCTTGAATTTACATAAAGGGAAAAAAAGTAAAATAAAAGAATGATTTTTTATCAAAATAAAAAATATATCTTCTTTAATCTATTTCTTGTTTTTAGAATTCAATGAAATCATAACCATTTTAACAAAAAAAAGTATAAACATTTATATTTAAATCCACATTTCAGAGTGTTCATAGCATTCCAAATTGACTTAACTTCAAAACGAACTTCATTTGCAGACAGAGGTGGTAATTCATCTCAATGTGACAGATAAAGATAATGCTCTGGATTTTCTTCAGGAGGAAAGCTTATTAATCCCAAGGGACTCATAGCAGCATTCAGTTTACAATGGGAACATCTTCAGCAGTTATCTCTCTTTGCCAATGCATTCTTATATAAAGTTAAGGAATCTACCCACCACCCCAGCTCCAAACCAGGGGACATAGAGAAATAAACTTAGCATCAAAGTATGTCTTTCTGCCTATTGAACCACCATACCAAATTTGATCTTAATTGGGCAACCACAAAAAAAGTTATTAGGAAAAAACAGAAAATTTGTGGACGGAAGAATGACAGACGGACAGACAGACAGACAGAGTGATTATTATAGGGCACCCGCAAATCCTTGCGGGGCCCTAATTAATGTACAAGCTGTATTACTTTCTATCTGGTAAACAATCTGCTGTCAAATGAACTAAATTAAATGTTCTAAAATATAGAAATTTCAAATGACAAAAAGAGGTAAAATTAACATGCTATTTATTTACAGCTAGGCCGGGCCTAATAAATTTGTCCCAATTACATTTTCTTCTTATATATACATGTATTTTAGAGCTTTTTTGTCCTTTTGAAGGTTCATTTAAGCAGATCAGCAAATTGTCAATAAAATATATATTTAAAGTCAAATTTTCTCAAGGATGCCTTTTTTGCAAATACATGCAAATTTGAAATGAAAAAATTAAAGATACTGTTTTTTCCTCCATTAGAAATTTATTTTGTGCTAGTCATTCAATTTTTTCAAGTTAGTTTGTTTTTTAAAAAATACTTTCTTAAGTTGTAGGGCCTATATCTTTTCACTGGTTGAGTAACTGAACATGTGACTCTTACCTTAGTTGCGGCTCTATGCACCAGTGTATGACGTAATGCCAATCTATTGATATCTCTGTCATAACCTCCACCAATCACAGTAGCTACTGGAATACCACGTGACACACAAGCATCAATTACAAACCAATCTCTGAGAAAAAGCCCTTAAAAAAGATAAATCATAATCAGACAAACTTCAGTTTGATGTTAAATACAGGATACATGGGTAAATCAGTGTATAGAAATTCAAACTAAAACTTAAATTTCCTCAAAATTTCAAGAATTTTTAAATTCAAAAGGAAGCTGGTTTTATATTAATCATTTAATTGTAATAAGAATTCAAAAAATTATAATCATTATATGAAATTGGGGATCAGGCTTAAATCCATCCAACTTCAATTTGCAACACGAAAATTAATTTGTGAATTCAGTTCAATTCAGGTATGTGGTGTAGTACATGATACCAAATTATTTATATCTACTTCATATCAATGGAAGCAAAATGATATACATTGTAATTAAAAAGTTTATGAAGGAATGTTTGATATACAAGCATTTACCTTGAGCTTACCTTCATCTGTTAGACTAAGCTTCCCTAGCTCATCCTTTTCATGTGGATCAACGCCAGCATCGTACAGAACAAGATCAGGTCTAAAGCTGTCCAGCAGCCAGGGGAGATAAGACTGTACGTGGTCTAAGTAGTCTTTATCCTACATGTAGTAGAACATAAAATGACTACACAACACCAAGTTGTATGTAGGTCTGATAGAGTTATGTATACACTGTATGTACCACCACATGCAGCACATATACTTACTTGCAGCACATATACTTACTGAAATTCCAGTTATAAGCCCTATATCCATGTCGCTTGTCTGTTTCGTAAACGGGTAGTTCTTTTCACAGTGCATTGAGAAGGTAAAAATTGCACAACTGTCACTAAAGATGTATGCAGTGCCATCACCCTGTACAACAAATCGATAAATGAATATTTTTTTTCAATTCGATATGATTGAAATTAATTTTTACTCAAAATGAATCTGAAGCATGGTACATGTATTTGACTTTTTAATGTTATGACCCTAAAACTAAACATTTTTACAGATGATTTACATTACTTTCCATGATCAACTTCATCCTTTTAGTCTTAGTGTTGAGAGCAGCAGAAAATCACAATTTTTTGTTCATTTTTTGTTCAAAATTATTCTGAAATTGGTTAAGAACTCATAAGAAAATGTTGAAATAAGTTTATGTTGCTTATGCATACATTCAACATTCCCATGACCATTGGAACAAACAGCATAAGGTCAAATGGGTGACACAGGTATATTAAAATTTGCCATGATACTGGGAACAGCTTATTTCTTTCTATTGCTCTGTCTGTTGGATTCATGCAATAGTTCCCTCAGAATATATGTGTGTTTTTCAATTTACTGCTTGATAATGTGTAAATGTATTGCATATTAAATCCACAATATATCATACTACTGCAACAATATACAGATTCTGAAAAAAAGCTTCTAAAATTTATTAAAATTAATAAAATTTTATTCTATATTTCTCCCTATATTTAAATACAATTCTTGAAAGAGCTTTCCTCAACATTGAAAACTCTTTCAAAAGCCAGTAGAATGATGAAAAACAATGTGTAATGATTACATTGAGAAGTAAGTCAGTAGTTGTTCGTTATATCCTCTTAAGGACTATGCTAGTGGCATAAGCATATTTGATGTCAAATCTTATTATCCCGTAGGTGTATACATGTACATGTAATTATATAAGATCAGAGTAACTGCTCCAAAAATAGAATGCTGTGAGGTACACCCTGATGGACAGAACCTAATAACATTTGATTTCATAATATAATGTTATGGATAATGTTATGGAATACTAGGAATTATTGGTAAACTTGCTTAAGAAAAAAATAATATCTCCAAATATTTTTCCTTTATATCACCATGATCACTTTGGCTATATATTCCAATACAAACCTGGTGAACATCCAAGTCCACAATCAAGACTTTCTGTACAATACACTCATTAAACAATGCAGCAGCAGTCACAGCCAAATCATTCAAAAGGCAGTACCCCGCCCCGTGACTGGGGAAGGCGTGGTGGGTACCCCCTCCTGTACTGCATGCTATCCCATGCTCCATTGCAATTCGACCAGCCAATAGTGTTCCTCCTATTTTAAAGAATAAATTAGCAAAAGTAAGAATACACACCATGTATGATCACAAAGTGTATTTTCTAACTGAATAACTGATTTGTTTTGATCAATTTTTCATGGCTGCAATAAAAACATTTTTATGCCATTTATGAATATGGTCTAGGCATATAGTATTTGACATATCCATTTTCATCCCTCTGTCCTTTAGCATTTGCCCGTCATTTGGACAATTCAAAAAAAAAATTCTCAATATTTTTATCAGCTTTATATGCATGACACCTACTGTAAAATCACATATTTTCGTGGGGTCAGATTTTCTTTATTTGAGGAAAATGTCTTGGTTCACAGGGATTTTTTTTTTCATGGATCAAGAATTAATGAGTACTTATGTATGAAACATTTTACATTTTGTGGTGGACATGAATTCATGGGTCTCGTCATATCTCGAAAACAACGAAAATTAAACCCCCACGAAAATTTGTGATTTCACAGTATTTAAGTTCAGTGTTCTTCATATCTATTTACTTTGACCTTTCCTTTGACCATGACCTTACTTTTCGTAAATTAGAGTTAAACTTAATTTCAGAGAAACTATCAAATTAAGATCAATCATTTTTTATAAACCTCATATTCTTAAACATATTGCTTGAATTTGTTCAACTGCATCAACATTTTCTGACCCCAATCTTTTCCTTGACCTTGAATTAACTCTTCTTTAAACATTATCACGTTCAGTTTCAAGGAAACTGACAACATATTTTACTCAAACCTAATGTGCTTATACAACTGTACATAATTTTTTAGAGCTATTCAACTGCATCAACAAATTTGACCTTGACATTTTCTTTGACCTTGACAATTAATTTATGTCTAATTCAGTTTCAAAGAAACAAATCAAGATATTGCCATCAAATTTGATATGCCTATTCCTATTGAGGAGTGCTATTCACTTGCATTAACATAATTGATCTTGACCTAACCTTTTGATTTCACTTTTCTCAAAGTATCAAAGAAATAAAGCAAGCTTTTTATTAAAATTTATATGCTGATACATATTTAAGGTAGCTTTTCAACTTCATCAGCATTCTTTTTTACCTTGAACTCACTTTTCTCAAAGGAAAAGGTAGGGTAACAGCTATATCTGGCCCCTTCTTTGATGTAAAAATCAGAACACTAGTAAAATTGTGGTAGTTTGTT
Source organism: Saccostrea glomerata (assembly GCA_003671525.1). Lineage (NCBI taxonomy): Eukaryota > Metazoa > Mollusca > Bivalvia > Ostreida > Ostreidae > Saccostrea > Saccostrea glomerata. The sequence continues at coordinate 27,978 of PRKT01000102.1, read as the reverse complement.
GTCAAGAACTTAAAATAATGCTTGCATTGAAACCAGTACTAATTCAGATTCAAAGCTTACATGGAAGCCACTAGAGGGTGCAGAAGTAGGACATTTTCCTATTTAATTTCCTCAACTCTGGTAGAATTTCATCATATTTGAAATACCTTTCTCTTCGAAAAACATAGAGCACAATTAAGCTTGCCTATTTGAGATTTTTACACATAAACTGCATCTGATACTAGTTGATAAAATATATAAATTTGGTAGATAGGCAAGTGTGTGCTCTATGTTTTTTGAAACAAAATATGCTATAAAATCAATGAGCAAAAAATGATGAAATTCAAAATTGACCATTTTTTCACCCCTCTGTGACCTTTTCATATTTCAAAACTTAGAACCAATACTCATTTTGTAGCAGGGATGACACCAGGTTTCTATGGATAAACTGTTGCATCATTCTGAAAGACACCCAAAATCAGGGGCCAAAAATGGGCCTTACCCTATCTTGTCCTTTGTACTAATACTTAGCTTAGTTTCTAAGAAATTATTCAGGGTAATTTTTTTATGAAACCAAATCATACAAACCTGTCTCTAATCTGCATCTTGATACAATTCCCTCACTCCATTTAAATCCAGTGAGTCTCTGCTCTTCAACAGTGGTTTTTCCAGTAAGGAACCGGTCAATATAGTCAGGAGTATGCACAAGTTTTAGCAAATCTGGGTCTATAGCAGTTGGTTTCAAGATTTGTTTCATTGATACCACATTATCAGTTCTGAGATATCGTAAAACTCCATGGAATTTTCTCATTGCAAATCTATGTTTAAAGGGAAAATCACACACATATCCATCATGATGTGTGATAGGAAGACCATGAATTTCCAGTCTTTTGACCTAAAAAAAAATGTTTATGGAGAATATATCTCTAGTACCTTGTCATATCAAAATCTGAAAATTATAATTAGACATATATTGTTTTTCTTCAAAGAAATTAATCTATAGTAATAAAAATTTTTCAGGAAAGTGCAGTTGTTTGATCAATGGATAAGATTTGGATTAATTGTAATGCATGTTGAAATAGGAGAATAACTTTCTACAAATATTATAACTACTAAGTTTATACTCACTTTTTGAAGAGTGTCCCTATTGTGTGAGTGCTTTTTGCTTAAATCAAGTGAACATGACCTCTTTTGATCAGATGACTTGAATTTAATTTTTCTGCAACAATTCAGTTTCCTTATATCTGACACAGTTATCACTTTCCTCATCTTCATCACTTCTTCCCTGGCCCATTAGCCAAAAGTTCATTGAGGTGAGCTAAAAAGACCATAATTCAATCAAAGGCCATTGATTACAGAAGTAAAATGAAATGCAAACTTCATTAATTAATAACAAAATAGTCAAAGCATGTATCTGCAAGTGTGTTGAAAAAAGTACAGAAAACCAAGTGGGACAGACAAAGTCAGCTAAAGAGGCAGATGAGGAGGAAACATATACACTGTAGTGCCTTGTTTCCCCTAGTTTCAGTGATAGAGGACTAATGTATGATTATTTAATTTATTTTATAAAAGTTCTATTTTGTACTAAAGAAAGCACCATTGCTTAATGGAGGTGATGGCACAGTGGTCAGCTTGGACAGCTTTAGAACCAATGGCCTCTGTTTCTTGTAGGTCATCGTCATAAGATATCACTGTAACCTTGGGCAAGAACTTTAATCTTTTGGTGCACCCTACTAACCCAAGAATTAAAATGAGTTCTTAGATATGTGGACATGTGACAGCAGCAGGGCCATGCATGTATATGAGTGAAAATGTCAGAGATAGAATATAAAGTCATGATGGTCCATGTATGCAAAAAAAAGTCCTTTTTGTATCACCTGCAGAGCAACACTCCTATCATTTTACCTGGCATCTGTCACTCTCTACCAATGGCTCATACATTCACTTCTGTTGTTGGCTCGTGTATATCACAGTGATAACTGATAAACACCAGAAAAAGTGTGTTTGTTTTAATTCATTATAATTCAGTTCTCTGCTTATGTCTGAGTTTTGAGATAGATATTTACTAAATCAATCCAGAACTATTAATTTAATTTGAAACAATCCTGCAAATATCATGCTTCATACATTATGTCAAAAATCTTGACGTGAGCCCATTGCAGAGGTGTCTGAGAGAGGAAAGAACGACAACTCTGCATGGGAGATTGGGCATCTGTCTGTGAACTGTATGTCTGGCAGACAGACAGATTTGACTGTCTCTGGCCAGGCAGTTCAGTGTAGATACCTATAAACTAGTAATACATGAGGATTGGGTTTGAATCCTGGTCTGGTCAGTCACAATTTTCTCCTGGTTGGTTACATATATGAGTTTTTGTTTGTTTTTCTGCATTGCATTTTTCTCCTCACAAGTTACATTTGGTTTCATTTCCTTCATTTCCCTGCCCTGAAAGTGACAGAAGAAAGATCTGTCAGGGAAGATCCTGTGAGGTTGTTTTCCGGGAATTAAGACCTAACATTAGCTTTAATTCAGGAGGGAGGAAAATGGTAGTCACAAGTTTTATCACTAGTGAACAGATAATTCAGTCGGTCGAGCACCTAACTACTAATTCAGGGGCTCAGGTTCTAATCCTGGTCATGTCAGTCACATTTCTCCTGGCTGGTTACGGTACTTATGTTTTTTTTTTTATCTTGATAATGATAGTCAGTTACAGTCCTTTTTTTTTTTTTTACTCAAGCCCTAGAGGGGCTTGAGTTATCTAAAACGATGCTAGGTCATCGATTTACTCAGTTTAAAAACACGAAAATATATTATTTTGTAGATAAACATATTTCTAGAAACATGAGAAACAAAAATGAAGCTTATGTTGAAAACGTCTGTATATTCAAAAATATTAAGTATTAAAAGTCGGATTCTATTCTACAGCGAATGAACAATGAGTGAAGCATCGCAGCGGCAACAGTTTCTATACAGAGATTTCGTGCTTTCATTTGCGTAGGAATCTCAGGTAATTTTTACACTCGCCGACAAAGCATCCTTGGACGAGTCCACTGGTTACTCTAAAAGGTGACACAGGTTACCCCATTTCTAATTGTCCTTCTCTTAACAAATTTTTGAAACGCTTATTCTCGCAGTTTTGGTCTGATTTCAATATAAATTGACACGTGAGTATAGACTACAATAAGATACATTATTATCTGTCAAAGTTTTACAATGCGTTGCCAGAAAATGTATGGCTGTACCCCCAAACTGAAATTGCTTATAATGGGCCTGAAAATGATGTGCACTTTGAGTGACAGTAAAATGATAGCGCAAAATTAATGTTAATTTCTCCCTCATACGTTTTATTTTAATTTAAAAAAAATTGTACTATCTTCAGCTTTGGTAACGGAACCTAAATAACTTCTTTTGGATTGGTACGGAATATGTACTGTACATGCCGCACAGTTAGATGAACCTGTATACTGGTAGTTACGTGGCTTTCTTGGAGCCCGGAGCCCCCCCCCCCCCCCCCCTTCCACTTTGAAAGACTTTTTTTCCGACTTTCAACAAGCTATTTGGATTGATGTTTATTAAATGTTTTGATGTAAGTGACTAAGTCATTAAGCAAAATTAAAAAACCCTATAGTTTGAAGTATATTAAATGTCTACATAAAAATATTTTATTAATTTAAGAAACATCTACTATGCTCTATAAAATATTCCTGAAAGTGAGTAACGTAAATTCATTGTATAGTACGATAAATTATATTTATTCTAATTAACCTCATTATATGAATTCTGTTTCATGTACATGTATATTATTCAATAGAAGATTGAACTCAATAGCCCACATTATACCATTTTAGGATATTAATGACTTTTCCTAGTTGATTTTCTACAGCTTGAGTATCTCTGACTTTTTGTCAGTATATACTTGTTTTGTTAATTGTACCACGTGCATGTAAAATAAAATATGAAAGACGGGATAATAGTAGGCGAAAATTTGTATTAACACCTTCTCCCAATCTTAACAAATAATAAGTACCTGGTCTTATGCTGTTTGAACTGTTGAACACTGCCTAAAGTGAACTGGACTTGAGTTTCAACACTGCATGCTTTGAGTCTGAAAACTAATGTTATATAAAGGTTATATAAAACTAATTGCAGACTACGGCCATGATCATGTATAATAATGTGTTATGTTAGTATGACACGGTGGAATTGTGAAGATATACCTTGTTTAAAAACATAAACAACACAGGGGACTGATGGCTGTTTTTGTTTACGTCAACAATTTAACAAACCGTACGTAGGTTTTGTCCGCTTAAATTAGATCTAGAAACTGGCTGGGTGATACCGAAAATTTCATTTGAATCAAGCAAAAAATTAATTAAGCACAAAGATAGTTTTTGTTATAAGCATTTCTCATTCATTTCATTTTTATAGTGTTGCTCATCTCGAACAAATTTTGCTCGAGTTACTCAAAATTAAAAATGGACGCAAATACTTGCAGAAAAGTCTAATAAACAAAAAATAGCGACCAAACTGTCATTCAGAAGCATATGTTATTTATAAAAATGATAAAAGTCAGAGTGTTCTTGGTTAATATTCATGGATAAATCTTAAAAGTAAGTTTTTAAACATGTATTTAATTTTACTGTTGATGTTTGACATGAGAGGTACAGAAATTCTTCTGCTCATTTACTGATTTAGCTTACGAATTGACGTGGTAAATGATTTCAATGTTAAGACTTTGATTTGAGCTGGTAAATGTGTATGTGGCATAAAAATATTATTCTTAAAAAGATATTTGGTTATTTTAAATGGCATATATGTTATCCTGATTAACCTCCTTACACCTCAGCCAATGAAATTGCTGGGATTGAACACACCTCTTAAACAGCTGCAGCAATTCCGCTAGCCTAACTACCATGATTACATATAAGTGTCTGTTAAAAAAAAATAATACGTTGGATTCAGCCCCAAATCCCCATTTCTTCAGTCCACAAAAAGTGCATCATTTATTTGTATCAAAAGTTAGTGATAATTTAAAATATTATACTTTCATGTAAATTACTTGAATCTGATTTGTCGAGAAAAATTTGATAAAAAACACTACTACCCGCTGAATAATGGAGCCACGCCCTCCTGCGTAGCAACAGTCAACATTGCTTGACGACGGGTGGTATTCCAAAAAATAGCGACTGCGCGGAATTTATGTGCGCACGGTTCACTGTAATATGCATTTGTATAATACATTCAGTATAATATAATAAATATTGCATGTAGTTGAGTGTAACATTGAAAATTTTTTACCCCTCGAAAAACCATTGTCGACCTCGGCTGCGCCTCGGTTGACAATGGTTTTCTTGGGGTGAAAATTTTCAATGTTACATTCAACTACATGCAATATTTATATAATAACACCCTTAAATTAAATTATTAATGCTTTTCATTCATAAAGTCTTGTGTTTTCTTTACATTTTTTTTAATTCACAGATCATGTTATTAAAATTAGTCCTTCATGATGGAAAGTATGTACTCCATAAAAGAGTTCTACATTGTCATCAAGCTTTCCTGCACTTACTTCAGCATCACAAAGTCAACAACACATTAACCAATGCAGGTAAGAATTCTCTGGTCGCAAAACACAATTTTGTCTCCTTGCTTGACTCCATAATAACATTCATCATAACAGCTTGACTTAAAAAGAGGTTGAATCTTGTTTGTCCAAATGCTGATCTTATCAGGCATATATCTTTAGTCCTCCTAACATCCTACTCTCGATTTTCTATTGTTATTGCATGCTCATTCTATTGAATGGAATTGCCTCATACTTTAGTCTTGTCAGGCACATTTTCTGCTCAGATATTAATTCATTCAACATACATAAATATGATCACAATTTTGTCAGTTTTGCCAAATTAAGGTCTTTTGATTTTCAAGTCCTGAATGTTTCGGATAGCAATTTTTTTTATTAACATTCAAACTTCTTGATATATTTGCTAGGTTAATAAAGTTAGTTCTGACACACATAAATAAATCAACAACAATATTATACAATTATGGACTTCAGTGTAGGTTGATTTGTGGTTATAAGGACTCAGGGCAATTGATATTGACTGTAGACACAGAAAGTGATAGCGACCGAGCCTTCAAGGTCGCTATCATCTTCTGTGTCTGAGGTCAATATCAATATTGCCACGAGTCCTTTTAACCACAAATTGACCATTCACTGAAGTTAAATTAGTTATATTATATAATCACTCAAAGTGAACTCACTGACACAGTCCTAACTGAACAGACTCGGTTGTCATTACGTCACAATGGTTAAAACATAATTTGTTTAGCTGATTGTTGCATTAACTGCAAACTAGTTAATGCTTACAGACTTTAATGATCTCTCTAAATGTATAGCAGGGAAAGTAGTATCGGTACATGTAGTAAAATTGCATTTATTTATTTATTTCTGTGCCGCTTCAGGGGCATATTTTTTTTTCCCTGTTTCCTCCCCTGTCTGTTTGCCAACAAAAACTTGAACCTTACACATTGCCATAACTCTTGATTTGTTGGAGGCATGGCTATCAAATGTCACATATTTTCTGTGATGAGACCTTTTTTGGGGTACTAATATATTTGACCTCTTGACCAGACATTGCACTTTGACCCACTTTTGCTAAATTTTACCAAACTTTACCCTTTGCCATAACTTTTGAATAGCTGGTGCCAGGGTTTTTATATTTCTAATTTGGATTCTTTGTGATGCAATCTTATTCTGAGAATCATATATTTTTACCCTTTGACCTTTACCTTGGAGGTTGAGTTATTTTTAAGAAACTTAACCTTTGCCATAACTTTTATTGGTTGATGCTAAGACTTCCTTATTTAACAGGTTGTGACACCTTTCTTTTGGTTAGATTGGGTACTACCATATTTTTTTATCTCTTGACCTAGGCATTTTTCTTGCATATGAGAACCTTACCTTTACCATAAAATGCCAAACAAGGACATCAGTGTTTCACAAACACTTCTTGTCTATACCAAATACCAACATCTTGATTAACTTCATGAGATTCTCTGTGAGAGGTATTGTGTGGTTCTTAGATGCCAAAAAAAGTATCATTATTGCTTAAAATCATATCAAATTATTTGCAAATCGATATTAATTCATTTAATTGCAACACTCAAAAATGTTTTAAGATATCAAAACTATAACTCATTGTGTGTACATGTACACTGTATTTTGTTTGGATAAATTGTACATTACTTTACGTTATATGTTACAGGTTATAGGAAATGGTATTCTTCCTCACTCTTTCCAAGTCAGAAGTTACTGGATCTAGTCAAACCATGTGTCTCAAGTGAAAGAATTCGATCAGGCCACAAAAAAAGCTGTGATAATGCTCAATTTCAAAAACCAGGCATGTACCGAAAAATTTAGGTCACTATTGCTTCATAAAAGTAAAAATCAAGATTATGAAATTGTGCAAGACCAAACTTTTTACAGCAATTGATTACTTACAGTTTTCAATTTCAGTGTTTGATCAATTTTTCTTTTCATCTCACTTCAAGCAATGTAATTAGTAATTTAAATTAGATCCTTTGATCTGCTCACTTGATCCCTGCACTAAGAATCTAACAAAGTCTTGTCTTGTCAAACAAAGGGGTGTTAAATAATGGTCCTCCTTAATTGGTCATCAGTAGCAGGACCTTTGTATATGATCACATATGTGAGTGAATCAAAGGATTTATATATCATTTATATTAGATTGCATCTCAAGCAGTTTAGAAAAGCAAATGCACAACTGTATAAAGACTATAGTTGATTTCTTTTAAGGGCCTGTAATATTGTTTATTCTATGTTTGCAGATTATGAACTATTGGATCAAGTACAGGACTGGTAAGTGCATATCACACTGTAGTATGTATAATATAACATTGAACATTTTATATTATGACTTACTTCCTCAAAATCTGAGATATTTATCTGTTTAAATGTCATTAATATCATTATATCCTACTCATATACTGGTAATTCATTGATTTAAAATGTTGCTCTACTTTGTTACTTTTATACGAAGAGTACAGGCCTGGGGGCCATAAAACTTAGACGAGCTCACTTTTGATCTCAGTCTCACTTTTCCACTATACATTCCTTATGAAAGAGTGAGACTGAGATCAAAAGTGAGCTCATCTAAGTTTTATGGCCCCCAGGCCTGGTCTAATATAAAGTTTGATATATTGGATACTTTAATATTTTTATATATTTATCATAATTTTCGAATATGACCATTGTAAATTTTTAAGTTTTATTTGTTTTACATATAATGCTTGTACAGCACGTTAAAGTTTTAATATATAGGGCGCTTTATAAATGTTTAATAATAATAATAATAATATTCAGTTCTTGGGCCTGTTTTACAAAAGAACTTACGACTAAGGTTCAAAATTTAATTCCGATTTCATTATTTCAGAATTTTTAACACTAAAAGTTTGCATACCCCTGGTATGTTTAGGATATAAGCATGCCCATAATGTTATGAAAATACTGATAAAGTTGTGGTATTATATACTCAGATGACCATTATAAGGTCTGTGGGATCCTTCTAATCTTCAGTGTTCTGAGTTCATTGGGGTTCTATGAACTTTTAATCTCTTCCCTGTACAATTCTAAGTAACTTATATATGTAGATACATATTGCATACACCCAAAAATGGCACCTCCATCATTTTTACAAGCTTTGGATTCTTATATTTTGTATGATTAAGCGTCTACATCTTATATACAGGCAGCTTATAACGAAGAGATTTCAACACAACAGTAAACCACCTAAACCTAAGGAGGGCCTGTATTTATTCAAAAGAGAACCCAATTATGGTAAGTGCTCATCTTCCAGCCTTTTCCCTTCTAAAGCATGAATAGTCCCTTTTGAAAATAAAAAAAACCCATCTGTTTTCATTTATACCATGATTACAAGATATACCCAAAAACTTTAAATTAAAGATTGAAAAAACATTTAAACTTAAAACTTTTCGTTTAGGAAGGAATTAGAGTTTGGTCATTAAAGTTAAATAGCTTTTTATACTTTGTACATTGTAAATTCCTAAACTTCAAGAAAATTTCTTCTTGAACCTTCAAAATCTCTTTTTAGAAAAGATGGAAAATACCATTTTATATGAGGAAGAGCTACACAAGGAATATGGTTTGACTCCGAAGTATGTGAATTCATTACTCATTACGTAAAGTAGAAAATGTTTATGTCATTCTACATCATAAAAATGCTGAAGTATTTTGTTTTTAACTGATAGTTTTACATATTTTGTTTTAGGGATGTTGAAGGTTTACCTCGAGAGAAAATGAGAAGTGGCTGGTCCTTAGCCCAGACAGAGGACATAAAATACGGATACAGAAAACATCTAGTCCACTCAGTGTAGTTCATTTATATTATGTTTTCAGTCTTAAGTACAAAGAGACCAACAGCAAAAATATTGTATAAAAATCTAGAGATACAATCAATTTTAAAATGTATTTCAAGGAAGATCACTTTGTATTAGTTTATTATACCCCCCCGCAAATGAAGTTAGGAATCACCTTGTCCATCTGTCGAGCTGTCCGTCTGTCTGTGCAAACGTGTCCGGTTCATATCTTTCTTACGGAGGGACATCAGAATCTACTACTCAACACAAAGATTGCCTATGACCTAAGGGTTTGTCATGACCTTGACCCAAGGTCATTTGGGGAACTTCAAGGTCACTGGAAGAAAAATTTCATAATTCGTGTCCTGTCCATATCTTTCTTATGGATAAACTTAGTAGGTTCTCATCTTACACAAAGATTGCCCATAGGTGTGTCATGACCTTGACCCAAGGTCATTTGGGGAACTTCAAGGTCACTTGAAGAAAAATTTCATAATTCGTGTCCAGTCCATATCTTTCTTATGGATAAACTTGGTAGGTTCTCATTTCACACAAGGATTGCCCATGACCCAAGGGTGTGTCATGACCTTAACCCAAGGTCATTTGGGTTACTACTTCAAGGTCGCTGAAAGAAAAATTTCATGTCCGGTCCATATCTTTTTTATGGATAAACTTGGTAGGTTCTCATTTCACAGGAAGATTGCCCATGACCCAAGGGTGTGTCATGATCTTGACCCAAGGTCATTTGGGGAAGTTCAAGGTCACTGGAAGAAAAATTTCAGAATTCATGTTTTATACATATCTTTATTATGGAAAAACTTACCTCTGAAAACCCAAGCGGGGGGTATTTTGTCCAGTTTGGACAGTTCTTTTTTTTTTCATGCTGTTCTATAATATTATCAGTGTGATTTAAAATGTTATCTTTGACAACATGGTTAACCATTTGTTATTTTTTTCTTTCAGGGCATTAAAGAAATGGGGTTCAGAAGAGGCCATAAAATTGCGTAGACTCATTATAAAGAGGGAAATGGACAGAAAAGGTATGGATGCTTGTTTTTAAGTACATTGTATTATGAAAATATAGATTTCAAATGTGTAGAGACCTGTGTCAAATTTTGTGCAAAATTTACACAGGGCTATGAATAAAAATGACAAGAAATCTTTACAAAAAGATCCTTTTTTTTTTGCAGAGGAATATGCAAATGAGCAAAAGGTAACAATTTTTCAACATGCAAATAGTAGGAGATCCTGAATGACTTTTTGTACTACCTGTAAGAAGTCTGGATAGTTTAGTATTCATTTCAGAATTTGACATTACCACTACTTTGTAAAATAAATTGTGCATTGTTAAACCCCATTTGAATGATTTAAAATATTTTTAGTATATTTATCCTTTGAATTTCAGAGTTATGATATTTTTTCCTTTGGATACAAGGACAGACAAGGTCGAGTTATATCTGTTGCTCTGGTTGTGTAAGTGATACAATTATGAACAAAGGCTTTGAAATCAACTAACTGGTCTATAAATGTATGCTCCAACTAACTCAAAAATTTATCACAACTAAATTTGAAGTGTAGAGGAAAAAAAATTAGATATTTTTTGATTCAAATGTTTGATTATTGATGAGATAATAATTATATTTAATAATTTTTCTTTATGCACCTAGTAAGAGTCTCATTTGTTAAATGTGTGTTCATTATAGGAATTTAACAGTATGCTTGATGAAGATGGTTGTTTATGCTGTTTCCATGTCACCAAGTATGCTGGCAGAGTTTCTTCACTCCTTGTTAGACACTGCTAATCAAGTAAGAAATACTATAGGCTGTATAGTGGCTTCTCATCATATGCATCTGACGTGAATTAAACAGTTTGTATTTCTACTCATTCATGAGTCTATTTGGACCAAATGCAACACACATGTTGCTGAAGTGCCATCAGCTGATTTCATTTACACTGTGTAAAAAAGTCATTGTATAAACCTCTACTGTACATGTATGTTTGTACATGTTTTCACTTCTAATTTTGTATTAGGGAATGATCTACTGGGGCCTGTATGTTTCAAAGAAGGCACCAGATAAACATCATCCGTAAGTAATTCTGAAGCACTATTAAAAGATGGGAATTAAATATAATGTTCCTACAATTTTGTCAATACCTATTCAAACTTCATCCCATGTAGGTTCATGTATGTGTATCATTGAATTTACTTGCTCTTGGTACACTTGCTACACTGTAGTGCAGATGAAATCAATTATTTTGTTTTTCTGTTGTTAGGTATGGCTATGCCAGTTTTCAGAACATCACCTCTCTCTGCAGTGGATTTTCCTTCTTTGTTTTCGGATTTTTACTCTCGTCCATCATGAATTTCTATTTTTTCCTTGGAGCAGAAACCTCACTTTCACTTGTAAGCTGCATTTTTTTTTTACTCATGAGGAAAATAAATTAGCTAACTTTAGAACACACAATGCATAAGTAACCTAAGCGAATAACAAAGGTTTTAATAATGAAAACATGCATATACATAAACATTTATATTGTTTTATTCAGTATAATAAAAAGAAAATGATTAAATCAGTATTATGAACTATTTTAGTTATTTGTGTAAAATGACACTTCATGCTGTATTTGTTTTCTTCCAGATTCATTTAGGAGTCATGTATCTAACATTCCTTATGGAGGGATGTAAGTGGAAATATTCTAAAATCATTTCAAGTTAATTTTTTTTTTTTTACATATTTTATCTTTATGAAAAAAAAAAAATAGAGCTGAATAAAATCAAATGAGTATGAAAAATATTGAAATAATATAAAACTAAGATTTCAGAATTGAAATGCTGAAAGACTAAGTGTTTTTTTTTTATCACAGTTTCTCTATTCTTTGCTACAAGAGAACTAAACCGAAAAGCAAAAGAAAGGAATATGAAGTTATTTCCATATAGTAAGTACTGTACAGCATTACTTTTGCCTACAGTGTTAAACTTGGTCTGTTGCATAGTATTTTTCAGTTTTATATCTTAAAAGGATTTTAGCAGTCGGCATTAAATCTAAAAAAGTAAATAATTTAAAGTTTGCTTTAGATATTTGCTTTGCATTTTATTTGATGAGCTTATAGCCAGATTGCAGTTCAAAATCAGTGTATGGATTGATGATGTCTTTGTATCAGGGTTACTAATTTTTACAATTTCTAATACACATAGCTCCATTTAAGGTGACCAATTTATTGAATAATCTTTGAGCTTTATGCTGTAGGATTAACTGATTCAATTAAATATCCCTACTAGCATGAATCTAAACTATGATCTTGATATTAAAGAACCTTAATGTTAATTGTTTTTAATAAGTCACTTTTTCTCTCTTTTGGATTTCTTTCATCATCTACTGATTTTAGAGAGTTCTTACAACAGTATTTGATTTTTTTTGCAGTCAGACGCGGCTTTGACCCTAATGTAGTGGTCGTTTTTATGGAGGATATGGCAGCAGTGTGTGGGGTCCTGATAGCATCTGCTGGGATGACCCTGTCACATTTGTATGCTCAGCCATTCTGGGACACGGCAGCATCTGGGTGTGTGTCTGGTCTGATGGGAATGGTGGCTGCCTACCTAATCAAATCCAACATCCCAGCTCTGGTTGGAAAGTATGTGCATTATACATGTATTGTATATCAAGAAAATGGTTTTAAAGCTCACCTGAGCGGAGTGTCATACATCTGTGTGTGTAAACTTTTTACATTTTTCATTAATCACTGACGAGTTTCTACCATCTACCACAGTTTATCCTTGGGTAAAGGAAATTTTAGTATGCTCAAATTTAGAGCCACTCTCATTCAATTTGAGCTAAAGAAGAACAGAAAATATTTTTTTCAAGAATGACAATGCTAAGATCACAAAATCAGATTATCCTTATAAATCAGATTATATGCATGCCAAATATCTTCTTATACCTAAGATTAATGTTTGTTTATATCTTATATCTCATGAGATTGGAATGAGATAGTAATTTTTGGATTTTAAACTTAATATGGAATTATGGGAACATAAAGCAACTATACATAACAGCTGTTCACACAATTAGTCATCTTAATAAATGTGTATCTTCTTGAATTTTAGAATGGTTTAGGCTGAGGCCACAAAAGAGGGTCATAGATGTGTAGTCTGACATACATGTAGTTGCATAGTCATTTGCAAGAAAAATATTATTTAAAAACTGCAGGTTCACAATAAGTATTATAGAATCAGTTTTATTGAAAAAAAATTTAACATATTTTTTGTGTTCCTTAAAAGTCAGTACATGTATATTTCATTCCTTTTCATAATGTGCTATTTTTTTTGTAGATCAATTCCTGAGGAAGAAAGGAAGGACATGGCAGATTTCCTACAGAGTGACAGGATTGTAAAGTAGGAAGCTTTGTATTTGTTGTTATAAATAACAAGCTGAAATTTAAACATTTCAGTTTATTAAGAACTTACAGTTTTTTAACACTGAAAAGGGGCTGTTTACTGAACAAACTTAAATCAGATACTACACATGACTTATATTTTGTGGATGAATGATTATATGAATACTTGCATGAATAATTCATTAACCTTGTCATGATTTATTAAATTTGACTCAAATGAATTACTGTATACGGGTTATTTTGTCCCTGCTTTATTTTCACCTTTCACACTTGCAAATGATTTTGCCCAGTTTTAAATTCGCCCAGTCACAGTTTTGTTTAAGAAATTATACTGTATTCTTTGAATTCGCCCCTTTTTAAATTCACTAAACCAAGGTTCAGACAAGGGGCGAAAATTTCCCTGTACACAGTAATTAAAGCTACATGCATGATGATTACTCTGCATAATGTGTAATGTTAAAGAATTCTATTAGTACAAGACTATGTCTCACATTTGGATGACAGTAGTTGTGCTATGACCTCCCTATGCTATCTGGGCTGTAGTAAGCATGTGATCTTTCCCACAGATATGTATCTGATGTTAAGGCAGTGGAGATAGGCCATGAAGTTAGATTTAAAGCTGAGGTAGCTTTTGACGGTAAAGAATTGGCTCAGCTTCTGTTTGAATCTAAAGAAGGCATGGACATTTTAAATGTAAGTAATATTGATGTATCATTTGAATTCCTCAAAATTTTATGTGAAACCTCTTGAGAATTCTGATATTTAAAAATGCTACTTCTCTTACAGCTTTGGGGACTAGTAACTTGTTTTTTTAATATAATTTTTTTTAAAAATCATCAGGTTATTAGTCCCCTACTAATCGGAGGGGACTCTAGGTTTCCTATGAGCCTCTCTGTCAGGCTTACTTGGTTTTCCACACTTTTTTTTCTAAATGGTCACAGATATTGAAATGATTTTTGGTATGTGAGTGCATCTTGATGATTTATAGATCAAGTTTACATCCTACCGCTTCTGGGATTCTGATGGAATTACTACCTTTAAGGCTTTTCAATTTTTCAGGGTTTTCCCTTTCTTTCTTTGTAAAGCAGATCTGCTTGATTAATTTCAAGACATTTCATTCATAACAAGTATCTACCAAAAATGTCCACATTTTGCAGGCACTATTTTATATACAGGGTCTTTTAAGATATCCTAAAGAGAAAAACTTATCCTTGTAGGGGACATGTTTTGCTTATGCAAAACTCTCAGAATGCCTGTTTATGCATTGAAAAAAGTGAAAATAGTTCTGACATGGTTATTTTTTAATAATTTCAATTTTTCAGGGCTTTAAGAATGTAACCAGGGATGAGGATGCTGTTGAGTACATGAAGAAATTTGCTGATGAACTTCAGAATATTCAGGGAAGAGAAGTGGATAGAATAGAAAGACAAATGAAAGTAAGCATAAATCAAGATTAATTAATTGAAAAACTTATGAATATATCTTATTGAAATCATTTTGTAAATCAGATGTCAGTCCTTTTATTTTTGGGGGGTTCTTTTCATTATGTAGATTGATTGATGAATTGTATGTTGTCTAACTTCCCATTCGAAAATTTTTCACTTATATAGAGATTAAAGATGTCACCATATGCAGGTGAAGGGCCTCCAATTTAGACCTATACTTGGCACTCAGAGCCATTGAGCAGTGAGGGTTTGTTATTGTGCCATTGCCTACCATTACATGAGACCAATCTTGTGGGCATCTGTCTGTGTCTGATGCTAAGTAGGCAAATCTGCATCTAAGTCTTGTAGGGCTGGGTATTGGCCCGATATTTTTAACTGTATTGCGATATTTATTGCAATATTTTCAATGTAATAAAAATGGCATTTTCATACTATATTTACTTTAGTTTACATTCAGAATGTACATAATGCCAATATATCAATGTTACAAAATCATATTGCGATACGATATTTGTTGTCATTGTATTGCAATGCAATATATTTTTGCCCAGCCCTAAAGTCTTGTGCAGCTGCCTTTGGACTATTTAATTGGCATGGGGGTCCTCATGTAATTTAAATCTATGTCTACATTTTTAAGGTCTAATTCTTCAATTTTATTATTCTTCACTCAATAAGTTGCAGGAGGCATAATGTTTCTGACCCGTCCGTCAGTCAGTCTGTCAGTCCTATTTTTTTTCAGCGCAACTCCTCTCATAAACGCTGCATAGAATTTGGTCAAACTTTGCAGATATTTAGGACACAATGTGTAGATGTGCATATTAGAAATTCTGCTTCCTTTATTCTTTCCTGGAATTTCAGCACTTTTCAACTTAGATTTTTGGCCATACCTTGACTATAGAGATGAACAGTTTGTCAGCACAACTCCTCGTAAACCGCTGCACAAAATTCAACAAACTTTGCAGATATTTAGAACACAATGTGTAGATGTGCATGTAAACTGGAAATTTTGATTCCTTTATTTTTGCTAGGATTTTCGGCACTTTTCATCTTAGATTTTTGGCCATACCTTGAATAAAGAGATGAACAGTTTGTCAGCGTAACTCCTCTTCAAACTTGCAGATATAAAGTTCACTGATTCTTTTATTCTTTTTCGGGATTTTTGGCACTTTGAGTTTTGGGGGAGCGTGGGGTAAGTGAGCTTACTCACTTTTTCCTTTTTTAGCTCACCTGAGCCGAAGGCTCATGTGAGCTTTTCTGATCACATTTTGTCTGTCGTCCGTCTGTCCGTCTAGCTGTCCATCTGTCTGTAAACTTTTCACATTTTTGACTTCTTCTCAAGAACCACAGGGCCAATTTTGACCAAACTTGGTAAAAAAGCATCCTTGGGTGAAGGGGAATTTAAATTGTTAAAATAAAGGGCCAAGTTCTCTCACAAGGGGAGATAATCAAGAAAAGACAAAAATAGGGTGGGGTCATTAAAAAGTCTTCTTCTCAAGAACCACTGGGTCAGAAAAGCTGAAACTTATGTGGAAGCATCCTGGGGTAGTGTAGATTCTAAATTGTTCAAATCATGACCCCCGGGGGAAGGGTGGGGCCACAATTGGGAATCAAAGTTTTACATAGAAATATATAGGAAAAATCTTTGAAAATCTTCTTCTCAAGAACCACTGGGCCAGAAAAGCTGAAACTATGTGCACATGGAAGGATCCTGGGGTAGTGTAGAATGTCTAAATTATGATCAGTGGGGTAGGGTGGGGATGCATTATATATTACAAGGGGGAAATCTGGTAAATAACAGAATGGCAAAGCTGCTCAGGTGAGCGATGTGGCCCATGGGCCTCTTGTTTCACAATGAAATTGAAATACAAGGAATTACTGCTTTGCCTGTTATGCAAATTATCCTATGTTTTCCACTATTAATGATGCCCTGGCATACTAATCTAACTAGACAGTGATTCCTTAAATAAACAAAAGTTACTTTTACAGCTTTTAATGGTCAGGGAGGCTTTTAAATAAAGATAAAGGACAAGATAGGGTATTGCTTGATGTAAAAATCAGAACACTGGTAAAATTTTGATAGTTTGTAGTTAAAATGATGCTTACTTTAAAACAAGTACTAATTTAGATTCAAAGCTTACATGGAAGCCATTAGAGGGCACAGAAGTAGGACATTTTCCAGAATTTACTAAGTACTGGTGGAATTGCATCATATTTGAGATACTTTTTTTGGAAAACATAAAGCACAAGCTTGCCTATCTGAGATTTTGACACAAAAACTGCATCTTATATTAGTGTATAAAATATATAAAGAGCAATATATGATAAGTGTCTCAAATGGCCCCCTAAAATTAATATCTTACTTTTAATTTATATATAGCTTTACTTTGCACAGCTATACATGCGACCTTTATTGTTAATTTTCAATTTAATCAAAATGCAGTTAATATAGAAATATGACAACATAAAGTTCATGTTTTCCCACAATTTTAGCATATTTTGTATAAAACTGCTTATTTTCAAGCAGTTTTTCTTCCAGAAAATATTGAGCGCAAACTAGAACATACTTACCGGGTAAATTTTTTACCAAAGATGAATCTATTCAATACTAATTACTGACAGAAAAATTATGCATGTTCTACAGTGCGCTCTATGTTTCCCATAAGGAAAAACATCAAGAAAAAGAAATATTTTTGGCTTTTTTGGTTAGATATAAAAAAATGTGTTATTTCTGTCATCATTTACAGCCAGTGAGTGCATATAAATGTGAAAAATATATCGGAAATATATCTAATATAATCTCTTCTACAAAATAAATATCAAGTAACCATATCTTAATGTCATTTTGAAATGCTGATTTTTAGGGGGCCAAAATGGGCTCTTAACATATATAGTCCTTTGGTGGAAAGGCAATCGTGTGCTCTATGTTTTCCGAAACAAAATGTGCTGTAAAATCGATGAAAAATTGCATAAAAATGAGAAATTTCGAAAATTGATCAATTTCCTGATCTCACTGTGACCTCTGTATATTCTAATTCTTAGAACCAATACCCATTTCGTGGCAGGGGTGACAACAGGTTTTTATGGATAAACTGTTGGATTATTCTGAAAGACATCCAAAATCGGGGGCCAAATACTGGTCATACCCTATCTTGTCCTTTAAAGAATTGAGCAAAATTGCTTTTGGCCAAAACAGCCTCACAGTGTTACTTAATATGAAGGTAACTATTAAGGCCATATGGCATTTTCCTTATTTTCTGTTGTGAATGGAAATTGAAAGTATAATTTAACTTTGGTATTTCAGACACTGATATCTCAAAAACCATGCATGTGTCAAACTGCTTGGGAAGTCCTAAATCACTTATTCTTAAAGTATTTTACTCTATGTAAGACTCCAAAGTCAGATGGTGACGCCAAAGTCCGATGGTCTCGCCAAACCCTGATGGTCTGCGCCAAACCCCGATGTCTCATTTCTTATGAGAGGCGCGACACTAAAGTGCGATGGTCTGACACGCCAAAGTCCGATGGTGCGGAGGAACAATTAACGTTTATGTCGTCACAATAATCTGACGTCATGATGTTATTCTGCATTCAAAATCCATTGATTCAGTATTCATCTCACGTACATTTTTACTGATACTGCTTTTTGTTGTTTTACTGTTTTCACCCACCAGATAGTCCTCGTACACCATTCGAGTGATAAGGGTTAGTCCTTGAACACTTATGTGTTTCTCTGAACCCACCCGAGAGATTTTAGGGTTAGTTCACGCACATTATTGGACTGAATTAGATTAGTCCTGCACCCACCTATGATATCTAGGTTAAAGTTGATACTCATTGTTCGACTGATAAGTCTTAGTTTCGCACCTACATCCAAAAGACAAGGGTTAGTCTTTGTATTTATGATTTTTTGTAAGTGTTTTTGCACAGTAGTACTATGACGTCATAAGCGTTAATTGGTTTTTGAGCCATCGTACTTTGGCGTGTCAAACCATGGGGGTTTGGCGCAGACCATTGGACTTTGGAGTCCCATCGCACTTTGGATTCCTACACCCTATATATTTTGAATCCCTTGATAACTTAAAGTTATATACATGGACTTTGAGATAACAAGGTTTGACTGTGTATTTAGCAAATAGATTGATTGATATTTTTCAAACTGTTTCTTAATGT
Source organism: Saccostrea glomerata (assembly GCA_003671525.1). Classification (NCBI taxonomy): domain Eukaryota; kingdom Metazoa; phylum Mollusca; class Bivalvia; order Ostreida; family Ostreidae; genus Saccostrea; species Saccostrea glomerata. The sequence goes on along the minus strand of PRKT01000102.1, from coordinate 8,591 downwards.
TTTAGGCAGAGTTTGAGGGAAAGTACCACATAAAATTAAGACATGTAGACCTGGAACCATTATAAGGCATACTTAGGATTAGTAAATCAAAACAGTGCCAGTGATGGAACAGTGTCTAGTCTGACAATGATACGAGGATTTTAAAGGAAGTGTAACCCAAAGGATTTATCAGCATGATTTTTTATGCGATAATCTGCATACAAGTATTATTTTTTAAATGTGTGTTTTTTTCCATAGAATATGAAGGACTGCAGAATTCCAGTCCATGTGTATAAAGGAATAATGTGTGAATAAAGTACTAAAGTGTGTATAAAGGACTAATGTGTTAACCATGTTAAAAGGACTGTGCAATTATTATTATAAATTTTTCTTTTTTTTGATCCTTAATTTTTTACATGTACGAATGTTTCTTCCAATACATCTATAAACTGTAAAATACAAAGACAGTGTTTGAGAAAGTCACAATTATTCCCAACATCATGTACATTGAGAAGGACATTTAAAAACCCATGATGCATCTTAATATAAGTTAAGCTACTGTCACTGCGATAATTGTGCTGTATACCCTTGGAGTTTCTTCTGCAATCGTTGGCAATCACAATGGTGTTGCTGGAAGGGTTGTAGCCAACTCACAAAACAAGAGCAATGGCTTCATAATTCTAATGTATTTTTTAAACTCCGGATCCTGACCAATAGCATTGGCATTGAACAAGTAGAATCATGAAAAATCACACCAGAACCCCCGGGTGTAGGTTGGGGCCACAATGGAGGATCAAAGATTAACATTGGAATACATAGAAAATTCTTCTTCTCAAGATCAGCAAAGGCATGATTGTTCATAATTCATATGGAAGCATCCTCGGGTAGTAGAGGCAAATTATTTTCAATGCCAACTTCTTTCACTGCCAATTTTTTTGCCTACAATTACATGAACATTTTCAACAGTAAAAGTAATGTTGGGGAACCCCCCCCCCCCCCCCCCCCCCCCNNNCCCCCCCCCCCCCCCCCCCCGTTTGCTAGTGCCTGGTATCAAAGTTTAGCATAGGAGTACATAGGAAAAATCTTTTTCTCAAGAACAGCAAAGACATGATTGTTCATATTTACATAGAAGTTACCTCGGGTTGTGTAGATTCAAGTTTGTTCAAATCATGACGTATGCAAGCGGATTAACATCTAATTTTAATTAGATTTTGCCATAAGATTCTTCTTGAGAACAGCAAAGAAGTGATTGTTCATATTTATATGGAAACATCCTTGGGTAGTGTAGATTAAAGTTTGTTCAAATCAGAACCCTTTGGGGTAGAGTGGGGCCACAATGGGTGACCAAGATTTTACGTAGGAATACAGAGGAAAAATTATTAATTTTTTTTTTATAAGAACAACAAAGCCATGATTGATCAATATTAAAGCATCAGAAAAAGTAATGTAGATCCTTGAGATGGAGGAGCCATTAAAGTGGATCATATGTATACAAAGAATATATTAAAAGGCGATATAGATGAAAATTTTCATCCTATAAATTGCAAAGCCATTACTGTGAAACTCGTATAGTACGAACACGGTACTTGCAAATTCAAGAATATGGCGAAGTTATCTTTGATCCCCAACTACATAAATTAATTATTAAAAGAATTCCTTTTATAGATGTAACGAATTACGGTAATATAGCAACGTACGTCTAATTTTACAGGTCCCAGTGACTTCGTTATAACCGAGTTTTACTGTATGTATCATATTAATTAAAGAGCATCTGTAGGAAGTATATATATAGATTTAAGTTTGTTCAAGTACCACCCCCTCCCTTGAACCCAATTTATATTCAAACTTTTCAATGCTGAACTGAATTTTGCTTTTACCTAGTCAGTTGCTCAGGTGAGCGATGTGGCCCCTAAGCGTCTCTTTGAAAATCGTCAAGATTCGCTAAAAATAGAGATTACGTGAACCTGTACCTGTATGTTCCTTATCATGCTTATTGAAATGTAAAAAGAGTACCTTTACTTAACGTACATATTTATAGATCAAGACCGAAGTACCTGTGATAGAGAACAGGAGAAAATTTAAAAAGCAATGGCGACCATGCTGTTAAAGATAGTTTATCATTTACTTATTTTCCGTATGTATCTCTGGATACCTCTTGCTAAAGGTATGTGTCGCGCATGATTATTTTCGTGATAAATCTTTTCTAAGAAGGGTCCGTTCTTGATAATCTTTTGGTTTTTGTATTCACTTCCTTCTAGAATTGTATAGATAAGAACAACTTATATACATTTAGGGCGAATTTGTTTCTCAAAAACTGGGTTTAGTTTTGAACCAGTTTTGTAAACTGTTCATTTGTTCCACAAACTGGTTTTAAACTAGTTTAAACCCAGAACCGGTTTTCCATTTGTTTTGGCAGTAACTGAAACCAGTTCGTTAAACCAACCAAACCACCTCCGATGGTGGTTTATTCGGTTTACGAAAGAGCGGGAAGTATTCCAATATGGCGGTGATGAAAGATGGTGACTATTCTAATAAAGAAAAAAAGTTATAAATGATTGTTTTTTCGAGGACAGACAACTCTTTTGACAAAAATACCATATTCTAATATTTGATGTTTTATATATAAGGCTTCAGAGAATAGATAAATGCTGCATATTGAAAATTAATGGTGTTTGTTCAATAATAATGAACAGAATAAATTTTCCTTTTCAAAAATAAGTTTTGAATCATTTGGACTAACTTCAACATGTATGGTAAATTGTAGAATATACTGGAAAGACAGCTTTAATATTGGAAATCTAAAAGAGTAATTATAAATACCCGAGTTCTTATCTTTCCTTGTGTAAAAAATGTGAAAATTGTTCAATTGATTAATCTTTGAGGCATTAAAAATATAAACACTGCACTTAAACTATATGTAAGATAATCAAAGAATATAATTAAAGAATATAAATACGTTATAATTTCTTGGATTCTTTTATTAAGAAAAAGATTTCAACAAATTTATATTTGCATATTAATACATGTATGTTGTTCCGCATCTTTTTGACGCCATCTTGTATAAACTGTTCATTTGTTTTGCCGAGGTAAACCGGATTGAAATTTAAACCAGTTTGAAAAACTAGTTTTAAACCTTAAACCAAAACCCGAACCAGTTTATGTGCAACAAATTCGCCCCATGACAAATGTGACTGCTTTATCATGTTTATCGTCATGGGCATCGGCGTGGAATGGCGACCCGCATCTTGCATTACCTTTGTTTACATTTTATTTCAGCCACGCGTATTTGATATACCCCCCGCTTGAAAAGTGGGAGGGTATGTATACTGTAATCGGTACATCCGTCCCTCTGTCTGTTACGCTTTGGGGCACCCATCTCTTATATACCACTGAGTGAAATTTAACGAAACTTTCACAGAATCTTTATTACATATTGCCATTGTGCACCTCCTACTTTACTTTTTGATCCGACACATATTTTGGGTTTCCCGGCCACAGCAAAACATGGACTTTGCCATTATAATCATAAGGGGGTGGGGGTATCATTTAGTGAGCTCATTGCTCACAGTATATACCTCTTGTTTTTGTTTGTAAACTGCACTGACCTTAGCTGCAGATCTGTAGCGCTATGGTTTTATACATTTGTCTTTGACCATAACGCTTCAGATCCCGTAATGCAAAAAAGGTGCATTTTACGGCGCAATATTTTTTGCGCACTTTTGGGGAGAATTTCTCCACCTTCTAGCATCGGTCAATTAACTACCTTTCACTCCCTAATTCTAGACACATTCTGTAGCCAATGTGACGAATATATATATTTTATCAATCACCCAACCCTTTATATTCGTCTCTTCAAGTGATAAACTCGCTTGATTTAATTAAAATTATTTGTTAGATTGCTGAAAATTCACTTCATTGTTGACAGTTAACTTATCGACAGTATCCTCACTATCGGTCAACTAAATAGACAATCTCATATCAACCGTCTACGGTGACGGCGTTTTTTGCTATTACCATAGTTGTTCGTATTTTTGTTCTACCTGGGGAACTGATCAAAAATATTTCGCTCAGGAAACCTCAATTTCACTTGTGTACTATACGTCTGGTGGTATTTTTCATATGTTTTTCTTCTGTATTTATTCAAAGTATGTTGGAGCGTTAGTTCTATAAATAAACTGTTCTCCTGTGCGCTGTAACGTCATCAAACGTCGCCGTCTTTCGTGTGTTGTGATTACCACATACTGATCAAGAATGCTCGGGAAACTGCAAAAAATTAAGCAAATGCCTAGAAATTTTCCAAAAGACAACACAATAGATAGTTTATTAAAAATAGGATAATTTTTATCCCAATCTTATCAATTTAATACTTTTATTTCGAAAAAAATACTCGTGTATTCTGAAATGAAATCATTTATTTAGATCTTGCGCCATAGGACCGTACCTTATACACATTCAAGCCTTATAAAATCTTTATTTTTGTCTATATTATATTAAAAAGATAAAAATGCAGTAAAATATGATAAATAAACATTTTCTGAAAATTCCAGCTAACTGCGCCCATTATTTTGTGAGAAAAACGCTTTGTCCACGATTTTACCGGACAACCCTCGTATACCTCATGTATGTAGTAGCGAGAAAGTTCAAACCAATTGAAAATGGCGGTCAAACTTCTTTTACGAGTCCTGATCAGCCTACATGTAAGCAAGGGCACCGCGAAGCGGAGCATCTCCTCGCAAACAGCATCTATGAATCAAAACGGCATTCAACATCAATCCCGATGCAAAATACTTCGCTCCCGTTTCGTATACAGTGCTAAATCTCGATCACGCAACATAACTTAGGACCATTTTACCCTTACTTTGGACTTTCGGTAGGGCGTGGCATTCTCGGCGCTACGTAATGGCGAATACTAGTAAATTCTCATTGGTTAAGAAATTAATAACATCAGGAACTTTAAATTGTTGTTGACAAAAGTGAGACGACTTATGCCCCACCTCTGTGCCGCGAGAGAACTTTTAATTGGCTATTTACTACACCAGTTAACAGTCGGTCGCATTTCTATCATATGTATATTTCAACAGTGAATGGAAGCTGTGTAAATTTCAGAAGCTCATTAGGTAACGTCGAGAATGCCACAACTTACTGAAAGTCAAAACTAATCGTGTAATGGTAATAATTACAAAACTATTCATTTATCAGATATCCATAACCATCGTCATATTTCATATATAAATCAATAAAACAAAATTTGAGAGAAAAACTGACGTCCAATGTATAGAAGCTCATAGGCATTGGCGACAGTTAAAGTTTCTCAATTGAACTCAAACTCCAGGCTCAAAGTCAAGACATCAAAGAGAATGGTACCAAAAGAAAGTACTTGTCACAAGGGAACTTTTGTAAAATTAAACAAAAACTCTAGTATCAACCTTTTCATGATCACATGTTATTACCAAGGTTAATATTTTCCTGAACTTGAAGATTCAAGTCAAATGATCAAAATTGTAATTGGTACCGAAAGATAAGTCTTGTCACAAGCGTAAATTACACAGAAGGAGGTTAAAAAAGCTCAAGAACTAACTTTTGAAAGTTATGATTTTTTTTAAAAGTGGTCTGAAATTCAAGTCAAAGGGGCATAATTGTAGGTACGCAAGGCAGCATTTGAAAAACGAAAGTCCTTAAATAACTGTTCATAAGTAATTACGGACAAGATCAAAGTTTGGTAAAAATTTTGCCAAAATAGGTCTATCTGTAAAGTCAAGTTTGAGGAATCAAATATGTTGGTACTAAAAAACGATCTTGTCACAAGGAACACACCTGCGGATCATGAAAGCCAGGGCTTAAGGTATGTCACTCGTGAAAGTTATATCACAGGGGCGGATCCAGCAATTTTTGAAAGGGGGGGTTTCAGGGTTGTGTCCCTCTAACCCCCCTCCCCTCTACACACTCAAGCAAAGATTCACACACATGTATTGAAAGTTCTAATGTGGTAAATAATATCTTTGTTTACATCCCTTTTTTCTTTGAAAAGGTACCTCAAATCCGAATAAAAAAACAAAAACAAACTTTTTTCAAAAACTACTGAAGCCTTATAAAATTGAATGGATCTGCAGCATTTCCGAATTAGAGTAAAAAGAATTTTCGTTTTAGAATTTGAAAAAACGTTTTTGGGGTAAGATGCGGATGGGGTTTAAAACAAAAAGAATTGCGTGTTAGTTCCTTCAAAAGATATGATAAAAAGGGTACATATATAGCCAACACAGCCAAAGATCGCGGGAATCTCATATCAATTAAACCTCGCATGTTACATATCATACATGTATATAAGGTATATAAAAATAAGTAGAATATTTTCTACCATGCATTCGCTCATAAAAAAGTAATAATGAAGGTGAATGGAGGAAAGTAAATGTGTGGGAATCTATCTATTCAATACATACGTTAGACGTACAAATATTTTTTTCTCAGATAACGTTTTATCTCTCTCTCTCTCTCTCTCTCTCTCTCTCTCTCTCCACTTGGCAAAAAATAAAGGGGGGGTTCCAACCCCCGGAACCCCCCCCCCCCCTCTGGATCCGCCAATGTATCAAGGATTTTTTGAAAAGTATACTTGTATTTTGGATAAGTACTCATATAGTATGCCTCAAAATCGCAGAGAAAATAGGGGGTCAGCTATGGTACAACTTATGCAGAGTACATCAATACTGCATGGATGCTGTATTCTTTATATACGAGGGGTGATCAAAAAGTTCGCAAACTAATTGAATAACTTTCATAAAAGAAACAATATTTGGTTTCAATTTTGATTATATTTTAAATTAGTCCTCCCCGATTTTAATGCATATCAACCACCGTTCTGCGCATGCGCGATTCACGTGGTATTGGCGGTCACGTGACCCCCTCTGTAGCGTTCTGTCACAAAAGTTGAAAGATTTTTCTGAGTTTTATATTTCTTTCCATGTAAGTTAATCTTTATGACAAGAGCAGTTTATTTGTCAGAAATGGTCAAATCTTGGCAACAGAATGGGTGGATAAGAATATCCTTTCCAAAAATAAGCATGGCGACCAGTAAATCAAAAATCTTCTGTCTCGGGAGAAACTTTTATTCGAGGTGGATAGAGAATAGGTGCCTCCTTTTTATCATATCTAATATGTTTAAAATCTAAAGTAAACGATATCTTAGGTATTTAATAACTATATCATTGTTCAAATATTCAACTATTTTTCAAAGTGGAAATTGGAGGTCTTTGGTAGCAAATTGCTTAATTAAAAACACATATCTTTTCAAATTTGCTTTCACTGGGCAAGATGACAAGTATCATTTTTAACCATCTGCCTTCCTTCACTAAAACGATAAATCCAATCATTAATTGAATTTATAGGAACTCACTTATCTTAATAAACTGTGTACAAAATATTATATGATACTGTGGAGGGATTTCTAAGATATACAATAAATTGTACAGTCGTTTGTTGAACGAGTTCGACTGAGACAACCATTTTTTGTCACAAGTGACCTACATAGTGACGTCATTTTCACATTGTGACGTCACAAACAAGAAGAAAAACTTTATTCAGCATATGCTATATATAGAACTTGTGTATGGCTATGTGTGTACCGAATTTCATTCTAATCTGAATTGTGGTTTTGTAGATATAGAGATAGTTTGCGAACTTTTTGATCACCCCTCGTATTGCTAAACATTATGACAAAGAGTCCATTACAAATATAAAATCAAAGTAAATTATGATTCATTTTAATGTCGAAAATATAATTTAGTGCAATTATTGTTTATTTTTATTATTCACAAAAAAAACTATATATATTTTTCAGCACAGAACCTACAAATTCAGGTCCAACCGTCAACTGTAATATTAGGACAAAATGATATTGTAATCATCTGTACCACTATCAGCCCATCACAACTTGATACAGTGTATACTATACAGCTACAAAAAACAGTACTGGCTCAATGGCGGATGTGGTTTCTGTTCGTTCAAGTAACGGTCAAGATACTATAACATGGCAGGACACAAGATTACAAAATAGAGCAACAGCAACAGGTACTGTCAGCACACCTGCCACAGCTCAGCTCAGGTTAACGATTCCTAAGGACAGAGTGCTGTGTCCTCTAGATTTCGCTGGATACATGTGTCAGATGAGTGTATTCACATTAACATCGCTAGCTAATCAAGGAACAAATCAGGCTTATGTTACTTATCTAGGTATGCAGTACACATTTCAAAATGCAGCATCACATTTGTTTATTTAATCTAATATTAATTGTTAAATCGTGTTACATCTTGATGGATCTTTATAGTATATCCAAAATGATTTAAATGCCAACTGTAAGGATAGTTGGTGAATTTTCTGATACACCATCAAGACAATATCCAGTTGGAACCGCTTTGCAATTGACATGTACAGGACAAATTGGTAGTGAACAAACTGCTGTAGGTACATTAATATCTGAAATAAGAATATAATAATTCAAAAAAACTTTCTCTATGTCAACATCTTAATTGAACTTATATTATCTACTCTTCAGACAATTCGATGGTGCTCTAAGAAGTCCCAAGATCTTGGCTTGACTGGGTTACCACAGACCCCTGTC
>PRKT01000101.1:1407117-1429932 GCA_003671525.1 Saccostrea glomerata | reverse complement strand
TATTTTTCTTATAAAGAAATTTCATAACAAGTTCAACTATTTAAAGGAAAAAGTTTGGATCTTTGTTATTATTTAAATGGTTATGAAAAGATTATGCACTTATTTTGCCTCCCTTATCCAAGATTCTTGGGTTTATATTGTTTTTTACCTGTATGTCCACCTGTCTGTTTGTCTATTTGTCTGCTCATGTCTTGCTCATTACTTATAGGGGTTGCTTCTCAACTCTTAAGTATATGCTCAGCCTATGCTTAAAGTTAAGCATGGTCTATACCTGTCTTACGTTTTTAAGCATATTGCTCAACATAATTCTAAGAGCTAATTACACAAAAATAATTAAAGGAACTTTACAAAAATTAAATAGGTAATATGATTATTTAGTTCATAGAATTAAATAATAATCTGCATGTATCCACTTTATTATGTGGCTTTTATAGACTTTTCTAGTAGTTAACCATGTAGTATGAAACGGTTAAAAATATGACGTCATTTTATTGTTGCGTAGATTTGTCAGTACCTGTGACTATAAAGTCACCCTTTTTGAGATCATCATTGTTCTCCAACATTATCAAAAGAATTAGATTAAAATGTTTTCCATATTACACACATAATTCACAAACAACATGATCAATCATCACACCAAGAGAGAGAGGGGGTTAGGGAGAGAGAGATAATGACTTTGTATTTCAAAAGTATTACACAAATTCAAAAGGAAGCCTAAATTCATTGTGGAAAAGTGTACTATTAGACATGCCCTCTAATCAAAAATAAAACATTTAATTAAAGAATTAATATGATTTGCTTTTCCTTTGATATATGCATTTTCTTCTCAACACCCTCCACAGTTTATTCATCTCTCTCTCTCTCTCTCTCTCTCTCTCTCTTTAGATGATAAAATGTATCACTATTTAACAAAATATTTTAATCTATTATAGTGATCAAATATTTACAAAATGTTATGTAGGAGGAAGGCGAATAATGTTTTAATAGATATGAACAATATTTGTCATATTTTTTCTTTGCTTCTTCATCACGACATGTTTACATTTAAGTGAAAGCGGAAGTGAGTTTATTGACATGGCAACAGTGTACTTAAGCAGATTGCGACATGCTTAGCTAAGAATTGCTAAGTATTCTGCTTAGAATTTTTATGCAATGGAAATTAAGCATGTTACTCAACCAAGAATATTCTTAAGAAATTTAAGCATATACTTAAGAAAATTCTCAGAATTTTCATGCATATGAATCCTGAATTGTATGACATACAATACAGGTATCATATGACATTAAACTTAACTTTCTCTCAGTGTGAGAAGCTGGGAAACAAGTGCTATTCAAGGCACTGCCTTATAAATGAATAGTGAAGAATGGTAAAGAATCAGTAAACTAGAGTGAAAAATTGAAAATAAAAGCCTCATCAAGCTGCTGTAAAACTTGTTTATAAAGTACCGTGCCACAGCATGATACGTCCGTCAAAAAAATTACAATTTTCTTCAACAGTTTACAGTGCAAGAAAATCACGTCAACCTGGATTCCAAGATCTCCATGATTTTTCTATTCCTTAAAATATTTATCCATCCACTGTGATGTAGGCATTAATTATAATAAATATTACATCATTGATAAATTTCTATTTGGTTGTGTTAGACCTTGTCAAATCTATACCAAATTAATTTTGAAAAGAAAAGACTGCATGGCCATCAAATGCTATAAACTGACCATCAGTTCTTCTGTCTCATCCCCAAAGGATGCAGATAAGACTGCTTGATCTCAATTTTGACCTTGATTTTTGAGTTTGACTTGCATTGCAGAAACTTCAGTCCTCACTTTAACCTGTCATATAGGTATAATTATAAAGGCGTAAACATAGGATGAAATATGTATGTATTAAATTTATTTGCTGAATACCTAGGATCAGAAAAGAAGACTGTCAAAGAATTACTGCATTTTTACTATGTAATCAATACAGCCTACCACAGCATAAGAACAAATTACCCAGGGGCAACATAAAGCACAATTTTGGAAATGGTACTCTTACTAATTTTATCTACATGTATTAAACATGTACTTAATTTGTTTGCATTCTTTCAATAAGCACTTTTACAATGAAAAATTCTGTTGATAATGGTTCAGTGAATAGTAGACAACTGGTGACACAACAACTGAAGAAAAGAGAAGCTAACAACAAATTGACATACACTTTCTTGCCTCAAGTGTCCTTATTAATGAAATTAAATTTCATTCCTTACCAATGCCAGGGTCACCTTCAAGTTCGTCTTTTCTTCGGATTCTGATGGCGACACCCAGAACGCCGAGAAGAGGTATCTCTGCAGCACCTTTATTGGCATGCCCTCCACACTTTTCTCTTGTGTCACTAGCTGAAATGTATCATATTATTGAGAATCTCAAAAATTTATATAAGCTGGTATTAATTTTTTTACAATTGCATTTTTTTTTTTTTGTAAAATGCATTTAAAGTTTCAACATTTTGAAAAACCTGATAGCATAAATGAATTGTGAAAAGTGTAACAAACAATTCCTATCTAAATGTCTTAAGAAACAAGTGAATTTTGTGGTTCATAATCAAAATAAATTAAATTATTGCCAAATCTTTTTCAGCAATGAATAATCATTTCTTAAGATATGGTCTCATTACTGCAATAGTGTGTGTGTGGCAACGCACTTTGAAAAAATTACGCACTTTGAAAAATTTTTTTCAAAGTGCGTTAAATTTTGGGACCAGGTTAACGCACATTGAAAAAATAATTGTTTTTTCAAAGTGCGTTAATATCGACCATATTAACGCACTTTGAAAAAAAATTTTGCATGGCTTAGTCAATATTCCTACAAATCTTAGGTATGATAAATTATCATTTGAACTTGATTTGATTCTTTTTGTCCCCAGCTTGAAAAGTGGGAGATATTAATTTGGGTCTATCTGTCAGTCCGTCCGTCTAGCTGTCCGTCCATCCGTCTTTCTGTAACGCTTTCGTTTCCACACGATATCTCGCCAACCCTTTGGACATTTGCAATGAAATTTAACATAACAGAATCCTTGTGGCCTTAGGAAGACCCCTTTTGAATTTGGGGTCAAAGGGTCAACATTCAATGTCGTAAAGAACTACGAACGATAGTATTGTTCTTCCGCCTATCTCTTAGTCAATTCTCAAATGTTAACATATTGGAATGATTCTAAAAAAAAATTAAAGATATGAATTTTCACAAAACCTTACTTATTTGGGATACCAAAGAGAAATAACTCTATAATTTTGGCAAAACTTGTGTTTTTAAACACCTGGAGTTTAACAGAAAGATTACTAGTATCAGATATGGTATCAATTTAACATCGAAAAGCAGACAGGTACTGTAGATTCCTTAATATAAGTGAGGAATTAATTTCTGCGTAATTTTGAGAGAAGTATCACTCGCGAAATTAATATTTCTCGCTTTTATTTTTCTGGTGCTTAAATCTATGTAAAATCTGTTAATAAACCGTTCATTCGCGAATTATAATTCTAGCGATTTGACGTTTGAGACCAAGTTCGCGATAAAAAACACTCGCGAAAAATAAGGAATTTACAGCTAGTAATTAATATTCTGATTTTCCTGAAAATGAACATAAATAGACTATTAGATTTAAAAGAACAACATTTCGATTTACTACAGACTTCCTTGTACAGTTCTTATATTGTATTTAGAATGCTCTTTTTTTCAAATATGATTGACACTTAAGGTTACGAGTTATAGAAATAGATATATCTGGGTGGGAATGATAAAGAGTTGAGCTGATAGACCTTAATTCAGCCAGTCTTTTCTTCGTTTTCCGTTTCTTGGTTTTCTTCAATCCATCAGTTTTTAGAAAAAAAAACACATCAAAGTAAGGGCACCGCAAAGCGGAGCATTCCTTCCCAAAAAAGATCCCGATATAAATTACGTCAATTCCACACAGAAAAAACTAACATACACATAAAGTAATAACACACATAATCGCATCACTATATCCCATCAAACGTTGCAAGGGGATAATAATGTTGTCTATTTCTAAAATATATGTCTAATTCCTTTTGCTTCATGAAATTTTTTTTCAAAGTGGGTTAAATGTTTACATGGTGTAAAATTATGATGTACAGTTTTAACGCACTTTGAAAATTTTTTTTCAAAATGCGTTGATTTGGTCCCAAATTCAACGCACTTTGAAAAAAAATTTCAAAGTGCGTTCACCTGGTCCCAAAACTTAACGCACTTTGAAAATTTTTTTCAAAGTGCGTAATTTTTCAAAGTGCGTTGTAACATGTGTGCAAACAGATTAAGTATTAAACACACATTAATTATGAAAATTAAAGTAATAATATATTGCTTATATTGTTATGTTTTAACTCTGTGCCTTGACTGCATGCAAATGTAATTTATATTGTAAAACACATGAATTATCCCTCATGTACGCCAATTAATGGAAAAGTCAACATAACAGTTTCTCGTCAATGTGAAGGTGATTCTGCACTTCCTCAGTGTTGAATTGTGACGTCAAACTAAGATGAACGCTTTTACCTTTTGTCCCCCGTCTTCTTTTAGTGTTTTGAGTGCCAGAGATTTACATTTATTTTAATACAAAAAATACATCTACATGTGATGTAAATATTAATAGGTCATATGTTATTACATGTATTTCATTTCTACATTGAAAATAAATTATGTACCTTTTGACGAACCTGGTTCCGCCAGTTGGTAAAGGAGTGGGAGGCAAACGAAAAGCATGTTATGACCTCATTTCTGTTTGGCTCCCACCCACACCCCTCCAAAACTGATGTTATTTGTCTCTAAAGAGAAAAAAAAAACTATTGGATTAACAAATATTTCTTGCTTTCTTGATATCAATAAAATAAATTGAGGTTAATTACTTAATTATAATGGCTTTGTTTAAGAAGCACTGAATCTACCACATGACACTGTAGTAACCAAAGCCTAGTTATACTTTACATCTAGGGAGAAAGTAATTTCAACTTTTAACAAGAGGTCCATGCATATGGGCCATATCACTCACCTAAAAAACTTTGGTGAAGTAGTTCTTTACTAGATTTCCCCTCTTCTTATATCAATTGTGGTCCCCTATCCCCTCCCCCCACCACCACCCTCGCATCTTGATTTTAAAAATTTTTAAAATCTTCATTACCCCAGGATGCTTCCACCTAAGTTTCAGCTTTTCTGGCCCTACTGCTTGTTAAAAAGAATTTTTTCCTATATATCTCTATATAAAGCTTGAATTCCCTATTGTGGCCCTGCCATACCACCGGGGTCATGATTTTAACAATTTAGATACACTAAGGTCTACCTAAGGGTAATTCCATATTTATAAGTCTCACATTTTCTGACCCGATCGTTCTGGAGAAGAAGATTTTAAAAAGATTTTTTATTCATATTTCTATGTAAAATTCTACTCCTGGGGGTCATGATTTGAACAATTTATATTTTACTCTACCTCCTGCATACTACTACATAAGTTTCAGCGTTCCTGGCCCACTGGTTTTGATAAGGTTTTTTAATGACCCCACCCTTTTTTGTCTTTTCTTGATTATCTCCCATTTGAAGGAAACATGGCCCTTTATTTTTACAATTCAAACTCCCCATCATCCAAGGATACTTTGTACTAAGTTTGGTTAAAATTGGCCGAGTGGTTCTAGAGAAGAAGTCAAAAATGTGAAAAGTTTACAAACAGACAGACAGACGGCAGACAAAATGTGGTAAGAAATGCTCACTTGAACCTTCGGCTCAGGTGAACTTAAAATCATTACCAGTATTTATAAGATATGAATACCTTTAATTCCTCATCATCTTCTCTTATCCATGGATAAGTAAAGAATAGGGTTTTGAGAAGAGCTGTTAAGGGTTTCTGAAATGAATAAAAGTAAAATTAGTTATTTGTACATGTATATGCAAGTACAATTTTACCACTTGGAGTCCCTTAAAAATATATGCATGAACTTTGAACTCCTTATTGATCATTCATGCAAATTGATGATTTCCATTTGCAGTAAATAATGATTGACAGACATATACTGTAAACATTTGTCTGTGTATTCTTGCGATTTGACATTAAAGAGACAGTATGCGATAAAATTAATACTTGCAAAAAATATAGAATCTACATGATTTGAACAAACTTGAATCTGCACCATTTGAGGATGTTTCCACATAAGTATGTTCAATTATGGCTTTGTTTTTCTTGAGAAAATGATTTTTAAAGAATTTTCCTATATATTTATATGTAAAAACTTTAGCCATTGTGGCCCCGCCCTTCCCAAGGGGGTCATGATTTAAAAAAATACTAAAATAAACAAGAGGCCCATGGGCGGACAAATGGACAGCTATAGACAGACAGACAACAGACAATGGGTGATCAGAAGAGCTCACTTGAGTTTTCAGCTCAGCTGAACTAAAAAGATAGAGGATGATCATTTGAAAATGACAGGGTCACTAAATGTTGCAGATATTAACATATACCAACCTTTACATTGGAACTTTCCACTTGAAAATTCCTTGTGCATGTACTAGTAGAGATCTTTATTTCTTTCTTTAGTTCTGACACTTCCTTCCTCAAGGAACAAAGTTCTTCATCTAACATAAAATTTGTTTATACATGTAGCTGCATTATGCTCAATAATTGTGAATGAAATAACAATCAAAAGCTCAGAATGTTAAAAGATTGTTCTCTTTCTCTCTCTCTCTCTCTCTCTCTCTCTCTCTGACACCTTAATTATTTTACAAAAATGTGCAAACATAGTGACTTACAAAGTACATGTACCAATTAATGCACTGTCCCATGCATGGTATCTTTTGCAATTAAGTGGAACATATACATGTAGCTAATTCAGTATGTATGAGTGTGTTCAAGTATATATACGTATGTGTTAGCTGCAGATGTGTAGCTCTCCGAAAAATATATTGATAGACGGGAGAGCTACAGTGCCACCTATATTGATTAAACTGTATATTTTTTGCTCACAAACAGCGCGCTCATTGCGTATGTGTATGTTTTATAAGTATGTATATATGTTACAATATTTGTCATATATTTTGTACACTGAAGTTAATGTAAGTTATATATTCTATAAAAATAAAGAGTTTCGCTATTGTAGTTTTCACACAATAAAACTATAGTCGGCCCCCTTAAAATATGCTCTGTTTAATTATCATATTATGTAATATGCCCACAAGGGCCCTGATTTGGAATACTAAATATATTCTGTTCTATATGCTATAAGTGCAATAAATTACTGCCCATACATATCAATCTCATGTTTGGCTGTGCAGCAGCTGGTCTAGTTATTTGTGGAAGTTCTCTGTCTTCATTATCAGCATTAACTTCAGATTCCTCTGACTGTGAACCCTGTATTTCAATAGTAAGAATTAATAGTACATAAAATGCTAATCTCTGTTGAGATTCTGCTAGGCTAGATATTTGGACTGACGCCTACAGAATCTCTGGACACTTCTTCATAATTCATGTCTGGAAATTGAGCCCCAACTTTGGTCGACTATAGCAAGAATTATTTACATAGGCAACACAACTGCTCGCTCCAATTTAGTCATTTGGTTGTTTATTTGACTCTCTGTAGCTATTATTCCGACATAATTTACTGTTGAACCATGTAAATCCCAACATATAAAAAATATTCACTGAAATCCCATGAGCCATGTTTTGAATGGGGATTTCAGTGTAAATTTTTTTATGTTGGGATTTACATACTTAAACAGTAAGTTATGTAGAAATAATAGTGACAGAGAGTCAAATAAACAACCAAATGACTAAACTGAAGTGAACAGTAGTGTTGTCTATGTAAATAATTCTTGCTATAGTCGGCCAAAGTTGGAGCTAAATTTCCAGACATGAATTATGAAGAAGTGTCCAGAGATTCTGTAGGCGTCAGTCATTATATCTAGCCTAGCAGAATCTCAACAGAGATTACATAAAATGCATTTACCGATAATTATTATTTCATTACAACCATGGGGCAAAATTGAACATGTTGAAAGGACTCATAATCTCATAATCTCTCCGGCCAAATCAAAAGAATTCTGCAGCTACATGTGCCAACCGATAGCCACTATATTCTATAACCGCACGATTGAATTAATATGTCAAAAAAAAAATTTATTGGTAGGCCCACATGAACATTGCATCTTTAAACTAAAATATAGGTAAAATGCGGTGCACAGAGGTACATGTGTAAAGGATGTACCGGTATACACGATCGGGTATTTGTAATTCCTTCTTATTCATCAGTTCATAAAGACTCTCCGTATATCTTGTATCTGTAGGTCACAAGCTATCTAGATACAAATAAGTGTATACAGTATGTAATTTTAATGGACTTACTCGGAAAAGATCAATGGATCCTTGGCTATCCCCAAGATCCCGGTTCTCCATGATCAGCACGTATATAGCCTATATACAGATCTCCTCAAGAATTTTAACTACAATACACAATTATTGATAAAAATTCTACATAACTTTGCTGGGTTTATAAAAAACAATATTTGTGCTTTAATCTTATAATTGGTTTACCTTTACGTTCTGTCAGAATGCCGTATAACACCTCGAAGCAGATGCTATGTGACGTCATCTGTCAACATTGTGACACGAAGGGATAATTTATACACGTATACAGTATACAACACTTCCGGCTTCCTATTATATCTTTGCTTATTTCAAGAAACATTTTTTTTACAGTTAAAATTATTTAAACACCAATTACATAATAAAGGCACTTGTTATGACAGTAGCCATAAATATACAGTTTATCTATGAGATCTTAACGCGTATAACGAGCTTTACGTTTTCATAAAGGAAGCCGTTTCCGAAAATTCCGTTCGGTCTATTTCCCGCGATATTTCAACTTACAGACGATGCAGTATCGAACCAATCGGCTGTCCTCGGCTGAGGAACTCTGAATCTATTGTATCGACATGAAGAGACGAGCTGAGACTATTTTAACGTGCAGTCCATGTAACTTTTCGACAAGACGGCAGAGCCACTTTATAAGACACAACGATACAGAAAAACACGCGAGAAATATTAGAATTGCCTCCACAGCTATAAGCGAGAAACCATGTAGCAGTATCGATACAGTATCACCGTTTGGAGAGGCTCAGGTTGGAGATCTTACATTATTTACATGTACTCGTTATACCCTATCAATTCAAAGGATTTATTTACTATGACAAAAGAATTTACCTATAGGAGATATCGAACAATTTTTCAGAAAAAGTGACATTTATATTTGTTGTTTTCTACCGTTTATACTGTATGTCTATTTTTTTTTTTAATTTCCTAAAATTTATTATTTACAACTGTACAATAATCCTCCAAAGTTGGCCGAAACACCATTATGTCCGTTAAAGTGTTGATTTTTGCGTGAATTTTAATTGGCCTAGAAGTCCTTTTGGGCAGGCCTGTCCCTAAATAAGGATATGGAGATAACGAACAGTATTAAATCTCAAAGTCCATTAAACTATACAAAATAGAAGCAGAGCAAACAAAGACCTCTGAAACATCAGAGGTGGGATCAGGTGACATGTAGGAGTGAGCATCCCCTGCCGACCGGTCACACCCGCTGTGTGCTTCTAAAGGATGTCAAAAATTCAATTTTGCTTCAATCAAAGCTAAAAGAAAAATTTCCATCGCAAAAATGAACAACAGAAGTTTATAAATAATTATTTTTCTGTCATTTGCAGTAAAATTGTCTGATGTCAAACGTAGCCCATGATGCTTTAAATAAAACAGAAATACAGTCATATGCACCCCAAATTTATGTTCAAGTAATCAATTGTTTATTTTTAGAAATTATGAAAAAAACTGTTGTAGGAATTTGTCATTACCAATACCATTACCACCAGATCAGAAACTGACAATGGGTCTACAGATCAAGAAAGTGTATCAAATATTGACAGTGATTCATCTGACACCTGTAAAAATGGCATTAAAGATGGAAGTGCATGGTTTCCATTTTCATCAAAACTGCAGATGTATCTTTACATCTTATTGCATTCCAAAACACATACAATCGTAAGTATATTTTGAAAAATATGTTAAAATATGGATGAAAAAATATGGTTTAAGAGAAGTTTTTTATAATTTTTTTTTATGAAATTTATTTTATATATAGGATCTCCAATGTTTTATATATAATCTTTCTAAGTTAAACATGCAGTACATTTATTAATTAATGATGAGACTCTATCAAGCAATCAATCTCTATGTACACTTCAAAGAAACATCATATATTTATTAAAACAGAGTGATGAAACTGCAAAGTTCATATGGTTCATCATGAAGGAAAGTGGTGTAGATATGCCTTCATTTGCTTCTGTGAAGAATTTGCTGATAAGTGGTGATATGACACCAGAAAGTATGCCTTCTCGTGTAAGTAACTATAATTGCATTATATATACATAATGAAATTCATATGCAAAAAAAACTATAGTAAAACTCGGTTGTACAGTGTTGCAAAGTCAATGGGATCTATACATGTATAACTTCACTATATCTGTAATTTGTTGTATTTGTATAACAGGATATTATTGAATATATATATCTATGGATACATGACAAATTTACAATAAAATTTCCCAATTAGTGATAAAATGTTGTTAAATTCCCAATTCCAAGGGCCTGGGCCCCATTCCCAAAAGTGAGTGGAAAATCCCTGATGACTAATAAAATTGCTGAGGGTAACTTTGTGTTGTAGGAAGAGGGTCCAGATGGAAATCCTTTCTGGATAATAAAACCATCAGCCTTGGTGAAGATGACATTGGCACATCCTGAAACTTCTTCAAACTTAATAAGGTACAGTGTATATAAGATACTAGTAGTTTGAACAAGAAGATCAGGCCTTTCATATTAAATAAACATGTATATTGCTTTGTTTCAATATCTTTCTAAATACACTGAAGTTTTTATACCCTCCCTCAAATGAAGTTTGGGGGGTTATGTAGGAATCAACTTGTCCGTCTGTCTGTCCGTATACGGTAGCTGTCTAGCTGTACGTCTGTCTGTGCAAATGTGTCCTGTCCATATATACCTTTCTTACAGAGGAACATTAGAATCTACTACTCCACACAAAGATTGCTCATGATGTAAGGGTGTGTCATGACCTTGACCCAATTTCATTTGGGGAAGTTCAAGGTCACTGGAACAAAAATTTCATGATTTGTGTCTGGTCCATATATTTCTTTTGGATAAACTTGAAGTTTCACCGTTTATTCAAAAATTTTGATATTTTCCTAATAATGTTGATTTAGAAGAGATAGGGGCTTTATGAAATGCACATTTCCAGTGACAAGATATTTCCAAGCATGCTATGATATCTGACCCCCTTGACCTTCACAATTGAACTAATTTAAAAAAAAACACCTTCTGTGTTAACTGCTGAATTACATATGATAGGGTTATCATACTTGACAAACTTCTGAATTACATATGATACGGTGTTCATGTTTGACACCATATGCCATAAAATTGACAGACATCGTAACCTTAAAGACACTGAAAGCAGTGGAGGTATGCGGCCACTGCATGCTTGCATGTCACAGTTATTTGAATTTGCTTGTTGTTGTTTGATTGAAATCACCTAAAAATTACTTCTTGATTAAGTGGTGAGAATTATGCTTTAATTAGCATAAATATTAACGTGCACCTTATGCCTTTAAGATATGGCCGAGTGACATCAGATGGCACAACAATGTTGCAAGAGCAAACTGATGGATGCAAATGGGTTCAAGAGATTCAAACCAATTATGCCAGAAATGGACAGACATACTTTTTCTCAGGTAAAGATATTATTATGTTAATGAGAAAAGTGACTTAATACATTTCTAGTTATTTGTATTTCAGAATTTAGCTCACCTGAGTTTGAAGACAAAAATCTTCTTTTTTTTTTCATCTAAAACTGGGACCAAAATTAAGCTGTATACAGTATATGTCTGTGTTACATTTAAATATGGCACAGTCTGTCTGTAATCTTTTCTCCTTTTAACAATTTTGTGATTTATCTTTTTTTTAATTTTATTTTAGGAGACTTTGTTGAACTAACTGATCCAGAGAGCCATGTGATTGGACAAATATCTTCATTTCTTCAAGATGTTCAAGTAATAAGCCCCATTTTAAATGTTTTTTATGGCCCCTATTCCATCTTTTTGTGAGCATATAGTTTCACATAATAATTACACATTTTAAAATATTTTTCATTATAATTGCATATTGACCATGTCTTGTTTAATCTTGCAGTATGACATTACATATGCTAGAGTGAAATTGTTTAGGAGAAGTGCTGCTGAAAACAGGTTTGTTTATATATAAATATTCCAATACAATATCTTTGTTAAAATAAGTATTATGCATATGCATTTGTTAATTGCTGTGCAATTTATTTGCAGTTTAGTATGCTTGGAAACCGAAAAGAGATGGGATATTAGCCTTTTGTCTCAAATCGACATCACTGGTCATTCATTCTACAGAGTTGTCAATGACAATGTAATTCCTCTGACAGAAACTGTAAGATTTATTTTTACCACACAGTTTTCTGATAATGAGGTTTTTAAATTTTGAATGAAATTTTTAATTGTGTTTCTGATAATTTTTTATTTTTATTTTGTAGGAAAAAAACAGTTTCTTAGGTAAAACCGTTCAAAACAGATCCACTCCTTCCTTCACAGTTCCTGTTAATCTGTTTATGGATGACACGAGTGCCAACAAATCCAAAAAATGGAAGCCTCTCCACTGTCTCCAACTACAACTTGCTGGACTTCCAAAAATTCTCAAGCAGAATCCACAATCTATCAAATTTCTATCAGCTTCTACTGATGTGCCAATTCTTGAAATGACCCGTGCTGTCATTTCAGACATAAAAGGATCAGACAGGTGAGTGAAGTTTAGGAAAATTCCTCACTCTTTAAAACAAGTAAGTTATGAATTTCTTGAAATACTGTTTGTAATTTGTAATTACAGGTATACAGGAGGAAATAAATTCCACATAATTTCATGAGAAGCATCACTAGTGAAATAATATAACTCGCTTTTATTTTTAGGGTGATGAAATACATTTAAATTCTATTGATCAAATGCCAATTCACACATTATTATTCTTGCCATTTGACATTAAAGAGACAGTATGCGATAAAATTAATACTTGCAAAAAATATAGAATCTACAAATATTGCTCTCATAGGAACATTGCATATTGTAAACATATTACATCTGGCTGTGTATTTTATATGCCTATTTTGAAAAGAAATTTATCTATTAATTCAAGTACAAGGCTAAAAGATTTGTACATATAAATGTACTTACAAATAAGTATTATTAAATAGAATTAATTAGTCTATACTTTAAATCATCTTTTTTAGAGGTGTGCCTACATTTGATGCATTGAAAGGAGAGAAGGTGAATGTTATTCCCTGCGTTGCAGTGTGTGTTTGTGATTTTAGTATGCTGGCAGAAGCAGCAAACCACATGGGAGCAAACACTAAAAAATTCTGTCCTAGGTGTTATGTGAGTTTTTCCCCCTACTGAAAAAATGTTTTCATTGAACTCAGTCTATTTTAGCTCTTATTAGCCAAAGGCTCAAAGAGCTAATGCTATGGTCATTTGTGCAGTGTGCGTTAACTTTTTAGAATATGGGCAATAACACAAGTACCCCTTGACTTCAGGCTTCAAATAGAAGTGATAGATTGTACAATTCATCAAAAGAGCGATTCAAGGCCCTTTGGCCTCTTGGTTTTTTTTATATCAGGCAATGTACCATGTAATCTTTCATTTGAATGCAATGAAACTTTATTTTTCCCTTTAAGTGATGCACTACTGTTATAATAATATAGATAAAATGGACATATTTAGTTTTTTATTTAACTGCCTTCAATATAAATTAACATAACTTAATTTTAGGCTGATAAAGAGACCTGCATCTCAAAAGGAATAGAAAGACGCCCAGAGGATACAAGAAGAATATTGAATCACTTGTCCATAAACAACAATAGAGAGTTAAGACAGGCTCACGGGTTGAAACCAGCTGAAAACCCTCTTTGGGATGTTATTGATCCACATAGGTAATTTTAAATTCCCTTTTATAGCTGAGATGCATTATGTCCTCTCTAGCTTTGGACTGTCATACACGTACTACTTGGTGTAAATGCTGAGCATTAATTATATGAAATAATAGGAAATGGATAACACTTTCATACATGTTCTTTTATTCCTTGCATCATATAATACATATATATATATACCAGAGACTAAACATGATTAATTATACAATAATCTATAACAATATGAAAGTGAGCATAATCAGTAAATGTAAAGTAATCTATGTAGGACTTTTTTGATAGGCATATGTACTTTTGAAAAACTTTAAAGTTACAAATGATTCATTACTTTTTATTGGAAGTTTGATGTAAATATTTTCAAAGATTCCAAAGTTCCTTGAAATTTTGCAGCCAGTTGGACAGTTGCAATAAAACTGATTAGGAATAAATAACGTTTTCTTCATTTATAGCATGCACTTTGTGGTTTACACAGCATAAAATATGTACAACCCAGATTGTATATCTATGAAAGGCTGGGTTGCAGCAAATGCCAAGTAAAATAACTTCTTTTAATTTCTTATGAATAGGGACATTCCAGTAGGAATCTTGCATTGGCTGTACCTTGGACTTGGAAAACACATCATTAAAACTTGCATTGAAGAACTCTCTGAGCAAAAGCAGGAACATCTTAGCCTTCTTATAGCTAGTACTGATCAGAGTGCATTTCATACGAAGATTTCGAGTGACACTGTCAAATACATAGACAGCAGGCAAGGAAAGGACATCAAAACTTATGTAAGTAAACAGTAAAAATTCATCTTTTTAAAAGTCTCAAATTGAAATATCAACAATTTGCCAATTAAATGTAATACTTTACAGTTGGGCATCACAAGTTTATTAAATTATAACACTGACTTGGCAACCCATATCTATCACTGTATAAACACAGGATTAAAATTCTTAAGTCATAATTGTTTGAAGCAATTTCTTAGCAACATAATTAAGGAATGATTCAATGTAGCTAATTTCAACCTATGTTATCCGATATAACATAACTTGGGGCAGTTTATGCTTTATAAACCGCTTCAAAAAAGTGGAAACTGCCCCAAGTTTTGTTATATCGGATAACATAAGTTGAAATTAGCTTCATTCCTTATAATTTAATTCCAATGAAGACAATGAGACAATATTCCCACCGAAAAAAGACTTTAAATTGAGCATTATTTTAAAAGTAACGTCAAGCGGAATAATACGTTTTTGACGTAACTCATTGTCACGAAGGCAAGTTATGTTATCCAAAATATTATATGTTCCTCTGAATGATTCAGCCAAATTGAATCTGCTTGATTCAAGTGAAATTAAATTATTAAGGGTTTAATGCACTTTCAAACTTATGATGTTGAGATTTGAAAATTAATAAGAAAATTTCATGACTTATTGGCAATAATGATGTAGCATTCTGTATGTATGATGAATCAGTATTTGATGATGTGACCAACTTTATTTAAATCCAAATCTATATTTAAAGATTATGCCAAATTCTTTAATACTTAAGAAATAACAGATATGTAAGAATACTGATACGTCCCAATTATGTTTCATTTTCGTAATTTTAAAATCCACAAATCTCCAAAAGCATTGAATATCTTGTTTTCCCATTGTCCAAATGATTTTGTGATGAAAAATTAAGGTTTGTATT
Organism: Saccostrea glomerata; assembly: GCA_003671525.1. NCBI lineage: Eukaryota > Metazoa > Mollusca > Bivalvia > Ostreida > Ostreidae > Saccostrea > Saccostrea glomerata. Next base: position 1,414,160 of record PRKT01000101.1, on the reverse strand, counting down.
TAAAATATCATCATAAATTTGTTTCAGCTTCAAATTGCTCCATTCCATTTCTCAATGTCAGGACTGGAGAGAGTTAAAGTGGACTTGCTATGCCAACTTGCTCAAGTAGGTTACCTTAATACGTGTATTTTATTCCTTATTTAGCAATGCTGTCCAAAAACCTTATGCTTTATATAAAAAAGTACCACTTATAAAACTGAATTAACTGAATTGTATGCATTCTATGCACGTTGAGACCAGAAGAGCTTATGCGAAAGCAAGGTGTTTCTTGTCTGTCTGTAAACTATTTCTTAAAGTGCTACTCCTCAAGCAGTTTTGGTCTCAGATTTCAATATCTTGGCACAAAAGGAGACAGTGACCACTAACATGCATATAATTATATCATGCACATGTATCGGTTTTTGATTTTTATGAGTAGTGTGGCCATGGCTTAATACTAAAACTATAAATGTCAATGAGATTTCTTTTAAAAGAATACTCCTTCAACAGTTTTAATCTAAATAAAATAACTTGGCACACATGTATAGATATAAGCACAATTAAAGATACATAATCTGTATATATGTTTTTGATTTCAATAAACAGTGCTGCCATGGTTGCTAAAAATAGAGACTTCTTTGAAAAGCTTTAGTATACAATACTAATAAAGATACATAATTTTGTGCATTGAATTTTGATTTCGATGAACAGTGTAGCCACAGTGACTGTAACTAAAAAAAGAAATTCCTTTGCAAAACATTAAGAATGTTTCTCATCCTACAGTTTTGGCTTGATTTAAATGTAACTCTATACATGAATAAACTGCACTAAGATACATAATTCTAAATATCATTTTTAGATTTTGATCAACAGTGTTGCTGTGGTTACTATAAATTCAAAAAATGTTTAAAGTACAAATAAAATGCTCTTCCTCTAACATTTTTGATATGATTTTAATATAATCTGGTGTTCAAGTAGAGTACACAAGTACTGAAGTACAAAATATTTTTATGTTTTTTTTTTCTATTTTAAGAATGATGTTGCTGTGGTAACTTAAATTGAAATTTCTGCAAAATTCTTTGACAAGGTTACTCCAATACAGTTTTAGTGTTACTGCAATCTTGTCACAAAAAGAGCCAAATCAAGGTTCATAATTCTATGCATAGCTATTGCAAAGTTTCAAGCCCAATTAAATGCTATTTTTCTCTTCCTTCATTATATGTTCAAACCAGTAGAGCTACAGTCTTGTCTGAAAATTATGATTTTGTGTACAATGAATTTTATTAATTTTTTGATTTTTGCATTTCAGATTAGTAAAATTCTAACATGTTGGAATGAATACACAGAATCTAATCTGGCCTGTCTCCAGGACAAAATTGACAAGTACCTTCAGGATGTTTCTGACATCTTTCCACATCTGTTGCAGAAAGTAAAGACACATCTTTCTGTTCATATTGTAAGTAAAAGTAATATCCATCTACAAATCATAAGAGATTCTTCTTATCAAATGTTTGATATTTCACAAGCAATGAAGTACACTGTTTTTATACAGTAATCCACTTTATGTGCAAAATGTAAAAAAAATGTTGCAATGAATGTTTTAAGAAAATGCTGCCATTTCAATTTAAGACATTAGTATGTTCTTATGATACATTATATGAGCATTTTTATCCAATACTAGTCAGTGTAATTAAATGCAAGATCAAAAATCATGTCATGTCTTTTAAAGTAGCAGTATTTAAAAGCTGAAATCAAAACATACTATTTGAAAGATCTGGATGAGCTTTATGATTGCCTAATATTGAATATGAAGATTGCATAAAATTGTTTACCAGTGCTACTTTTTTGTAAATTTAAAGTGATACTTTCTTCTGTGCAATCACTACATCAATAAATTTAAATGTTCTTTAATTCATTTAATTTGTTCTCTGAAATAATAGGTAGATGACATCTTCAGGCATGGTCCCATGGACAATTACAAAGAGGATGCATTTGAAAAAATGCATGGGCGCATTAGAGACCAAATGTTTAATCAAAATTTGCATGCCAGAAGCAGGGACACGGCCTATGCCTTTGCTGAAATGGAAGTCCTGCAACATGTTTTAACTGGGGGATACTTTCCCTCAGGAGATACATGGTAAATCAATTCTTGTTTAATATTGACACATTACTGTATAAAAACCATCGGAAAAGGTTGCAGAAAGCACCAATTAATTGTCTTGAGATTATAACTACAGTTTCAATTAAATAGCATCCCAAAGTAAAGCTATAACCTTAGTCATATAAATGTAAATGATTAGTTACTACCCTAAGTATAAAAAAGTGACAAAGGAACATGGTTATATAAAGTCCAACTTAAAATGTTAAACATCATGAAGTACTTTAACTTGCCTGCTCATTTTGTAGTAAATCAGGAATTATCCAAACGGGACAAAATACCCCCTTCTGGGTTTTTCAGAGGTGCTAAATCATGAATTTTTTATGGATCTAAGAGAAGAGAAAAATACTAAAATATTTTTAGTGCAAATGTAATTGCCCAATACATTATATTTTTTTTATAAATGAAACAAAGGCGTAGCCTAATAAAAAGAAGTTTAAATATACAGACCAGACACAAATTGTGAAGTTTTTCAGTCAGTAACCTTGAACTTGCATATATGACATTTGTTCAAAGTCAAGACACAAATTCAGGTCATAAGCAATGTTTGTGATAACTAGTAGATTCAAGTTTATCCATATCAAAGATATGTACCAAACATGAATTATACAATTTTTTTTCAGTGACTTTGAAATACCCCCAAATGACCATGGGTCAAGGTCGTGACACATTGTTAGGTCATGAGCAATCTTTGTGTGAAATGGGAACCTACCAAGTTTAACCATAAGAAAGATATGGACTGAACATGGATTATGGAATTTTTCTTCCAGTGACCTTGAACTTCCCAAAATGATTTAGGTCAAGGTCTTGACACACCCTTAGGTCATGAGCAATCTTTTTGTGAAACCTACCAAGTTTATCCATAAGAAGAACATGAACCAGACAAGAATTATGGAATTTTTCTTTCAGAGATCTTGAAATTCCAATAATGACCTTAGGTCAAGGTCATGACACATCCTTGGGTCATAAACAATCTTTATGTGACATGAGAACCTACCAAGTTTATCCATAATTGATAAGAAAGACATGAACTGGACACGAATTATGGAATTTTCTTCCAGTGAACTTGAACTTCACCAAATGACCTTGGGTCAAGGTCATGACACACCCTTAGGTCATGAGCAATTTTATGTGAAATGAGAACCTACCAAGTTTAACCATAAGAAAGATATGGACCGGACACAGATTATGGAATTTTTCTTCCAGTGACCTTGAACTTCCCCGAATGATTTGGGTCAAGGTCTTGACACACCTTTAGGTCATGAGCAGTCTTTTTGTGAAACCTATTAAGTTTATCCATAAGAAGAACATGAACCAGACAAGAATTATGGAATTTTTCTTCCAGAGACCTTGAATGTCCCCAAATGACCTTGAGTCAAGGTCATGACACACCTTAGGTCATAAGCAATTTTTGTGTGGAGTAGTAGATTCTTAGTTGGTTTTTTTTTAATTCCAAAAGGTTACAGGCATCAAAACTAGTTCAAACAGCTTCCAGTAGTAAAGCTGTGAGGCATTTCCTGGGCATGACTGTTGAAACTGAGCCCTCTTTTGCCACCAATAAGGACCTTAGAAAAGCTGTGGGAAGACAGAAGGGTTCCTTACAATGGGAGTGTGTTGATACCGAGTCTGTAGAATCCTTGTCACAACTTTTCCAGAATATCAACTTCCTTGGCGCTCAGAGAACCTTATTTAATGCAGTGAGGGCTCAGTCTGGAGAGTTGGTGAATAATGGGAATTACATAGTTTTCACAGACGATGAAAACGTGGTAAGAAAATCTAATTTGAATTTTATTTTCAGGTTTTAAATTAGGTCTTCTCTATGATTTATGAAAAATTACAACCAAAGAATACCATTTACATAATTATTTAGTATTTAGTTCAAAACAATCTAAAAAATATGCTGTGATGAAGAAACACTTTCTGTACATAAAATTATATCCTTAATACTTAATGCATTTCAAAGCAAATTTCTGAGAATTGTGACCAGTACTTCATATTGCCTGAAAGAATTAAATAAATTCATTTTTAAGGAATGAACTTTATAGCTACCCAATTTAAGCTATTTTGTATAAATAGTATAATTCAGTTCATTCATAATAACATTGTTTGGACATATTTCATGTATATATTGTATTCTAATTTCAGGTAAGATTGTAATCTCTAATTATTTTATTTCAATAAATTACAGGAGAAGGTCGCGATGTTCACCCAGGCTTGGCTAGTTTCCACAGCAATTGGAGTACAAGTACAGGTGGCACAACTACAAGCACTTGAAAAAAAGCAAGAGTCAAGATTGTTTGGTGATACATGTATGAGTTTTGAGAGAGTAGAAGTAACAAATCAGAAAATTCTTATTCAGTCTTCCAAAATTGAAGGTATTATTTGCTTGGTACATGATTGTTTGAATGAGGGATGTAGAATGAAAGAGGGTGAAATTAGTGTGCGTGTTGAGCAAGAGATGAGAGAAGTGCAGAGAAAGTTTTGGAAGCACAAGAATAACTGTTTGTTTTTTGTGAACAGATTAAGTTTTGCGAACAAGAAAGACAAATATTTTGTTTAAACATTTCTTATTCTCATGCCTTAACAAGATTATAGCCATGACATAAATTTTTGCTAGATCCATTCAACCTCATCAACTTTTTAGCTTACTTCAATGAAGTTGGAGGAGCATATATGATACCTTCGGAATCGATGTCCAGGTCATGTTTTTGAAACAGTTTTCTTTCTCCTATGCCCTATATTGATTACAATGCATGGAAGATGTTTCTAGTGTGATTAATTGTATTACTCACCAGTCAAAGTTTCAGAAGCTGCAATTTCAGCAAAGGAATCACCAGATTAATTTTTAAAAGTAAGCTAACATTTTTGGTGTAGATCTTATTTCCAAGTAATTATAAGCCCTTTGTTGACCAAACTTGCAAGGATGATGTATTTGATCTAAGAATGCATACTCAAAACTTGTTTCGGATACTTAATCTGACCTTCATTTTTAGGATGAGAGAACAGCTAGGTTAAAGTTTTTGGTGCAGAACCTAGCTATCTTATCCAAACTTGCACAAATGAAACATCAATGGGTGAAAACTCTTAAACTTGCTTCAGATGCTGAATTTGAATTGGCTGGATAGGCTACATGTAGTTTGAATTTTTTGCACAGGTCCGTTCCAAAGTAACTGCCAACCCTATCAGACAAAATGCATAAACTTTGCATTTTTTGCAGTACACTTTTAAAATATTGGTTAATTATGTGACTTTGCCTTACTTAAAAACAACATTTCTCCCAGTGAGCTCTATTATATCTGACCATGGCCTTTATGACCTTCACCTTGCCATTTTGAAATTTGTGTCAACTCAATTTCAAAGAAATTATTCAAAATACCTCTAAATAAACACATGTTCTGATACAGATTTACATATTGGTTAATACATGTGCTTCTCAAATGTTTATTATTTTTAATACCTTGATCTTTTCCATGACCTATGATAATTTCTTGTGTTTAATTTGTTAAATAATAAGAAGTGACTCGTTCAAGGTGTTTTTATCAAACTTTTTAACACCATAATAAACTGTTGAATTGAACTTCTTCTCTGCTTCATGTTTTTAGCTATAACTATATGATTTGATTGGTGCAGGTAATGATCATTTTACAGGTCATATATGTCCTTTGAAAATATTTCTTAGTTTTATTAAATATTGTTGTTTTTTTCTTCAACAACTCTATGTTTTTTATTTTACAGTACTTCAAACATCTTTTGGATTTTAGAAATTTTAGAAAGTAACCAACTTGCATCTTCCTCTTGATCAATGTTTTGAAATACTTTATTTTTTTTTTTAATTGTTACAGACTTGTATAATAAATTTATTTGCAGTTAATTTTTTAATTGCTTTGGATTTCTGAGACAGTCAAATTCTGAGTTTGATTTTAACATATTGACAACTTATCACATCACTGTACATGTGGAATTTACTGTCCATTTCCTGATGTTTACAATGACTGTTTTTTATAAGTTTAAATACTTTAGAAAGTTATGAAAATATATGCAAATTGAATATTGATATTGAACTGACTGTTAAACACACTATTGCATTATCTGATATGTAGTGATTAGACTCAATCATTGTTGAATGTATTGTTGTGGAATTGTAAAATAATCATTTACTATGTTTCAAGCAGTTTCTGTACATAACCCAAAAAAAATTATGTAATTTGATTTATAGTATTATTTACCTATGACAAATATTAATGTTTATCTTTTTCAATGTTTCATTATTTTAAAACTATGAAAACAATATCTAATATTATTAGACTAATATGAAGCTACTTTTGTTTCCCGTAACGATGCTAAGGCTTCTTGAAAATGGGTTAAGTACGCATTTCCATTGCTCTAGCTAGAAAATCTCAAAGTAAAGGTGATGGAAAGTTCATGATGCAAAAATACACTACATTTTGCCTCAACGGGGTCTTACATATCATATGCATAACTGATAGTCTTGGGACCGGAAGTCCAAGGGTTACTACAATGCGCTAAGTTAGAGAAAATTTGACCTAATCATCTGAATAACAGGCATTTGAAAATGGCAAAAAATAATTCCTTCGCTCAGATCTCGATATTGTTCAACCTATTGTTATGGGTCAGAATAACCCTAAATGCCAGCAAAGATCAATAACACAATTTAAACTTAACAATAATTTATTTACAGTAATATATAATAAGTATATGAAACAAAAAGTACAAACTTAGCAAGAATCTAAAAATACATACATCAGAGTGTCCGTTGCTGCACACAATGTCCCAGTGAAAATATGTCCCAGTTGTAACTCAATGGTGCTCATACGACAAAAGTCTCTATGCATCGAATTGACAGGGTATTTATACAGTATTATAAATCTAGAATATTCTAGAAGTT
>PRKT01000101.1:1375274-1406905 GCA_003671525.1 Saccostrea glomerata | reverse complement strand
ATTTAACATTTTTATCAAATTTCTGATGTTCTGAAAAGTAAGTGTAGCCTTACTGTATTCTTTTTTGAAAATCATTAGATAAAAAATTCAAACATTTGTAGATTACTGCTTGTTGCGTTTCTTTTGCATTTCAGTATATATCAGCTGTGTCCTTTGTTTTTTAGTAGTAACCAAAGGCTGTATCCAGCTAAGATAAACCAAACTTTCTGTCAGTGGAAGGAAACATTTGATGATCCCTATTGGTATAGATTCTATTTGACTGTACACAACATCAAAACGAACCAATCCATCCAGAGTGTTTTCACCAAATCAGCTAGAAGTATTGGTAAGTCAGGTACGTCTTACATGAGCTTTCATATGTACATGTTGTATTCTAAAGTAGGTACACAATTTACCTCATATCCTATGGTTTAAATTAAAAATGGCTTCAATTTCTCGGATACATTTTGTCAATTCAATAGCCTTCCTTGTCTTTAAAGTGAAACCAGCTCCAATATCAGATGCTTTTGCTGAGAATGTATCAAGCACATGTATGACAGTCAAATGGACTACCAGAAAGTTTAGATACCAAGTGTTGGTGTTCTTTGTATCTGATGAGTGGAACATTTCAGTTCCACAGAGGGTATGTATAAATTTTCATTTCAAATGATATGAGCATTCGTCTACAACTACTGTCACAACTACTCTAAAATCTTTAGCATATAATTAAGTAATCAAATGTTCAATATCCACAAAATTTAACTTACAAATGCTTCTTCTGTTTTGACTTTTTGCCTTAACATTTTATTCATTTATAATATGCATATCTATCTTAAAAGCAGTTTTATTTTTTCAGACAGAAGAAAACAACGTAATTTTCCTTATATGTTACAATAAAAATTACCATCATCCATGGCATTGATCATGTCCTTCATATTTCTAATCCTTCTATATCTATTACACTTCATTAGAATACACTTATCTTAAATATTGTATGAGCTTTGCATTTTGTAACCTTTTCAATAAGTATTGTTTTTTTTTCAGAAAGAAGTCAGTCCACGTGACCATGTTGAGCAATACTTGCAGTTATGTGACCTGATTCCCTTTACAGATTACACCTTCAACATTACTCGCCGTAAGCTGACCATGACAAGGCAGGGATACCAGGAGGATGGCTACTGGAGCGATCCAGCTTACTTCACCTTTAAAACAATGCCAGATGGTAGGCCTTACTGCTCACATTAGTTTAAAGTTGATCAATGAACAAATTGACAATATTTTAGGTTACTGGATTCTTAGAAGCTCCCTTTTTTGTCTCTGTATAGGAAGTGACCTAACAAAGTGGGTAAACTTTTCTATTGACAGAAGTTTTGTCTCAGAAAAAAAAAGTTTTTCAGGTCATTTCCAAGCTTAATTCTACATGTAACTTGAATGTAGTTATTAGAAAGGTTAATATATATTTCGCAGACCAACGTGTATTTGAAAATTAATTATCCCACGTTTCCAACTATCATTGATATCCCTTGCATACTCTACTTACTAGACAGTGATTCCTTGTATTTCCATTTCAATGTGAAAAAAAATTATAAATTTAGATTTTAAAATGTAGTCTCATATAATTAGATTAATATATTTAAATTGCACAAGGCCTCCCATGTCAATTTCAATAGTCCCCACCCACTGACATCAACCACAAAGACAGCTGCACAAGATTTACATGCATATTAGACCTCTTTAGCTCCAGGCCTATCGCTTGACGACATTCTGGTAGAATTATCAAGAAATTAACTTACCTGGTATCTTGAATTCAATGGGACCAAGAAAAAACTTGGATATATCTGAGGATTTGAAATATTGAGGGTAAAATACTTAAAGAATAAGTTGGTTCAAGACACCAAAGTTCAGCTGTATGATTCTAAAACATTTCTTATGTATTTCAGTGCCTTCTTCTCCTCCCAATGTTACAGAAGGAAGCTTTTACCACTTATACGGAAATGAAACTATTTTATATTGGAAAGTATGATATGGAGGATGATTTTAAAATATTTCGCTTTTTATTTCTGTGTCTCATATACATGTATATTCACAACTGTATATGGTATATATTTAGTGGATATATTGACTTAAAGTTGATCAGAAAACCTTAATTGAGAGCAGGATTGATTTACAAACAGTTTATATATTGAAACATTTTTCGATTTCAGCCAATAAAGCCCATAGACCGACATGGAATTGTTATTGGCTACTTCGTCAGTTACATGTCATCTGATGGTAAGGATAATTACAGTCTATCTAGCCGGTATGAGAATGCAACACTGAGTCTATACCCAGAGAAGTGGTACAATGTCAGTATAACTGCCATCACTCAAGAGGGATATAGAAGTCCTAGTGCATCTGTACTTATCCCACCCAAAACAGGTACTTTTTGTGAGAGTTGTAAATAAAACAAAAAACATGTACAATATAATTATCTTAAACATAAAAATTTTAACCTTGCATAAAACTATTTCTTAGTTAAAAAAGATAAGTGTTCAGCAAATCTAAGGACATGTATTAATTATAAACAAAAAATTCACAGGAGTCATATACCGGTACACATTTTAAAATTTGTTGTTTTTTTATGACAGCTATACCTACCCCATCCACTGTTGTGATAGAGGTGAACAGAAATAGATCCAGTGCAAATATAAGATGGAAAGGGAATGAAACCTGTCAGCACTATGTGGTGTTTTGGATGTCAGTAAGTTAATGCAGTATTGTGCTCATTTCTATAAATTAATCAACATTTTGATGTTTTCTGTCAGAAAGTAAAGGCACCCAAAAACTGCATATGTACTTCCTCAAGATCAAAGGATCCTGACCAATTTAGTACACAAGGCAGAGACATGAGTGATTTTTATAAATGGATGATTATTATACCCCGGCTTCGAAGGAGAGGGGGGTATACTGTTTTCACCCTTGTGTGTTTGTCCGTTTGTCTGTCCGTAAAAATTTTTCGTTGCAGTTTTCTCAGTAACTGCTCATCACAGATGCTTGAAATTTAAGCACAGTCTTCTCTGAGACATGCCATATAATTGGATTAATTTTTGTTCAAATATGATGTCAATTTCCTGTTTATCCTTGCGTCTGTCCGTTTCATACATAACAAATTTTCGTCGCAGTTTCCTCAGGGCTATTCCAGAAAAAAATGTATGGGGGGGTTGGAAGGCACTTTTATTTTTACCCCACCACCCATACATTTTTAATTGCTTTCTCCCCCACCACCTATCTAAATAAAAATGCTTTTGATACAACCACCCATCTAAATTTAAAATAATTTTCTAAAGAATTGTGTTCTAGGTTATGTATATAAATGAAAATTATTGTACAGATACTACTACTTTTTTCAAGCATTTGCACTTTATGCCACTTGAAATGAATGATCGCTTTTAGGATCTATCCAAATCAGGGCCTCGTTAAAAAAAAAATAATAAATATGAAAATATAAATGTTCTGCAAAAAACTTTCATTTCTTTTTCATTACTTTGAAAATGGGTTTAATCTTTTGTAAAACAAGTCACAAGGTTCCTGCTATAGCGAGCCAGTATGGGTTAAAAAATGTACCCCTTTAGGAAAGTCACATGCCACATAAAGCCCTATAAATTATAATGATCTGTTCTTATGCTTGACATTGTAATCTGTAAAGTTCAAGTAAAACTAATACATGTTAACATGCACATGATGCACTAGTAGAAATGATATTCCTATAATTATTAAAATATATATTGTGAATTATAGCCTATCCTTAAGTTGTTTATACCTTCTTCACAACAAAAATTTTCCTTTTTGGGGGGGGTGGGTGGTCTGGGTGCACTAAAGTTGTGTAGGACATTGTCTAGTTAGTGAGAAATGTGAAGAAAAAAAAAAGCGAAATCTCAATCCTGCCTAAAAACTAGAGACACTTGTTGCTAAAAAATAGATTTTTAAATTCATTTGTTTAGTATGTGTTAAAATATATTTAAGGTAATACTCAACAGGTTAAGGACTGGTATGTAATTGACATAATTATTTTATTGTTACAAACTCATATCTAAACATTATTTTACTTCGTATTTAGTATAAGGTAAAATACTGACTTGCAGTTGCAAACTCCATAAACATGCTCTTAAATGTTTATCTAATATCAGAAACGTTTTTTTATTCTACTTTCGGTTTAAAATAAAACGATCTCTCTGATTGTTTATCAAATCATTTATTTTACCAATGTAATCAGGTATGATTAAACTGCCGGAAAGAAACTTGAGCAAGGAGTCCAGAAAACAAAGAATCCGTGTCCCAATCCTCCACTGTCATTACAGTCATGCTTTTACATTTATCTCCCCCGCTTCCGGTTTGTTCGATTCTACTTTCACTTTCATGGTAAACACACTTTACAACTGTTCAGGACGAGCGTTTTTTTGTTTTTGTTTTAAATAAACATCTATAATTACTGGTTTATACAAAATGAAAGGAAAAAAGTTCTTTGCAGTTGATAATTTGTGAGGGTAAGTGCAACCACCCATCTAAAAATATTTCGGTTGAGAACAACCACCCATGCAAATTTAATCACTCCAGTCCCCATTACCCATACAAAAATATATGACGTGCCGTCCAACCCTCCCATACATTTTTTTCTGGAATAGCCCTCAGCAACTACTCATCGCAGATGCTTGAAATTTTAACACAATCTTCTCTGAGGCATGCCATATGTTGGGATTCATTTCTGTTCAAATCTGATGTCAACCTCCTGTTTGTCCATGTGTCTGTCCGTTTCATACATTTTTTATGCATAACAAATTTTTGTCTCAGTTTTCTCAGCAACTACTCATCGCATATGCTTGACATTTTAGCACACTCTTTCATGAGGCATGCTATATGGTGGGATGAATTTTTGTTTAAATCTGATGTCAACTTCCTGTTTGTCAGTGCATCTGTCCATTTCCTAAATAATAAATGTTCGTTGCAGTTTTCTCAGCAACTCCTCATAACAGATGCTTAATATTTTAGTACATACTTCGTTGAGGCTTTCAGTTTGGTGGAATTTATTTCTATAGGAATCTGATGTCAAATTCCTATTTATCTGTGCATATACCAGTAACTGAACATTTATTAACATGATATTGTATATTCACATCAGAGTGGGTGTATTACTAGTGAGCATTGGCTCACAGATTTCTTGTTACTTTTAATTAGTCAGTTTCTCTAATGTAGTATATTTTCACATTGCCATATTCTTACAACAGGGTAAAAATTTGGACTGGAAGATTAGCTTTCAAAATTCCACAATTCTTGCTGCACCACTTCACAACTTAGAAAAAGTGGGTGTGTCCTGTTCTGCCAATGTAAACCATAGTTCCTTGGAAAACCCACACATTGCAGGGGGAGGTTTACACTGGTTCAGGTGTAAATATTTTGATGAGAAAGGTATGTCACCTTTTAAATTTTGATAAGTTGATGGATAAATTTAATGTACATGGCATAACCAAGTCATTCATTGAATGCATGACCTTAGTGAATCTGTCCTACAAAAACCCGTAGTGTGTTACACTTTCATTCTACTAACCTCCCTTGATGACCTTTGAACCTTTCTACCTGTAGAGCCTGCCTTACCTGTGGCAGTGACTGTCAAACCTAATCAGAAGGCCATAGACTTGTCATGGTTCATACAATGTGATGACCAATCCTCCTATCCTCAGTGGATCAATGTCACCTGGTGTGACCTTGACATAATGAATGGATGCTCTCAAGGTTAGTTTTTTCTGACACTTATTATGTGCAGAATGTTACATAATAGGTATACAGATAACTGTGTCTATGGTCACAATTTTTTTCCCTATACATGTATAAATAAGCAAATTTACTCTTGATCTCTCAAACTTTCAATCTCTTGATACCCTTGATCCCTTGAAGTCAAAATGTAGTCCCACCCTGCATAATCTATTAAAATTTACCTTTGATACCTTGACTGTAACAGAAGATATAATATAGTCACTCAGATGACCTATTGTTTTCTGTTTTGGCCATCATGCATTAACTGTTTTAACTTCTTCTCTGGAACTGCTGAACCAATTTCAGCTAATTGTGGGATATAACATCTATGAGTGAAGGGAAACAAAAAAAAAAATTTCACGGTCTCAGCCCTCCTTGGACATTTGGGGATTGGGGGGTTGTAGCTTAAACCATCAAAACTACTGTTATTTAAAAAAAATATACATCAAGCCATCAAACAGTTGCCATGATTAAGATCAGCCCTGCTCCCTCTATTGTGAAATAGGGGGTTCAAGAAAACAGGTGTAACAGTACAAAACTTCTGTCAATAGAAAAGTTTACCCACTTTGTTAGGACACTTCCTATACAGAGACAAAAAAGGGAGCTTCTAAGAATCCAGTAACCTAAAATACTGTCAATTTGTTCATTGATCAACTTTAAACTAATGTGAGCAGTAAGGCCTACCATCTGGCATTGTTTTAAAGGTGAAGTAAGCTGGATCGCTCCAGTAGCCATCCTCCTGGTATCCCTGCCTTGTCATGGTCAGCTTACGGCGAGTAATGTTGAAGGTGTAATCTGTAAAGGGAATCAGGTCACATAACTGCAAGTATTGCTCAACATGGTCACGTGGACTGACTTCTTTCTGAAAAAAAAACAATACTTATTGAAAAGGTTACAAAATGCAAAGCTCATACAATATTTAAGATAAGTGTATTCTAATGAAGTGTAATAGATATAGAAGGATTAGAAATATGAAGGACATGATCAATGCCATGGATGATGGTAATTTTTATTGTAACATATAAGGAAAATTACGTTGTTTTCTTCTGTCTGAAAAAATAAAACTGCTTTTAAGATAGATATGCATATTATAAATGAATAAAATGTTAAGGCAAAAAGTCAAAACAGAAGAAGCATTTGTAAGTTAAATTTTGTGGATATTGAACATTTGATTACTTAATTATATGCTAAAGATTTTAGAGTAGTTGTGACAGTAGTTGTAGACGAATGCTCATATCATTTGAAATGAAAATTTATACATACCCTCTGTGGAACTGAAATGTTCCACTCATCAGATACAAAGAACACCAACACTTGGTATCTAAACTTTCTGGTAGTCCATTTGACTGTCATACATGTGCTTGATACATTCTCAGCAAAAGCATCTGATATTGGAGCTGGTTTCACTTTAAAGACAAGGAAGGCTATTGAATTGACAAAATGTATCCGAGAAATTGAAGCCATTTTTAATTTAAACCATAGGATATGAGGTAAATTGTGTACCTACTTTAGAATACAACATGTACATATGAAAGCTCATGTAAGACGTACCTGACTTACCAATACTTCTAGCTGATTTGGTGAAAACACTCTGGATGGATTGGTTCGTTTTGATGTTGTGTACAGTCAAATAGAATCTATACCAATAGGGATCATCAAATGTTTCCTTCCACTGACAGAAAGTTTGGTTTATCTTAGCTGGATACAGCCTTTGGTTACTACTAAAAATAATACACAACTCTAGCGAACTATGAAGTTACTATGGTCTAGTTAGGTTCCATTCTCTTTTAGAGATGTTATATCTTTCAAAGATCAAATGTTGACGTTTTCCTCATTGAAAACATGTTTCCATTCTCTTCAAGTAATGAAATATGTATGAACAGTAAAAATCCAAGACACATATATAAAACATTTCTCTACGAATTGCAGCAAAACAGCTCATAGAAGTTCAATAATCCTAAGTCATTAATAATAGAATAATTATAATATCACTGAAACAGTGAAAGCAGGATTATGCTCATAAATTTAATTTAATAAGCTCTCTAAGAAATAACATCAATCTAATTCAGAAGTTTTAGAAAAAACTGAAATGATAGAGAAAAGCAGTAAAAGAATACGTGTATTTACCTTGGAGTTGGTTGATGTATAGATTTGTCCCATTGCATGAGAAGAAGGTAATTCCTATGGAACAGACACAGTGCCAATGTCGCGCTATTGATTTTCAAGAGAGTAAAACATCATCTGCAGTTGTATTTGATTAGCAGCAGTCTTATGGCGGGTCTGTCGCTCCCGAACCTTTCCTCGAAAGAAGTCAACTTTCAGATAAGGCACGCAATCAGACAAAAAAGCACTATACCGATATACTTTCTGAGAAATGAAATTCAAATCTTAGATTTCTATAAATCGAAATTTTTAAGACGTTTCAAAAGACTTTTAAATGTTTTAATTTGAATCAAATTTTGAATTGTCCTGTGTAGTGCTTTTATTCTGTGACATATAGGTTTATGTAAAATTGTGACAATTTTAATTTCCTGGTCCATCATATTACCTTCTGTGAATACAAGTCCTATTCTCCATACAACAGTGTCTCCGAATGAAAGTATTGAAAAGGGTCTCAAGCCAGTACAGTACGAACAAATGATGTCTCTCGAGAATGTCTTTCAAAAGAGAAAGAAAAATTACAGTCCCTGAGCACAGCTAACAAAAGAATAACAGATGAGATTGAAATGGAACAAAATTGAGTCTTTGGAACATTTTGGCCTCATTCAACACTTCAATATTCTTATAACCATTACTTCTTGAAAGTTTCGGAAAGGTGAGAGACAAATATTGTTTCAATATCCTTTGGGAAATCGTCTTTTACATTTCCGTCAAGATTTTCGCACTTACTGCACTCTTTTTTATGTATTTTATTATTATCCATTACAAATGGATAAAGTATAATGCAGCGATAAGCTGTTACGAAAAGATCAATTTATTTTTTTTTCTATCTCAAAATAATTATTTCTTTTAAAACAGTATTGAATTTCAAAATTAAGTTATCGCATGTAGAAATAACGCTAATTGGATATTTATGTTTATTAGATAATAGGAAGTACATTCTGAATAATAATTTCTAGTTAAAAATGTTTTTATTATCAAAGGTTTTGCTTCAAAAGTATTCAAACCATAAAAATCTACTTACTTGTCATTATATGTTTAACAGAGAATAATTTTTTTTCATTTTTAACATGCATGAATCAATTAATGTATACGAAAAAACGTGTCCATGACTTTTGAGTCGGTGGAGCTATGATTTTCATATTCCACAGGTATATTCCTTGTGACAAGACCTTTTTTCGGGTACCACCTAATTTGACCTCATGACGTCGACCGTGAAGTTTGACCCACTTTTACAAAAAAAACGTTAAATATGGCCATAATTTTTTAAACAGTTAGTGCCAGGATTTTCATTTTTTCACAGGTGTTTTCCTTGTGACAAGACTTTCCTTTGGATACCAACAATTTTTAAGTTTTGACCTTGGAGTTTGACTTGCATTTTAGAATCTTCAACCTTCGTCATAAGCTGTCGTACGGAGAATTCAGTGTTTCACAAACACATACTAGGTATTGTCCTTAAATTATTGTTTCATGTGAAAAATTTAATTTAAAAAAAAAGATAACCAAGATTAGTTTCTGCTGGATACATAATCAAAACTAAACTTCTACATGTACTTCATTATACAGTAAAACATTAAGTTTCCATGTTGAAACCTTAGATGCATTCCCATTATGTTCTATTTTATAAAGGTTTTTGTGTTACTCAGTTACTCAAGGGATCGATCCTTGACTCATCCAGCCATCATAATATTTCAAAAAAATATCCAAAAAGATCGGTAAAATGTCGAACAATTATAGTTATATCACAGCTGAGTGGTCCCAAGTGTGGGGCTACAACACTTTCAAATATCAAAATCAAAACTCGTAGCAACACATTACTTCATAGTGACATTTAATAATTCTGCTTTCAGAACATGCCCTTTACTGTGTTGTTAGAAGCAATTCATTTTACCCTACTTTTTGAAAGGATAATTGCAAAATATACCATAAAAACACGTGACTTATAACCACCTCTGTTTCAGTAAAGAGATGCTCTATCCTGAAATATGACATACATTTAAGTGTTGTACTATAGTAACAAACATCAAATTATAATGCATAATGCACGTTTTTCCTTGGCCATTCGACATGAATTCTCAGATACGGATCTTCAAGATCCAGGAGTGATTGATTACAAAGAAGAACACATCAAGAAGGGACGTTATATCAATGAAGGGATCAGACACGTGTTCCTATTTCATATGCCGTGTACATGGTCTAGAAAGTCGACCGCACGTAACCTTTAGTGAACCTAGTTTATGTCCTAATATTGGTATGATACATGTACCTTAAATTGCTATAAAACCTTACAATTGAAAAGCATCTAAAACCTTACAATTGAAAAGGAAATTGCACACCTTAGCTTTAAAATGAAAAGGTCCCTATTTCTACAATTATTATAGAAACTAAATGAAAAAATTAAAATTCAAAGTGGTGAAACAAAAGGACTGGGTAAGAGCAAAACGCAAGTTTTGAGATTATCTCCCTTGATGTGCTTTTTCGTTGAGGAGGGGAGTTTCGTTGCCGCGTAAACAAACAGGTGGGACAGATAATTAATTTATATATTGGATATACAGCATCATCGATATACTGCTTTATCATAACTTCATGATTGTCAGGATGCACTCTTCAACTCAACAATAACCAAATTAATGTAAAGGCGTCATTTCTTAAAGCAAAAATTCAAAACAAATAAGAAATATCAATGGATGTCAGACTTTTCAGACGAGGAGAGTTAGTCATTCTCAAAACTCGCGTATTTTGACCATAGTTGACGGGTCGATTGGAGTTCATCGAAAAAAAATTTTCTATTGTTGGCCTAACAAATACTGTAAATTGTGTAAAAACAAAGCCTAACAAGAGGAGTTGTGTGCATGCTCGTGCAAATAAGCAGCATTTAAATTCAAAAAAATGGTTAAATTACAATACCATAGAAACAATAAATAATTGAAAAGAGAGGACATTTCCTTTATTTCTAAAGAACGTGCATTATATATACAATTCATCATGTTCATCAAAACAAACATATACCTCCGACAGGAACATCACCATCACCACCAAAGAAAAACCCACCAGCTGAAGAGCACAAACTCAGAATCAGAGAAAATCCCAGCACACAACTGAAATGGCCCCTCATCATAATTCCAATGCAGCGAGATTGTTACTTTCCACTTCCTCCAAGTCTGCACAGATATGATCTACATCTGGTCGATTAGCTAAAAAGGAAATAAAACTTCCGAATGCTGAAAATAAAAAAAAGAATTGTGGAATTACTTAATATCTACATGTATTTTTATATATGTATGTAGTATATACCAACAAATGCACTTAATAGCTTAAAAAACAGTTTAGGGTTAAATATATACACTGTAAGTGAAGATAAAAATTATGATAAATCTTAATTGGTTACAATTGTACATACAGGTACTCTCAGAATGGAAGGAAATTTCTTGTATCAATTAAAGCACATTCACAAACTTTTTTACAAAGGAAATGGCTCTTGTCAAATATGAATGCTCATTATCCAAAACATGATTACCAATGTTAAATTTTTGGAAAATGGGTTTAACTTAGAGGTCAATTGGTCAAATTTCAATATCTGCTTTAACATAGTATAATATACTTCTATAAAGTGATAGCTATATGTCTTCTAATTCAAAAGTTATGACCAAGGTAAAAGTGTTTGTGACAGACACAGCTGCTAGGATGGAGTGACAGTTATAGACAGACAGACAGACAAAATACATTTGATGTATGTCTTCTTGATTTTACATTAAGCACAACAAAAGTGTTGAAAGTAAAATGACTATATTTACAGCTTTGTCTCTTATTACAACCTCAACTTCAAAAAGCTAACAGATATGTACCGAGTTTTCTAAGAATTTTCAATTTTCAATAAACGATTTAATTTTAATGTTATGTACATGTAATACAATGCACTGTTTCTTCCCAGAAGAGATTTCAATAAACTAATTAGCACATATTCAGGAAATTTTTTTGAAGATGAGTTGATATGTGCCTGAGTGCAACTGGTACGTCATGTTCTTTCTGGTCCTTTTTGGTACATTGAAGCATAATCTGTAGAGAAGAATTTCCTGTCAGCATCCATGTGACCATGCATGTTTATTTTTATGACCTAACAATTGGCCTATTTTTCTTCCATTTTATAAAAATGATAATTAAGGGCTTGGTCTAGTTTAGGTTCTTGTCACTGGCCTCAATAACACTGTGTTCTGAAAATTTCCATTCAGGGCCGACATGGAAATAGAGGGGTTTTACTGAATTCTAGCTGTTCTCAAAACATTATTTATCACATTCCATATTAAGATTTGAAACCTTTTTCAAATATATAATTTTTGAATTAATGTT
This sequence comes from Saccostrea glomerata, assembly GCA_003671525.1. Lineage (NCBI taxonomy): Eukaryota > Metazoa > Mollusca > Bivalvia > Ostreida > Ostreidae > Saccostrea > Saccostrea glomerata. Next base: position 1,394,632 of record PRKT01000101.1, on the reverse strand, counting down.
TCACAATTAAATTTTGATTTGTAGGTCGACACTTAACCCTTAAATGACTTTATCTGAAAAACAGGAAATCTCTTACCAGGAGTGGATACAAAACAACTGTAATAAATACAAGTGTAACTGTGTTTAGTTCTGATTAGGGACATTTCTCAGAAACAGGGAAGGTTAAGATATCTTAAAGATGATTTTTATAAGAAGACAACGAAGACAATAAGATTTTAAAGAAGTATATCTCTCAATTTATATCCTGAAAGTCAGTAATTTTCAAAAGGAAATACATTTCAGGGAACATATATAAAGATCTAGAGCATATATATTATGAAAAATGGTCATTTTGAATTAATGGTATTTTAAACAGGTCCAGATTTACCTGAAGAAACTGCGCATTTTTACTGAATGGTCACAGAAAGGTCAATCTGGAAAGGTCATCTGAGTCAAAAACAGACATATTCTGTCACCTTTCAGTTACTTGAAGATTATAAGTTTTATCCTAAATGTTAAAAACTACATCATTGATTAAAGGTACATTTAATACTTTCGTCAAGCATACTTGATGATCTACGAACATCAAAAACTATACAGAAATCTATCTTATTTATAACTCTAATTTTACTTCCACAAAATGTTTTTCAAATTATTTGTCAGTTAAAAAAAAAAATTAAGCATTTTAATTTATAGTAAACAACATATAGCAACATAAGCATTAATTGTTTGAATATTGTTTGAATATTTCATTTCTATAGTATGTTCAGGTAGCCCCCCTATTAAGCTTGGTCTAATTAATACCCAGCTGGCTCAGGTAAATCGGCATTCTGAATATTATGTATCATCCATGCAAGTTTGGTCAACTCGCTTATTAGCTTCTTGGAAATGAAACCTACACCAAAAACTTCACTAAAAATGTAACCTGCTCTAAAAACATTAACCTGGTCATTCCGTTGCTTACCTTTGGATATTTCCAACCAATATGAATATTATAGAAGTACAAAAATGTATTTATGAATTTAAAAACAATCTTTGGAGAATTTCTAAAAGAAAAAAAAACACATTCTCAATGACATGATTATTACTTATTTTGAAGTTCATAAAGTATGTGGAAATTAAGTGGACACAAAAATTCTTACGTAATCACATCATCCTTTTTCGGAAAAGACCAATTAACTGTTTTAAAAACTGCTTGTGTCTATTTTTAAGGGGAATTTTATGGGATTTATGAATTCATATATCATGTCATTTAGAAATAGTAGCAACTAAAGATTATAAGATATTCAGCAAAAATAATATATTAATACTCCAATTGTGCATTGAAATAAAATAATGTATAGAAATTGCTGTGTAGGTATAGAGAGAAAAAAACCAGATCGAGGCAAGTGTAAGTTGGTCTTAATGCATGAAAGTATCTGAAAATCCCACCTCCCCCCCAAAAAAGTTGAGGTGAAAGCATTATGATATTGTTAAATTAAATTTATCAAATTTAATTAATTTTTTCTGAGCAAGGTTTATAATTACCTTTCAAAAGTTTTTCATAAATGTCCTAACAACAAAGCTAATACTGAACAAAAAGCTTAAGCTTTCACTATATCGTATGATCCAGACATATATCAATTTAAGGTTGATGATCAAGCTTATTTTTTTTTTAATCAAGATTTAATGGCCAAACTACAAGTTAAAAGCCGATATGCATGAGGGGACATCTACAAAACAGTTGAAAACACACGAGCTGCCAGGTCAAGTACGTACACTGTAACAATTGAGTCAACCAACAATTAAGTGTCCATACATGCACATATGTCATATGAGATCAGAGAAACTCTTAGTCTCGTTCAACCAGACACTCCGCTGTCTCTGCTTGTCGGAGATTTACGGAGACAGCCGAGTGTCTGGTTGAACGAGACTAAGAAAATCTTTATAGCTGGACTTGGAAACTAACCCAGAATCCCTTCACCACTTAACTGTTATATTGCGCTCTTCCAAATGAGTGATACAAATGAGCAACAAAAACTACATGTAATCAAGCATTATACTGGAATATCAGTAGAATAAATTTTTCTAAGACTTTATCCTATGTGGCGGTCAGCCGGGTTTGATCACCAGTGGCCAGATAGCTTAGTCGGTACAGCACTGACTGGAGTTTCAGGGGCCTGGGTTTAAATCCTGGTCTGGTCTGCTGCATTTTCTCCTCTCTGGTTACACATATAACCATGATAACTGAACTCTGTGTTAGTGTATGCTTCATGTATGACCGATTAGCTAGGGGGTGTCCACACTGTGGCTTGAACCAACAACCCTCAGATTTAAAATTCAACACTCTACCGACTGAGCTAAAGGGTTAACCCACTAGCTAGTGCTAGTAGGAGCGTGGCCTCACTATTTACAACACATTAGCCACTTTAAACTCTGTTACACATGTTTATGTGTGTGCTTTGATTGTGATTTGACATTTTAATTAATTCACATTGCTTACATTGGGACAAATCAGAATATCAAATCTAAAATATTTTGTAAACATAATTTATATACCTTTAAAAGCCCTTTTAAATATTGTAGTAAACATTTATATATTTTCTGGAAGTCATATTGTGCTGTACACAAATTTAACTCTCTCAACTTACAAAATCATCTTGAAATGCCTTAAAGAGTCATTAATTATGAGTTTCTTAGATTATAAATATAGTTACATGAATGCACAATAAAAACTGTTTATCATGTACCGGTAGTCCAGATAAGAATGGCATGCTAATGTATCAATAGGAAGTGTCACTATATTAACCTGTAAGGGCCGCATACGTCAGTCTTATTGATTTTTGTCTGGAAGAAATATCTTCTAATCATAACATCGATCTTTGGTTAAATCTTTTGTGTTTGAACCCTTATGTTTGGATGCACTGATACCAAAACACTTATGTTAAAGAACATAATGCCCACGGATCACAATGCTCACCTGACCAAATCATCATTCTTCCTGAAGAATGAACATATAGGAATATGTATATTTTGATTGCAATTATCCATTGATTTACCTAATTTACAAATTAGAAAAGAGCAAGTTTATTTTCTAATGAACTCTATGGATAGCCATTGTACATTTTGTATTAGATCATAAGCATAATTGACATCAAAAATATATTGTAATACTGTTTTAAAATGACCCTCAAATGGAATAACAGGTTTTTTCAAGGTCTTAAACTAGAGGTACTGTGAGCACTGAGCTCGCTCTCTAAATGATATCCCCACCTCCAATACATGATTATTATTGCTTAAACCATGTTTTGCTTTGGGAGACCCAAAATAAGTGTCAGATAAAAATTAAGTTAAATAGAAGGTACATAATATGGTAGGGCTGTGTATGGAACACAAAATTTGATACCATATGAAACAGTATTTTATCAGATATTTACCCCTTTTTCCCGTAGATATGACTCATTGGATATTTTTTTGATATCCAACAGTCAAGTGCAGTTGACTTGAGATGACAAAATGGTTTTTGCATTAGCATGATGAAGTAAAATAAAGTGGAGTTTTATATAAAAACAGTGTAAAAGATTGGTTGTGAAGTATTAAACATGGGATAAATCTCCATTGATATGACTTTTATCCGACTTGTTGTGTATTCTTATCCCGACTTGCCATTCCCTTACAGAAAAAACTAATAGAAACTTATAAGTGTTTTATAATCTACTTATTAGCAACTTTTAAGTCACTTATAAATTTTGAAATTTACTTATAAGTGTACTATAAGTCAAAGTAAGTATAAGTGAGGAACGGATTTCGTTAATACCTCACTTATAAGTAAAGATGAGCTACATATTAGTGAATATTTCACTTATACCTCACTTATAAGTGAAGATCAGTATGGTATGAATGAAGTATAAGTGTGGACTTAGAATTTTCACCCTATACTCGACTTCTCTCAAGGAGCATTATGGGTATTCAAGGTAGCCAATCAGAAAGTTTGTTTCTGCAGAGATCAGCAACAAGAATTTGAAACCAAGTTTGTGTCTGTAAAAGGATGTTGGAGATTTTAGATTTATTATACCCCCCGCTTGAAAAGCGGGAGGGTATATAGTAATCGTTAATTCCGTCCGTCTGTACGTCTGTCCATACGTCCGTCTGTCCTTCCGTCTGTCCGTCCGTCTGTTACGCTTTAGGGTACCCATCTCTTATCCGCAACTCCTCTTATACCACTGAATGAAATTTGATGCAACTTTCACAGAATCTTTATTATATATTGCCATTGTGCACCTCCTATTTTACTTTTTGATCGGACACATATTTTGGGTTTCCCAGCCACAGGAAAACATGGACTTTTTCACCAGTTATAACCATATGAGAGGCGGGGGGTATCATTTAGTGAGCTCATCGCTCACAGTACCTCTAGTTTTGAGTTTGCCTTCACATCAGATACAACAAGTAGGTTCTATTTACATCATCTTTCTATTTTAACTTTCTTAATTTGCCTGATATTTTGAATCAATTGACTCAGTTGCTTCAGATTTCATAAATTTGAAGAAGCCTCAAGGTCATTAAATTTTGTTGCCTTTTTGTTCAACATTTTTGTTTGTAAACTGAATTAATATGTTAACCTAATGAGTGTTGTACTCCATTTATAAGTGACTTATTGATGACTAATACTTGATAAAGTATGAAGGGTTAATGCTTGACTTATAAGTCACTTATAAGTGACTATAAGTGACTTATACTTGCATAAAGCATAAGTGGCTAATACTGGCTTATAAGTCACTTATAGTTTAAGCAGCTCATTTGCATATAAAATCCTAATGAGTGACATATTAGTCACTTATAAGTTAAATGTATCAGTGAAGTGTAAGTCCAGAATAACAACTTATAAGTAAAAGAATAAATTACTTATAAGTCACTTATCAGAAATTTCTGCAAGGGTTATGCTTGGTGATAAAATAAAACACACAACTTATTGGATTAAAATCATATCCAACTGCAAATCATGGGAGATGCTATATTTATAAGGCGATATGCAATTTTATTGGAGTCTATCAAAAAGTTCTTGTATAAATTTGTTAATGAATAAATTTTATAAAAAACTGTTTTATAATCCATTTCATAATTTATGTCTAATGGTCAAAATGTCTTTAAAATTTAAACTGTTAACATCTATACAACATGTTGAAAGAAAGTTGTCTATATTCTATGTATGAGGGATGTTCGATATGTATTGTGTATTGTACGATATCTCAAAAGCATTCGATTCAAATAGTCAAATGGACATTACATCCCTTCAAAGTATTCTCCATGATTTGAAATACACAATTTTAATCTCTGAATCCAATTCTGAAATGCGTCACGGTAGGCTGATTTAGGTATACCTCTGAGGCACTGACTGACGGCTGAGCCAAGGGCCTGCTGGGACTTGTATCGACGACCAGATATGAACTTTTTAAGTTTTGGAAAAAAGAAAAAGTTGCATGGTGCTAGATCCGGAGAGTTTATTGGGTGTGGCAAGATGGTAACCTTCTCAGACTTCAAAAATTGCTTCACAAGCTCAGATGTATGTGATGGAGCATTATCATGCTAACGCGCGGTATTCAATTTGTTGGCACGGCCAGGTGTGTTATAGGACCGAAGACATCCCAAAATATTATGTCAATGCTTAAATATATACTCAGTACCCTCCCACTTTTCAAGCTAGGCCTAGGGGTACGTATCAAAAGCAACATTTCGTTGAAATTGGAAAAAATATGATATTCAATTATTTTCATAACCATGTAATGTATTTAGTATTTCAACAAAACACTTACAAATGTACAGGTAGAGATGAAGATTTTCAAATAAATAATGTCTTTTCACCCCTAATTTCACAATGTTGTAAAAGGACTTGTGATCATTGTTTGTTGTAATCATGTCAACAATTTTACTACTTGATGTCAAGGAGTAGAGAAAAAGATTTCTCTAAACTAATTACATTAATTTTGATGGTTTTGGTCCCATCCATCAGCATGGTCATCAGGCCCCTGGATGGCAATGGACCGTAAAATTTAGTTAATTTAAAAAGTTTGATATATCTCCTTTTAGTCTCCTGATAGATGCTCTACATATTACCAAATTTAGTTGAAATTAATAAAGTGGTTTACTGGAACATGTAGAAGGACCTGAAAATGTCCAAAAGTTTACATTTTACCATCGTGTACGAAGGCTGTTTCTGTAGAAGTTTTCTTTATACACATGATATATCGGATAAATGGCACAATTCATGACTGTCACATCATAGCTAGTGCATTGACTATAGCCAAAAAATTCATCATTATACCCCCGCTTGAAAAGTGGGAGGGTATATAGTAATTGGTATTTCCATCCGTCCGTCTGTCCGTCTGTCCGTCTAGCTGTACGTCCGTCCGTCTGATACGCTTTGGGGTACCCATCTCTTATCCCCAACTCCTCTCATACCAATGAAGGAAATTTAATGAAACTTTCACAGATTCTCAATAACATATTGCCATTGTGCACCTCCTATTTTACTTTTTGATCTGACATACATTTTTATTTTCCAGAGCAAAACATGGACACTGCCATTATATTCATATGGGAGGCGGGGGGGGGGGGGTATCATTTAGTGAGCTAATTGCTCACAGTACCTCTAATTTTTAATAGACACCCTGTCACTAAGGGTCTATGATGATATTTTATTATGCATAATTGTCAATTAAAACTATAAGCAAGAGTTTCACATTTTCAGAAAAATCACAGGACCACTGGAACCTATATACTAATACAGGACCTAAACGGGCCCTAATTGAAACCAGTTCTTTACAAATTTACAAAATGTGAGAATCATTGATAATTCCCTAACCTTCCTCAAAGCGTATTTCTGGTAAGCAGAGTGAAGACATTACTTGAATAATTATCCATTTTATCGTATTAAACAAATACGCTTTTCCCGATACAAGATTACAACTGCAATAAATCTACTTTCGCTTTACAAAAAAGAAAGAAATATTGGATATAATACACACGTTCAAGAAAAAAAAATGAAGATGATTCATCATAAAACTGTACAGTCAAATTACCTCCATCACATGTCCAATCCTTTTCTGTGTCGTCTGTCTTTTTTAAATAATTTACTTCCTGATTTTCATTTCTTTTGTGTATTGCGTTTCCATTGATATTATGTTAAAAGCGGTGTTCTGTCAATTTGCAACGGTTTCGATAAAACATGTTTACAGTATCTATGCTTCCTCTCACCTCTCATCTTTTGCATTAGGCCATTCCAAGTTTTTTCTGTTTAGCGTCTGCGTGCGCCTTAGTTTTTGACACCCAATATCAGAAAAAAAACATAATAAGGAGACCCGATATTGATTATTTTGGTCGAAATCTTTAAATTCTATCTTTTCCTGTAATGATCTGACTACAATTTTCCATACATGGTTTATTTTTGGCATTTAGTACATTCATTTTGCTTAAGCATAGATCTAGGAAGGAGTAAAAAAATAATTTCTTGAAATAAAATCCTTGAAAGACGTTACTTTAATGGCTATAAAGTCTGTGTTTTCTTTTTTGGTCTGTGTGTGTGTTTTTTTTCTTTTGAAAAGGTGGGTAGGATTTTGTCAAATGGGTGGACGCTAAACATAGAAAAAACTTGGAATGGCCTTAGTAAAAAATCGGTGCACCCATGTACATAAATGTATATGACAGTGAAGTCAAATTCATTGTATGGATACAACTTGAAATTCCGTATAAATTAATTCTGAACTGATATGATTGATCAAATTATCAAATATTTATTAATCAAAGGCACTTAATGTTTCGGAAATTTTTTTTAACCCATAGTGTACCTATAATAACACCATTGTTTAATCATTTTACTATGGATGAATTTTTTCCCAAAGCACAAGTGTGATGTGTTTTAACTGTTAAAATTATTAATCATTTCAAAGCCTTCTAGCATATAAACTGATTTGACATTACACAGTTATTGACTGCATGGGTATATATGAGGGCAACATATATGATTTGTTGGGCCTGAGGGTGAAAATGTTGCCCGAGGCCGCGCAGGCCAAGGACAGCATTTTCAGGTCCAACAAATCAAATATGTTTTGTTATACCCTTCATTACTCATCTGCACTTAAGATTTAATCAATATGTCACAGGTGGTGAAAAGTCAAGTCTCAACCGGGACTCGAACCCAAGGCCTCTGGCGTACCGTGCCAGCGCTCTAACCAACTGAGCTATTGAGATCCGATATATTGATTGACTTTCACGCACCTGTGAACCCGGTGACATATATTCCCTCTCTTTGTAGAAATTCGTCCTCGAATTCTACGAGTTAAGGAAATGCTGTGAGGCATGTTCCAAGAAAATAGTGGGTTTTGTACGTTGGGCGCCAAATGTCACAGGTGGTGAAAAATCAAGTCTCAACCGGGACTCGAACCCAGGGCCTCTGGCGTACCGTGCCAGCGCTCTTACCAACTGAGCTATTGAGACCCAATATATTGACTGACTTTCACGCACCTGTAAACCCGGTGAGATTGAATACTGTTCGTTATCTCCATATCCCTCTTAAAACTTAGAACACCCTCTCCTTTATAACGATTAATAATAATGATAATACTCAAATTCCTTTCAAAATCTATCCTATAAAAAAGACCGTCGATCATTATATCGTTTTTCATGGCAACTAAACTAGATTACTGAAAAACATTTCAAATTGATACGACTGGTAAGGTTTATTTAACCCTATTTTTAGATTCTGCTTCTCTCTTGTATTTGGCTAGAACTTAATCAAATGCAAACAAGTAATGATATGTATCATTTTATCAGTGAATCATATAATAAAATAATTATTGCTGGGGTTTTTTGGGGGGGTCAATACACGGTTATTACACAACGGGCGTCCACAGAGGCAAAGAAGAAGATGCTAGATAAGACCATGGATCACAAGACGTACTCAGTTGTCACTCAAAAACTTCCTCAGAGTAGAGCTAGATATGTTGAGAGAGCTTGTAGACAGATTGAGTCCCAGATTACAAAAAAAAAAAACAAGACACATGGTTCAGAAAGGCTTTGGAACCTGGATTAAAGTTGTCCATTACACTTCGGTATTTAGCAACAGGAGAGTCATATAGAAATCTGATGTACGGATTTCGTGTTCCACGTAATATAATTGCCATGCTGGTTCGTGAAGTATGGGAAAGTATAATAATGGAATATGCTGATGAAGTAATTGCATGTCAAACAACTACAGATGAGTGGCAACAGTTAGCTGAGCAGTTCAGAATTAGACGGAACCTGGACCATGTCCTTGGTGCTTTGAATGGGAAGCACATTGCTATAAAATGCCCCCGAAACGAAGGTTTACTTTATTACAACTACAAAGGGTTCCACTCCCTCATTCTTATGGACCTTGTTGAAGCTGATTATAAATTCATTTGGGTTGACGTAGGTGCAGATGGTTCTGCATCAGATGCTACTGTGTTTAACAACTCAGAATTAAAAGATGCCATCGAAAATCAAAATCTTGGATTTCCAGAAGCTCCCCATCTACCAAATGATAACAGAAACATCCCGTATTTCATCGTGGGTGATGACGCCTTCCCTCTCAGAACATGGCTTATGAAACCTTTCGCAAAAAGGACTTTGACCAATGAAGTTCGTATATTCAAATATAGTCTCAGAAATTGCATTTGGAATACTCGCCAACAGATGGCAATGCGTCTTAGCTTTAATGCGCCAAGAACCAGAAACTATTTCATCTATTTTATAGGCATGTTGCTGTCTTCATGATTTGATGCGAATGAGATTTTTAAATCTCCAAAACGCGTACAATCGTACTATTTCGCAGTTCACCAGCACGGTACTTGTATTGCACTCGCCTACCATCGCCTGTTTTCGTATCATATTCGCTTGAAATCGTACGGAATTCCTTTTAAATCGAGAGACACTCGCAGTTCGGAAGTTCTACGAATTTTTGCGAGTGTCCTACGAATGTCGAAGATTTACAACGATTATGTGTACGAGTGTAAATGCGATTGCAGTACGATCGCTTAAAGATAATTAAAAACCGTACTGTGGCCACGATTGTTTTGAACAGCTCAAAACAATCGCCGCATTCGGCGATTTGCTGCGATGAAATACGAGTTGAAGAAGATTTCTTACGACTATCTCTACGATGAACGTCGAATTACTGCGATTTTTTAACTCGGACTCTGCCGAAGCCAAAAATCGTGACAGTGTGACACGTACGGGCTTTAGTTTGGATATATCGACGACTTTTAGTCGCCCGCGTGGCTGAGTGGTTAGACCGTCTGCTCTAGAGTTGCGAAGTAAGGAGTTGATTCTAACGTTGCGGGTTCGAATCCCACTGTGGGAAGCGGAGGCCGTCCTTCGGATGAGACCGTATAGACCGAGGTCCCGTGTTGCAGTGGGTGCTGGCACGAAAAAGATTCCTCCCTGCTCAATGCCGAGAATAGGACAATTTGCAGCTCTCCATCCAATCTCCGATGCAGAGTTGTTCGTTTTGAATGTATGAGCCGATGGTAGAGAGTGCTCTCCATCGGCAAGTGATGGCGTCTCCATACGAGTGAAACATGCTCGAGAGGGACGTTAAACAATATTATACAATCAATGAATCAATTAAAAATATTAAACTTTCATGTAAATTATAGTTAAATCTGATTCGGACAAAATCGATAAACATGCATTAAAAAAACACTATTATCTGCTGAATTAATAAATGAAGCCACGCCTTCCAGCGTAGCAACATATTGGTTGACGACGGGTGTTATCCAAAAAATAGTGACTTGGTAGATATAATTCATACGCGCATATTTCCGCTCCGAAATCTACTCTGGAAACCCTTGGCTAGCGAGGATGCTACATGTACCCCTTTGTTGGAAGACATTGGAATTCTAAACATCGGAGAAAGATTCAATTTATTTCTTTAAATGTCTATTATTCTTTGCATCCATTACAGAAAAGAGTTAAGAAATATATATCAATCTTGGGATCAATTTAATTTTTTTAATCACAGGCCCTTAATTTTAGAATTGTAAAACTTTTTAGAAACCCCAAAACTTAATTTGCCTCGTGCTATTAGCTGACTCGAATTCAGTCTAGGGAAGAAAACATTAACGCTATATACTAGTTTGATCATTCTAAATATCTGTAGTGCGTATTGCTTTAGTTTTCTACGCTTTTGAGGGAGATTGGTGTGGAATGGACAGGCCGTAAGAAATCCTTGACAAGCAAAAAAGTTTTTTGAAAGGAAAATAGAGTTGTCCAAACGAGATCACCAACTGATCTAAACTGAAAGAAGGGTATTAAAGTGGTAGTGTTTGAAAATATGTATACTGAAAGAAGTTCGATCCTAAACCCCTCCCCCGGAAATAGGATCTTCGTGTTTGGACACATCTTCGCTAGCCAAGGGTTTCCGATCCGAAATCTACTAGTAGAGTAGATTTTGGATCGAAACCCTACTAGCAAAGATCGATGTTTGGACTATGGACAAATACCAGCACTTTTGGGAGGATTTCTTCTCTTTCAATTAGCCCTTCCTCACTTTCTATTTGCCTCTGACACCATTGAATGACACCATACTTTATTATTAAAACATGATTGTGACGTAAACCTTTTGTTTGTGTTGTTCATTCTAAAGCTATAGTGTTGAGCTAGCTCCCCTAACAACCCATTAAGTCACCTGTAAGTGTCCATTCTTTTTGGAAAACTGTCCATTCTTTTTAAGAATGGACAGTTTTTTCAAAAAGAATGGACAGTTAAAACAAACAGAATGGATAGTTACAGGTAAGCATTGGCATGTGCACAAGAGGGAAACAAAAAGAAATACATTGAATACGATTTAATGTGCATGTTCATGACAAAAAGAACTTTGAGATTTAAGATAATCCAGAACACAGTGTCTGCATCAGATCTATTCGATTTTACACATTTAAATCCATGAATAATGCACATTATTTCAATGTTCAAAACTCTTTTTTCCACAAAATTTGAGTTTAAATGGAACAATTTCACATTCATTTGATAAAGATTTTGGAAGCATTATTACTGTAGGTTAATATTAAATCCATCACCAAGAAAACAGTTTGCACCACGAAAACTACACCACTGTAGTGAATATATTTCGGTAGAAATTGAAATTGAAACATTCAAAATTTGATTCGAAATATACAGTTTCAGGTCGAAGTTCGGCTCATGGCTATCCAACATTCGGAACACAATTTGCATTTCACCATGACATTGCTGCAATTAATATATCCTCAAAAACTGAATTCAAATTTAGAAACAAATTCCAGTTTGAATTCCAAATATCTGTATTTGTCGTCGAAGAAATTTTGAGGGGATCAAAGTTTGGATAATATTTTCTTTCACGCTCAGTATTCTCTGGTCAAAATATCACTGGTTTTGTGCATCTTTTAGTTTCATTTCAATTTGCCATTCTGTCATATTATTCTCTCCATCGGAGGGAAACATGTTTGCCTTTATAACGCAAAATATAAACTGATTTAGAGGAGTTGCATTAATTCTTATGTAAATACTAGCATCCCCCGAAATCCACCTGTAACTGTCCATTCTTTAGACAAAGACCTTTTTTATTCACATCTTCAACACAATGGCTATTCAACAAATTGCTATGCACCCCAAGCTTACCTATAACTGTCCATTCTGTAAACAATGAATTCAAATTCTCAGAACGAAAAGAATCATGTTTTAAGTAGGAGAAAGGCCTCAAACTGTCCATTCTGTGAGATTCATTGTCGTCTGAAAATGTTCAGTTGAACTATTTTCAATCAGACAAAGGGAAAGTAGAAGTAGGTTTTGGTAATACATGTACACATTTGATACCGCACTTTTTATTTTTATAAGTCAGAGAAATTGTTTTATTGTATTTATAGATAGCTTATATGCTTACATTCTTAAGAACGAAGAAATTATTGAGAAAATGTTTGGAATATAGAATGTCTGCTTAAATAAATGGGTGACCTCAGGGGCTCCTTTATTTAGAAAATCATATAGCAATGATAAAACTACACAAGGGAGGACGCCATTTTGGACCCCTTCCTCACTTCAACCTCTGATTTCATTATATTTTGCCGCATTTTACTGACTCACCGCCTCAGATCTGTCAAGTAGCGATTCTTCTCAGACCTTATGCTTGAATTTTCCCCTTGGAGCCTCTAGCATGTCTAGAATTCACATTTCAGACTGAAAATAATTCAAACACACTTGTTAGGACAGTTGATATGGATAGAAAGCGAAAAACATTCGAAAGCGAAAAGGGTTTTTCTACTATTTAAACAACTGCTAATTATAAATTTGAAAAAAAACACATTCTAATTCCGTATTCAAATGACGCGGAGGTTAATTACCATGGTTACTTTCACTTTCTGTCCATACCAACTGTCCTAACAAGCGCTTTTGGATTATATTTAGTCTAAAATGCGGCAAAATATAATGAAAACAGAGGTTAAAGCAAGGAAGGTGTCCAAAATGGCATCCTCCCTTGTGCAGTTTAATATTACTACCATATATGATTTTTTAAATAATAATTATAACACGCCGGGAGCAAGCCCCTGTGAGATGACTTGCTAAATACAGAAACATGTCATAAGCATATACATGTAATACAATATAAATACATTCAAGACTTGCATGATTTAATAGAAAAAGACATAAAATGGAGGAATTAACCAGATAATTATTTATATATGTAACTGATATGTACATATACACAAGTTCTGAGTTAGCTGAGCCACAATATTTGGTAAGTAGAACTAAAAATCACAGGCATGGGTTTATATACAGGGATGTACCTCCTACTAATTTTTACCACTGTGTAAAATTATGAAGGGGATATGCCTTTAAGCTGTATAGAAACAAGTGACTGTGTGACATGCAGTCACTTTACTGTTGTCTAACTTGTAATCATATTTCATTTAACAAGCGTAAAATGAAACTTTAAATCTTGGATTTATAGATCACTTTTGATATGACTATCTCCAAAGACATCATATTGAAACAGTTTACATAAGCCTGTCACATTTTTTGTTATGCTGACTCTTGTCACCTTGCTTGATGTTTGCACAATACCAGCTCACTATGGGTCAGTTGTAACATACATGTAGTACTGTAGACATACTTTTTTCCAAGAGGTCATAATTCCGGGGAATCTCAATTTCTGTTTAATCAAGGGTAGAAAATTACGCTGATTTTCTAGACTGTCACTATATGCCTTACATTTATAATAAGTACACTATACAAATCTCCGCGGAAAATTTGTGACCGCGTATATAGCATAAATTAATACCACACTCAAAAATGTACTTCTACAGTATTTCTTGTTTACCACCCTCTGCCTGCTTTGTCAGATTTTGTTAAGGTATTCATCTTCTTAAAAAAATTTTTTTTTGCTTCTAAATTTCAATTGGAAATAAACAGGACTGTTTGTTTTTCAGGGATAAAGAAGGATTTGTGGAATGTGTCAAAATGGATCTGTTTTGTCAACCTCTATTTTTGTTTACTTTTCTGAATCTCCTGGTAATGCACAATCCAAAGCCTTACTCTTGTATTTACAACTGCTGTAACTGTGGAGGTAGGCTTTTGATAATGAAAGGAGAATACCCGGTATATAAAATGTTTTTAATGCAGTTAAGAGCATTAACTATTTCATAAATAAATATGATATTATATTATAGCACTTGGAAAAGATATAAAAAAATCTCTGTGAACCATCTTTAAATGAGAGTGCTTTAATTACATTTGTATTAAAATCAAGTATTCACCATGTTCACTTTATTAAGCAATATTTTTCTATTTCTGTTTACCTTTTTTTTTAATCAGAAGTCAGCCCTTTAAATGTTTATGTAACCAAAGGATCCACTTTGGTATTGAATTGTACGGTCGAAGAAGACAGCAGTCCCTACTTCCTGATGTTTACATTTAGTAACGATAACGTGGACCAATCAGAATTCATGGAACTTCAGGGAAACAACACCATCTTTCTAAGGAAGGTTATCACAGACTTTGAAGACCAGGGTGTCTACTATTGTTATAAAAATGACAAAAAAGTTGGATCCTCCTACGTAGAGGTTGAGTGTAAGAATAATTTATGTTTATCAAAGGTTTAAGTATGATGTATTTCTAACTGCAATGCTAACTTTTTATGAATTACATGTAGTTTAATGAAACTGAATGATTTTGTTCTTCAACATCAAGGAAGCATTAATTTCTATTTTTTGAACATAGATTGTTTAAAGTATATCTTTCATATCTATTTTTCACTCATGAAAAGGATT
Source organism: Saccostrea glomerata (assembly GCA_003671525.1). Lineage (NCBI taxonomy): Eukaryota > Metazoa > Mollusca > Bivalvia > Ostreida > Ostreidae > Saccostrea > Saccostrea glomerata. The sequence goes on along the minus strand of PRKT01000101.1, from coordinate 1,379,357 downwards.
GCTTAAGATCCTTTCACATATGACAAATGAATTTACAAAGTTGAGAATTAGTCTAAAAATTTTAATTAGATTGTTTTTAAATGAATTCAGTTTCTAATTATTGAAGAAAATTTAAGACAGATTTAACATCTTTGATTCAAGATCATTCTGAAAAGTATAATTTTCTGTGATGAATATACTTTCAATTCAATATGTATTTTTAATCTTCAGACCCTCTACAGCCTGTGAATGACAGTGACTTTTGGTGCATACTGTACGACTGGAACCACTCTCTTTCTTGTTTCTGGGAGATGGGCGCTTATAAAAACAAGGGCAACATTAATGTCACAGTCATTGCTGAGACCAGGTAGGTACACAGGGCTTAAAATTAAAATTTGTTTGAAGTTACTTACTGGCCCACTGAACATGCACCTGACTTCATCTTTTTTGATCCATTATTTGAGAGGGTTTTTTTTGTAAAACGATCAAGTTTGTAGAATATTAAAACTGTTTCAATTTTCATTTGGGAAAATATGGGGAAAAGAAAGGTGAAATTGATTATGACATCATAATGGATCTAGCACCAAAAAATTAAGTCTAAAGTCATTTACTAGGTCTTGACCTGTACACATATGTATATATTTTCTAGTTTGAGGACCAGTAGGTGTGCATATTTGATAAAAAAAAAAATCAGGCTGAATTAAACGTTCTCTGTTTGGTATGTTTTGAAAGATTACATAATTAAAATTAAAATGTGGCATTCAATTATATAAATCTAAATAATTATTTATAATTGATATTTTTATATGAATGAAGAGAGCGTCCTTTGGAGGAAGATTTAGAGGGCCAAGTACATGTGTACTTATTGTAAGGTTTAAATGAATGCCTCAGATGAGATTGTTCTCAATTAATTTTAAAAACTTTCAGATCGCATGTTCTTTCCTAAATAATAATTTTTTTATGAAATCATTTCATTTTCCTCTTAATGATAACTTAATGTCTTTTAAAAAATGTAATTCTAGTTTTGAACATCCATAAAGATGTTCCCTGATACATTAGATTGAGGCATATTTCCATGAAATATCTCATAGAAGTGTGCAAGGTGATAAATATCAAATTCTGTCCTTAGGAAACTTCAAACCTGAAATACAAAGCATTTATTTGAATTCAAAATACTCATTAATTCCTTTAAAATACAGATCGGTATTCACAAAATATCCTCAACCTTATTCATTCTGTCAAGACACGTACAATTTATTATTTTAAAATCTCTTTCCATGTCATTTTGGCAAGCAAAGGGTTTTTGGTTTGCTTTTCTTCCTACAAACTCTTGACAGATTATGTATGTCACAAACTATATAAAGCTGGCTTATACCTTGTTTATTCCAAGCTAGACCCTTGGAACCAATGAGAGAACAACTTTCACGTCGAATTAGTTCATTAAAAAACAAAACAAAAGGAGAACAATCATCTGTAAACATTTTGTTTATCCGACCGTTTTCTTGTAAACACGCAAACATTATATTCTCAGCTCATTACTTTCCTTTGTTGATTTAAGGAATCACTGTCTAGTTAGTGTAGTATGCCAGGGCATCAACGATAGTGGGAAACATGGAATAATTTGCATAACCAGCTTTGCCTATATTATCATTATTATCCCATTTTCCCACTATCTTTGATGTCCCTGGCATACTATACTAGCTAGACAGTGATTCCTTATATTTCCATTTCATTGTGAAATAAAATTGTAGATTTAGACTTTAAAAAATGTAGACTTACACGAGGACTTCCATGCCAATTTCAATAGTCCTCGCCCACTGATGTCAGACACAAAGGCAGCCGCACGAGATTTACATGCATATTTGAGCTCCTGAGCGTCAGATTCAGAGACAGATGCGCACGAGATTTGCATGCGTATTAGGCCTCCTTAGCTCCTGACCTATCGACCTGCCTAATTTACATTCCGGCAGAATTATCAAGAAATAAACTCCCCTAACTTTCAAAGAGCTATCACAGAGAAAAAAAAATAGAAATGGAAATATAACTTTTATTTACTGTAAACCAACTTTTATTCACGACGACTTTATTTCGCGATTTACTGGGGATAAACTAGTTTGCGAGGATTAATTTTCGCGATCAAGCCTTTTTGGATCTGTTGTTAATAGACATGCACTTTAAGGACTGGTTCGTGGCTAGAAATATTCATAATGACGAAGCTCTCGCGAACTTCGCGAAAAATTTCTCACATGCAAATAAAAGTTGGTTTACAGTATCTTCCATAGTCCTTCCATATCTGTTATTGTGTCAATCTTCAATTTTTGTATATAATGGATACCAAACGACAATAACTATTACCTGGTTGGCCGAAAACCAGAGTTATTAACATTTGGTCCTCCAGAAAGTGTTGCTTGTGTTGGCCACAGTTTTAGTGGTGTAAACTAGCTGCCAAGAGTGCGTGAGCAGGGAAACAGATGAAAAATTCTTGGCTCGTAAAGATCCTTTCCATTTTTAGCTCTTCTGGTCAGAGACCAGAAGAGCTTATGTGATAGTAATGTGTCCGTCGTCTGTCCGTCTGTCCGTCTGTCTGTCCGTTTGTAAACAATTTTTCAAAATGCTACTCCTCCTACAGTTTTGGTCTGATTTCAATATAACTTGGCACACAAGTAGACTACACTAAGATACATAATTCTGTGTATCGGTTTTTGATTTTGATGAACGGTGTTGGGGTTGTTACTAAAAATAGAAATTTTTGTGAAAATCATTCAAAATACTACTCCTCCTACAGTTTTGGTTTTTGATTTCGATATAACTTGGCACACAAGTAGACTACACTAAGATACATATTTCTGTATATCGGTTTTTGATTTCGATGAACGGTGTTGCTGTTGTAACTAAAAATAGAATTTTTTGTGAAAATCATTCAGAATGCTACTTTTCCTACAGTTTTAATCTGATTTCAATATAACTTGGCACACAAGTAGACTACACTACGATACATAACTTTTTATATCAGTTTTTGATTTCGATGAAAGGTGTTGCTGTTGTTACTAAAAACAGATATTTTTGTGAAAATTATTCAAAATACTACTCCTCCTACAGTTTTGGTCTGATTTCAATATAACTTGGCACACAAGTAGACTACACTAAGATACATAATTCTGTCTATCGGTTTTTGTCAATATTTTATTTATTGCTTTTGTAAAGTTTTATATCCCAACTGCTACTTTTCTCTTTCTTTATCCTAATAAGTACAAACCAGTAGAGCTTCAGTCTCGACAGAGACTTCTGCTTGTTTATCCATCCTTTGTGCTAATTAAGTTTAATTATTAGCTTTATTAAATAAACTGTTATTGTACTGTTTCTAATAATAATAATGATACATGTACCAATGGGAAAAAAAAAGATTCTGATAACTGCATGTGTACATTCAGCTAAATATACATGTATGTTACAGAAAAACATGCATCACAGGTGTTCATATTCAATGAAAGTTAGATGTAATCAATGATCATTATACATGTTGTATACTAATAATCTATTTCTTATTATCAATACCAAAGGATAAATCTAATATTATTAGACTAATATGAAGCTACTTTTGTTTCCCGTAACGATGCTAAGGCTTCTTGAAAATGGGTTAAGTACGCATTTCCATTGCTCTAGCTAGAAAATCTCAAAGTAAAGGTGATGGAAAGTTCATGATGCAAAAATACACTACATTTTGCCTCAACGGGGTCTTACATATCATATGCATAACTGATAGTCTTGGGACCGGAAGTCCAAGGGTTACTACAATGCGCTAAGTTAGAGAAAATTTGACCTAATCATCTGAATAACAGGCATTTGAAAATGGCAAAAAATAATTCCTTCGCTCAGATCTCGATATTGTTCAACCTATTGTTATGGGTCAGAATAACCCTAAATGCCAGCAAAGATCAATAACACAATTTAAACTTAACAATAATTTATTTACAGTAATATATAATAAGTATATGAAACAAAAAGTACAAACTTAGCAAGAATCTAAAAATACATACATCAGAGTGTCCGTTGCTGCACACAATGTCCCAGTGAAAATATGTCCCAGTTGTAACTCAATGGTGC
>PRKT01000101.1:1338802-1368134 GCA_003671525.1 Saccostrea glomerata | reverse complement strand
TGATGACCTTTGAACCTTTCTACCTGTAGAGCCTGCCTTACCTGTGGCAGTGACTGTCAAACCTAATCAGAAGGCCATAGACTTGTCATGGTTCATACAATGTGATGACCAATCCTCCTATCCTCAGTGGATCAATGTCACCTGGTGTGACCTTGACATAATGAATGGATGCTCTCAAGGTTAGTTTTTTCTGACACTTATTATGTGCAGAATGTTACATAATAGGTATACAGATAACTGTGTCTATGGTCACAATTTTTTTCCCTATACATGTATAAATAAGCAAATTTACTCTTGATCTCTCAAACTTTCAATCTCTTGATACCCTTGATCCCTTGAAGTCAAAATGTAGTCCCACCCTGCATAATCTATTAAAATTTACCTTTGATACCTTGACTGTAACAGAAGATATAATATAGTCACTCAGATGACCTATTGTTTTCTGTTTTGGCCATCATGCGCATTAACTGTTTTAACTTCTTCTCTGGAACTGCTGAACCAATTTCAGCTAATTGTGGGATATAACATCTATGAGTGAAGGGAAACAAAAAATAAAATTTTCACGGTCTCAGCCCTCCTTGGACATTTGGGGATTGGGGGGTTGGAGCTTAAACCATCAAAACTACTGTTATTTAAAAAAAATATACATCAAGCCATCAAACAGTTGCCATGATTAAGATCAGCCCTGCTCCCTCTATTGTGAAATAGGGGGTTCAAGAAAACAGGTGTAACAGAATATTCAGGTTACTGTTAAGAACTTTTAGTTTTGCCTCTTTTTAGCTCACCTGAGCCAAGGCTTAAGTGAGCTTTTCTGATCAAAATTTGTCCCTTGTCCGTCGTTGTTGTTATTGTCATCTGCATTGACTTTGTTGTCGTAAACTTTTCACATTTTCATCTTCTTCTCAAGAACCACTGGGCCAATTTCAATCAAACTTGCTACAAAGTATCCTTAAGTGAAGGGGATTCAAGTTTGTTCAAATGAAGGGCCATGCCCTCTTTCAAGGAGAGAAATAATCAAGAAATAGTGAAAAATTGGTAGCATGTTTTAAAAATCTTCTTCTCAACAACAACTAGACCACGAAAGATAAAACTCATGTGGAAGCATCTTCAGAAAGTGTAGATTCTTTATTGTGCCCTAAAAATTTAATGTTTTTAAAAAGGTTTGAAACTAGCTTAAATATTAGTTGAGTTTGTGACTGTGAAAGATCCTGAAAAAATATGGCATGAAGGAGTACATGTACCATTCTGGAAAAATGACGTCATTAATTTGATGCATTTTTCTATATTAAACAGAAAAAGCCTCAAAATGACACATTTCAAGGGTAATTTTCCTTCAGAAAACAGTGTCCATAGCGGTCGCCCACTTTAGTTTTTGGATATGTTGTGCGAAATTCAATGAACAATTACACATCTTAAAATCTTGGTGGGCGATGCCTATGGACAAAATTTGCTGAAAGAAAATTTCATTGAAAATTGGTGTCTTATGCAACTTTTTAAGAAAATACGGGAAAATGCATATGTTTATGATGTCACAATTAGGATTTAGAAATGCATGTGAGAAAAATAATTTTTCTGCATGGAATTTCAATGATTCAGAAAAGATTAGTTAACTTTTCATTTTATTAATCTGTTTAATTTTTACGAAAATCACAGGGCAAGATTTGTAATGAAACCGTACCTTGCCCTTTGTTCAAATCATGACCCTCAGGCACAGGGTGGGGCCATAATGGGCGATTAAAGTTTTAAATAGAAATATATAGGAAAAACCTTTAAAGGTACTTGGACACAGATTTGAAGATTTTTTCTGTATAATATCACGAATTATATATTTTGATAGCATTTCACACAAAAATTAATTAAAAATCTTATTTCATTTAAAAGTTATTAAAACTTTTAATTTTTTGGCGGGTTTGATTGACAAATCCTTTCACTTCCACAAATTTTAACTTTAATCTTAATCCTTAGGAGAAGTGGCAATCTTGTTGTGTATTAATGAGAAACATATATATTAAAACTTAAATCCAGAAAAATAATTTTATTCAGAGTAGAAATGTTAGAAAGCAAAACTCCTTCACAAGTATCGTCATTCTGTTGTGTACAGAGTTTAGCAAATTGAGCACACTCGCGTTATGTACACAGATTTTGTAAACAGGATGAAAGCTCTACTCCTTCACAAGTATCGTCATTCTGTTGTGTACCGAGTTTAGCAAATTGAGCACACTCGCGTTATGTACACAGTTTTTGTAAACAGGATGAAAGCTCTGTTATTGTTTGGTGTTTACGATTCACCGGGTGCGTTCAATCGCCAAAGTCTGCTCACCACAACTGCACGGACTGACAATATATTGTGTGTTTTGCTTTCGAACATGTCTACTCTGAATTTTCTGGATTATAGTATTAATATTTTTCATTAATACACAACAAGACTGCCACTTTTCCTAAGGATTAAGAATAAAGTTAAAATTTGTGAAAGTGCAAGGATGTGTTAATCAAACCCACCAAAAAATTAAAATTTTAATAACTTTTAAATGAAATAAGATTTTAAATTAATTTTTGTGTGAAATGCTATTAAAATATATAAGTCGTAATGTTATAGAGAAAATATTAACTTCAAATCTGTGTCCAGGTACCTTTAAAAATCTTCTTTTCAAGAACAAAGCCATGACTAGTCATAATGATATGGAAAATTTCTCAAGTAGTTTAGATTCAAGTTTGCTAAAAAAAATCATGACACCAGGCATAGGGTGGGGCTACAATGAAGGATAAAAGTTTCACATAGGAAGATATTGGAAAAATATTTTAAAATCTTCTCTCCAAGAACAACAAAGCCATGATTAGTCATATTTATATGGAAGCATCTTCAGGTAGTGTAGATTCAAGTTTGTTCAATCAATTCATGACCCCCAGGGGTTGGACGAGGCCACAATCACAATGGCCCACCAAAGTTTTACATGGAAATATATAGGAAAATTCTTTAAAAATCTTCCTCTTAAGAATAGCAAAGCCATGATTGATCATATTTATATGGACGCATCCTCAGGTAGTTTAGATTCAAGTTTGTTCAAATCATGACCCCCTGGGGGTAGGATGGGGCCACAATGGCCAACCAAAGTTTTACATAGAAATATATAGGAAAATTTTTTAAAAATCTTTTTCTCAAGAATAACAAAACCATGATTGGTCATATTTATATGGAAACAACCTCAGGTAGTGTAGATACAAGTTTGTTCAAATCATGACCCCCTGGGGGTAGGATGGGGCCACAATGGCTGACCAAAGTTTTACATAGAAATATATAGGAAATTCTTTAAAAATCTTCTTCTCAAGAATAACAAAGCCATGATTGGTCATATTTATATGGAAGCACCCTCAGGTAGTGAAGATTCAAATTTGTTCAAATCATACCCTCTCACCTTTAAGGAATGGTTGGGACTACTTTTCAATAATAAACTAATTTCTGCTTTTATGCTAGCCACAGTGCTTAGGTGAGCAATGTGGCCGATGGGCCTCTTGTTTAAATCCTGACCCCCCTGGGATAGGATAGGGCTGAAATTAAATTTTCAAACTTATAGGAAAAAAAGCCACAGTAAGTCAAAGAAATATTTAAGCATTCTTTGTTAGTGCAGATTCAAGTTAATTCAAATCATAACCCTACCCTCATCTCTCCCTTAGGAGATAGGTTGGGACCACATGCATTAAATCCTGGACTGATTTTTTACCTTTTTCCTAGTAACAGTACTCAGGTGAGCATTGTGGCCCATGGACCTTTTTTTTTTTTGGGGTGGGGGGTGCAGTACCAAATATCAAGAATTTTTAGGGTTATTTTTTTGTTTCTTTGTTGAAAAACATTTCCTGATGTGTACCTTGTTCTTGTACCCTTCTCTTTTATTTCCAGTTTGGAGTCATGTTTTATTGAAGCCTGGTGATAGGAACTACAGGCTTGAAGACTTAGATTCCACCAAAATGTACCGTATCAGATTCAGCTCCCTATCCAAAGATGGCCGGTCTAGAAAGGGCAGCGAGATTTATGATGTCAAACCTTACCCAATAAGGGACACAAGTGGTAAATAGCCAAATTGAGCAACATTTTTATAAAGTACAGCAACACATCGAACAAAAAAAATATGCATTCCATTGCTCTTTCTGTACAATTTTTATTTTCCATTCCAATCTTTTGCCTTGTTATTCTGGTATATTTATTGTTACTTTAATGGAAAAATATCAACAGAGTGGAAATCAGTTTATGATCTAATTTTTTTCTTTTTTATCTTTTAGTATCAGACATTGTTAATAATCCTGAGATAATATGGCCAATTGTCAGTCTACTGTGTGTCTTGATGCTTGCATTTGCAATTTGTTTTGCCAGAAGGTAATTTTGAATGTTAAAGTAAATGAACTGAAAATCTTGTGAAAAAAAAAACAAATTTGATAACATTTGTTTTTCCCCTTTTCTGACTCTCTGGACCCAATGGGTTAGTAAAAAAAGCATCAAAATTCTTATTTACTCCTAAAAAATCAAATGGTCAAACAGTCTGCAATGTTATAATAAGCACTGAGTGCCATAGACCTACTTAAATTTTGAAATTTATTGCCCCTGGGTTGGTTTGATATTGATATATATGTGTATTTATTCTTTATTCAACCAGTTTTGATAAATTTCTTTTCTGATTTCAGACAAGTGAAAAAGGTAGTGGCTACACAAATTACACCTTACAGTACACAGATAAGAGAGATAAAAACAAATACACGGTAAGGAGATCCAATCTAATCTTCTTGTGGTTTTAAGTGTTCATTTTATGTTTGTTTTAAGAATGCATTAAGGTCAGGATGTTATGAAACTTGAAAGATGCATACAAATATTATTTATGTATATATTGCCCAAAATACTGTAAATCACTTTTTATTTGGAGAACTTTATTTTCGCGTAATTACGCGAGACAGTGTGCTCGCGAAAATTTAATTCTCGCGTATGATAGTATGCCTTAAGATTACATAGAGCAATAACCACAATTCGCGAAAATTTTGTCTCGCTACTCAAGAGTCAATGACTATCTCGCGAAAAATAAGGTGTCGTGAAAATTTAGTGATCTACATTAATCAAAGTTCATGATGTATGACTTTAAATGTGACCAAAAGTGCATTGTACATGATAACTATATAATATGTCTTATAAAATTTCATAATTTCATGTAGATATTGAATGAGCCAATTCTAATGGATGATTTTGAGGCTGAAAAAGAGAAAATTTTCTCTAACTACCATGATGGCCACATAGCAAAAGACCAAGAAAACATGACAGATATCATAGAGGTCCCTGATATTTTAGAAGACATGGAAAAGTCTGAATTGTACAAGAAACAAAAGTCCACTTCTCAGAGTTCAGACTACTCAAAGTTCATCACTGCTTCTGGACATACAAACAATAGTGATATATTCAACCAATCCAGATCTCAATCAGATAGTCATTTCAGCCAATCAAAACCACAGTCTGAACTGTCAAGCATTGATTTCAGCCAATCAAAACCACAGTATGAATTTTCAAATCCTAGTGGATCATCCAATTATAACAAGTCAAGATTGGATGCAAATGGAACAGGAAGTGATATAACTGAAGTTGAAGGGTTAGATAAGAGTTCGACATTTTCATCCAATGAGGATGGTTATCGGGAAATCAGACAGGACTCCACAGGAACAGATATGTCTGCATATCTGTACACCAAATCGATGTCATCTTACAATACCAATCCAAAGGTTGACTCTTACAGCAAAGTCCATGTCAATGAAGACGTTAATGCAGGTATTATTAATTTGATTTATTGAAACAGTTTTTTTTTATTTGGTATAATTTGTGAATGATTGTTGATTTTGCTCAATTATAATTTAACTTCATTAAAACAGTTACATATACTGTAGATCACTAAATTTTCGCAACACCTTATTTTTGCGAGATTGTCATTGACTCTTTGTAAGTGAGACATAATTTTCACGAATAGTTGTTATTCCTCTATATAATCGTAAGGAATACTTTTATACGCGAGAATTTAATTTTCGAACGCCTTGTCTCGTGTAATTACGCGAAAATAAAGTTCTCGCGAATAAAAAGTGATTTACAGTACTCAAGAATGAGATTATATAATTCTTTACCAATGCCAATATACATTACATATGTTGCATCATATTAAATGCATTGCTTAAACGACAGCATTCAAAATTTCACAAATAATTAATGAATTTTATATAATTGTACTTTTCAGAGACAGATGATGAATTACTTGTTAACTTACAATCCAGATCCTCAAATACTGAACAAAACAATGACAGCACAGGATCAAATGGGAGTTCTAATTTATTATCTCCTCATACTTCTGCAAATGCCGTACCAGTAGAGGAAAGGCCAGCACCTGTTAGTGGGGATGTTTTATTGTCCTCCAGTGTAGGTGACGTATCTTTACAAAATTTACAGCACTCCCCTCCTCAAATGAACGAGACTGTCATAAAAAGTCTACCAGAGGATTCCAATGAGGAAAACTCTGGTGCCCCTCTACCAAATTCTGGTAGCTCCATATCAAACTCTGGTGTCTCCTTATCTAACTCTGGTGGCCCCCTTCCAAACTCTGGTGGCTCCTTATCTAACTCTGGTGGCTCCCAATCAAACTCTGGTGGCTACCTTTCAAGTTCTACCTCTGGTGATGATGGATATAAAAGTGTTGATCTCAACAGTGGCTGTGCCTCAACTGTGCAATCATCAGACTACACACCAATTGATGGAATTTAATATAGGTCTACATGTACATGTGTCATGTGATTGTTCTCGACCAGTCAGAATTTGTATTTAAAAATATCTGTAGTCAACAGCTGTAAAAAAAATTTATCAGTTCTAGTACTGATGGAATTTTTTAAAATATAGTAAAAACTTCTGAAGAAAGTCACAGGGACTTTTACTTCATTATCTTTGTGTATATTGTATAACAAAGATTTAAGGTCTGTATAAGAAGTATAATGTAAAGTCTTGAAAGTGGTACATTTAAGGAATTCCTGTCTCGTTTGTATAGTATGCGAGGGCATCAACAATAATGGGAAACATGTGATAATTTATCCGATGTTTCCCACTATCATTGATGTCCCTTGAATAATATACTAACTAGACAGTGATTCCTTATATTTCCATTTCATTGTGAAATAAAATTGTAGATTTAGACTTGAAGAATGTAGACATAGATTTAAATTACATGAGGACCCCCATACCAATTTCAATAGTCCTAACCCACTGACCTCAAACACAAAGACAGCTGCATGAGATTTACATGCATATTTGGCCTCCTTAGTTTCAGACACAGCGACAGGTGCGCACGAGATTTGCATGCATATTAGGCCTCTTTAGCTCCTGACCTATTGACCTGCCTAATTTACATTCCTGTAGAATTATCAAGAAATCAACTCCGCTGACTTTCAAAGATTTATCACAGAGAAAAAAATTAGAAGTGGAAAAATATAAAAAGAACAAGGTATGGTTGCAATACATATCTGGCCCTGTAGTCATTTTTAGGCTTTTCTACATAAAACTCAAAAATGCACCAAATTAATGATGTCATGATATTTCCAGAATGGTCCTCCTTTGTGCCATATTTTTGAATGATTTATCATATTCCTCTACTCAACTCATGTTTTAAAAAAGCCAATTCCAGGATTTTTTAAGAACATGAAATTTTTAGGGCACAGTAAAGCCCAATCTGTACACTCTTGTTTCCTTATGTGCAAATTCTTTATTACCAAGTTTAATTGTATTTAATCAGAAATCACTATGATGATAGAATTTTGATAGAAATTTTTCATGCACACGCAATGATTATACGGGTATAATCGTGGATAGGTGCTTTAAGAATTTATATACATGTACGTGCCATCAATTTTATTTTTAGATGACTTCATAAATGTACATTTACATTATAGATAGATCTGATGTTTTATAACGTACTGTTTTGCTGTTGAAGAAGATTTTAACATATGTATTCATTATTTCATATAAAAGGGCCTTCTGTATTTATTTTTTATTGCTGGTCCTTCATCTAGTAATGAAAAGGTTTTATTTGGATTTTTTTGGTCCACTTTATAACATTTCTGAAAGTGTTGAACAATCAGTTAATAATGATTGACTTTTATTTTCAAAGCATTTTATTTGCTGCAAGTGATTTATTTGCAGCATGAAACAGAAAACTTTTATGTTGTTTTATTGTGTTGTATGGGTATTACATTTTGTCATTATTTTGTGCAGCAGTGTTTATTCCTTACCTGTATATTAATCAGCTGTGTGATATATGAATTTTTGTATTTTCACCTAAAATATCTGAAAATTTTTAATTTAGTAGGTTAAAAAATTTATTTTTTTTTAGCCCACCTGAACCAAAGCCTCAAGTTAGCTTTTCTGATCAATATTTACCCATAGTCTTTTATTGTTGTATGACCCCCAGGGTTAGGATTGGGCCACAATGGGTAATCTAAGGCTTTGTAGGTCTTCAGAAATCTTCTGAAAAACAGTAATCTATGATTGGTAATATAAAGGCATCCTCAGGTGGTGAAGATTCAAGTTTGTTCAAATCACAACCCCCTGGGATGGGTCATGTTGGTGGATCGAAGTTTTATATAAGAATATAGAGAGAAAAAAATCTTCTCAACAAGAGTAAAGCTATGTTTAGTCATATTGACATGTATAAAGATGTATTGAAGATTTGAATTTGTTCAAATCATGACCCCTTGGTTCAGGGAGGGGCTACATGGCAGGTGAAACTTTAAAAAATTAATATGCTGGAAAAAAATCTTTTTCTCAATAATTATAGCAAAGTTATATGCTACATGTATATTGATATGGAGATATCCTCAAGTATTATAAAATTCAAGGCTCCCCCTAGTAAAACTTTCAATGCTGAACAGACTTGTGTCCTATCTAATGTGTTCAGGTGAGCAAAGTGGTCCATGGGCCTCTCGTGTTAAAATTTTTAATCATGAGGAGAAAAGAAGTGGCTATTTTCAACACAATACACATGTATTTTCTATGTTACCTGTTTCACTTTAATTATAATATAACATGCACATTGACTAGTCATCATGTTTTTATTATTTTTATTTCATTTTTCAAAATAAACAATATTAATGGTTACCTGATTTTCAAATTATTGTAAAAATTCCTCCTGATGAAACCAAAGGAAAGTGAATTTTGTGTTGTTCTTCAACCCCACAAATAAAGTCTAAAAGAGAAATTAATATCTTAATCTTGCTTATGCCTACAGTGTACGTACATTTGTATATAATATACTGTAAATGTATTATATTTAGCGTGTACAATATTTAAATTTTTGAACAAGTAAGCTTTAATTTGATTTAGCACATTTCTTAATGTTCTTATTAATGTACTCGTATATGTTTAAGACATTTAGTGTTGTACTTGAATCAGCGGAAGTTTCTTTCCGCCAAAAATACTAAAAAGAATACACCGCCAAATGTAATACGTTTACAGTATATTTGGGTTGAAGAAAGTATGTGTATGTAAAGTTAAATTATTACAAGAACATCCTATACATATTTTTTTGGGGGGGGGGGATTTAAAGAAAACCACACATGTATGACATAAAGGTAAAAGTCGAAAATGTTTAAGATATCAGACCTGTTTCATTTTCAACTTAGGTAACCTGCCATTCTTTCCAAGATAAAAAGATTATGAAGGACAGTTACTGACCTAAATGGGCAAGCAACATATAGATAAAGTATTCAACTATGCAATTCATCTTGCATGTCTAAGGTAATGTTTACATGTAGCTAGAATTTAATATTTGAATTGAAAGAATGAAAGATAATTTTTTTAGAGGGGGGGGTCATAAATGATTTTTTTTAACAGTTACTGTCTCATGAGAATAGTAGTAGAAAATGAGAAGGAGGATAATGTAAATAGAACACGACACAGTTTTCTATACAATGTAATCCAGAATTTTTTGGCGTCATTATTGTACTGCAGTAAAAAATCACAAATTCATGAATTTAATCATATTGTAATAATCACTTTATATTATACACTGTAGATGTAAATCATGCATGTGATAGACTTCTAGTCAAGAAGTATATGTAACATTAGTTTATAAACGTTTATATACATTATTAAACCTTAAGTCTTGTGTAGTAACGAGTTAATAAATCTATCATATAGTTTAGTAATATTTCAGTTGCTCATTTATATTTATTATGAAAATAAAACGGGGGCGAAAATGTCCCTGTATACATTACATTAAGGCCATGCAAAGTTAATTCCTTGGTTCTCAGGCCTTTTTTTCTTACTGATCATCCTCCTTCTGGCATCCATTTCATGGGCTGAAGTCAGAAAATTTGCATGAAATTATACAAAGCAATTCGATGGCCTTGAGTCCCCCACCATCCAGGCTTGCTTTCAGGCAAGTTTCAGTTGATGTACTTGTCAAAATGATTAGAGTTCACACCATACACACTGACTGAGACTGAAGTCAGGGTATTAACATAGAAAAAGTGACCTTAAATCATATTTAAAACACAGAAAACAATGATGTAATAACTGACCTGCCATGTAAGGTACTTCAATCAACATGGCTGACACAAGGTAGACACATTCCAGTAATTCCAAGTTAATGTGCATGTGGTACGGCAGGAGGCGGCGCTTCTCTATCTTCTCCTGTTCTGGAGTTCTCTCGTGTTGACGTTGGAGCAGGAGACCCTAGAAAAAAATGTCAGTGTCACTAAAACTACCATCATCTAAGGCCATGCAAAGTTAATTCCTTGGCTCTCAGGCCTTTTTTCAAGAAATATGATGAAGAAGGGAGGCTTTTTTTTTTTTTTTACTTTTTATTGCCCCCAAAACATGATGAGGCAGCTTTTTACATTGTACAAAACCTCAAAAAATGATGAGGGAGGTGATTTGTTGTTTTTATATTATTGATTTAGCAATAAAAAGGGTCAATGAGGCACCCTTGGAAGAGATGACGGAGGGCCTGAGAACCAAGATATTAATTTTTTTTTGCCTAACATACATATTCAATTACGCTGTATATTAAAAGAGATTAGAATGAATTACGCAAGATTGCATTTCAACTCAATTTTATTGAGATGTAAATAGCAGCAAACAAATAAACGGAGATAACAAGATGTAAAAATTTCACGTGGAATGCTTATCTGAATAGCCAGTGCACTTATACGAGCAAGCCCGTAACAACACGACATCGATTTAAAAGCCTTGGTCTGCAATGTGTAAAAACATTGAAAAAAAAAAGTATCAACACAAATAAAAACTGTCAATCCATCACCGTAATTTGTGTACAATCATCTTAGTGAGCAAAGTAAAAATTGACTAGAATATCAAAAAGTATGTGCATATACAAACAAGCTGTACATTATGTGACATACGTCATTGGAGTAAAAAAAAAATGATTGTTTCATCATATACATGTACATGAAAGATTCAATTATTGCTTAATCAACAATACGAAAACTCGTGTTTGTCAAACTTCCTGACTTCGGACATACAATCTGCACCTCTAAATGATAGTAATAGTCATTGGATTGCTAAAACGCATTCCAAAAATTAAAAAAACAATAGTTTGAGGTTAAGAAATGATTAATAACATTTTCCTCATTTTCAGAGAAAACCACCAACATGAACTTTGGAAGCTTCGATTCATTAATGATTTAAAGCTATATGTACAAAATGGTAATTTTAAAAAAAAACAGCTGGCTATACATAAACTGTTACAATAAAAACATAAGTGAACTACCTTAGTCAATAAATTTTAAGTACATGCATGGTAGTCTTCGTTGATAAAATATCATATAAAATCGTATATAAGATAGTTGTAGCTTGCATTCTACCAAAAACATTCTTGTTTTTAAAAAAGGACATTTCTGAGCCAAGAAAATCACGTAACAAAGTAATAAACATAACAATCAATTATATCAGATCAATAGAATCGCCCATGATATATTCGTAGTGGCCCCAACCAAAACATAAATATTGGAATGGTGTCTGAAAATGTAAATAGAACAAATACATGTAATTGCATTTCGAACAAATTTCAAGCAATTATTCATTTAGAAGAACAATTACAATGGTCATAAATGTAAATACTCGCATGCAATTAATCTACAGTAAAACTTGGTTATGATGAATTCGATTATAAGGAAATCTTGGTTTTAAAGATATTTCACTTTGTTCCCTAAACGATTTAAAATTTAGGTTGGGCATGATTTGGGCTAAGAAATCCTATCTATTTGTGTAAAATGATCTTATTGAAATGTGCAAGCTCATCAAAAATGATACACAATAACAATATTTCAGCAATTAATAAAAATACAATAATTTCAAAACATTTATAGTATTCCGACCTACATTCTTGCATAGCATTAAAATGGGGGGAACAACATTCAATAATGATTGGTGAAAATGATCCTATGTGCATTGATTTTCATATACATTTACAAATACAAGAATCTTGGGATTTATTTAAGAATTTATGACGCGCATGCCGCATGACTTAATTTATATATTTGCCAACTTTCTCGACATCGATTGACACGTGTTCTTCAATGTTTTTTTTTTTGAGAATTATCTCCAGATTAGATTACCCTTATGCTCAACGAAAATTTTTTTAAGATTAATTTTTGGCATTAAAAATTAGAGAGATTTCATAATTTTACATTTGTAATGTTTATAAAAATTACCAAAAATAAATAAAAGAATAAAAAAATTGAATTAAATAAAGTAAAAAAAAAACCCCGAAACATTACATAATATTCGCTTCCAATATGGCATTACTTTTCCAACAATGACATAAAGAACCTGTTTTATCAAAGCGGTGTTTCCCCTGTGTAAGTAACGCCGTCGTCACTTTTAGCTTTACTACTGTTGTTTCTGATAAGGTCAAATTCTCCATTACATTTCCGCCTATCACAAATGTCTACCAAAGAGCTTGACTCCGGAATTCTTCTCAGAATTGGAGAATATTGTGGACTTCCAGACTTTGAAGTCAATTTTCGAATAACGTGCGTTCCATTCATGTACGCCTCCACAACCAAGGACCCACTCGATAACTTCCGTTTTTCATCAAGTTCTGTTTCTCTGTCCAAGTCATCAATAGATGATAATACAAGTGATTCCCTGGATTCTGAATTAGGGGGTCCTTTTCCCCCTTTTGAACGTACATGTGTATAGAAAAGTGTAAAATTATTGGATATTACTGGAATGGTAAGCGCGATCATAAGAACACCTGCCACTGCGCACGCGGTGCCAACAATGTAACCGACAGTCGTTGTCGGGTGTTTGTCACCGTACCCTACTGTTGTCATGGTGATTATCGCCCACCAAAATCCCATCGGAATGGTTGTTATAGTTTCTGGCTCCCCAGAATTTATTTTATGCCTTTCTGCATAGTAAATCAAGGATGAAAATATCAACATACCTATTATGAGGAAAATTGCGAGCATCAATAATTCTTGAAGACTTGCTTTCAATGCATACACTAAGATTTTCAACGCCTGATAATGTTTCACCAAATGAAATATTCGGAACATTCGTATTATACGAAGAACAAACATGATTTCAATGATCAGTTGTTCGTTCATATAGCAAGCTCGCATGTCATCCGAGTTGAGAATTAACTGCATATATAGAGGCACCAGAGCGAGTAGGTCGATGATGTTCATAGCGGAACGGATGAACTTCAGTTTCTGTGGAGCAAAGATAAATCTTACAACTAGTTCTATGGTGAAGTACACTGTACATATTATGTCTAATATGTAGAGTCCTTCGTTCTCCCTGAGTTCTATGATTTTGGTCTTGTTCCCGGGGCAGTTGACGTTCATTGAACTGTTGTGGGAACGTGTGCTTGGCCTAAGACCAGGCAGAGTTTCCAAACAGAACCCAAGGATGGATACAATAACGAACATGAGCGAAACAACCCCATAGGCCTGAAAGTGAAAGATAAAGATGTTAGGTCATAATAAAAATGCTGGGATTAACCCTCTCCCCACCGACTAGCTCATAGTGACCCTCAATTTTTTTTTAACCTCCAGGAAACAATGATTATTTTTTATACATTCTGGAAAATAGATCTTGAAAATTCAGCATTGATTTGAAAAATTTTCACGAGAGGTGGAGGGCAATCGAAAAATTATTTTAAAGTTGGCCTTGTAAACCTTATTTATAATTTTTAAAAAATATCAAAACTCACAAATTAAAACAATCTTTTTATTGATGTAGACATTTGAAAATTGTTCTATTGTTGCCAGTTTTCGGTATACATCACAATCTCACCATTGCTATTTTGGAAGTCCTTGGGTGCTCTAAAATTAACCACATTTGCATCTGTACTTTTTTCCATCCTTCAAACTTGCTGACGTCAACAGAAAATGTCTCTTTCTTCAGACTTCGGTTGAAGGAGTCGAGGATGCGTTTGTTTTCTATGTAAGATCTGTAATGCCGCCAACAACAGGATTTGATGGCGTGCTGATTCACCTGCCAATAGTCTAGTTCGCGTTTTACCACAGCCCCACATACCTCTAGAGGTACGTGTAACTCACCTGTTGAAGAAAAATGTTTAAGGACCATCACATATCTTATGTATAAAATAAAATAAAAAGGTATGGTTCGTTTATCACAGGGAGTAAGGAAATTCTAAAAACAACAAGCTGATGAAACAAGAATCTCAGCAGTTTCGTTTAAAGTCATCATTTCGTTATAAGTTATTTGGTCGATACAATGAAGGTCATTGTATCGACCAAATAATGTTGAAAAGTCTAAAGTATTTAAGCTGTTGATTTTGGTAAAATCTTGTGATTTCAAAATGTCCAAAAGTTCCTTGGAATATTTAAGTATCCACATCTGATTTACACCACTTCTTGAATATATTGTTGCTCAGTACTTTTGACGTTTCTCCTTCACTTCTTTTAATATCTTAGTGAGGAGTGAAGAAAGAGGCTTGGTTGAACATTTACTGGACCCTTGCTATGTATCTTTGTTTGTAAGGATTCTTATGAAGTTTTGGAATTCAATATATAGATATGGTAGTTCAAATTCATTTTGTTTTTTTTTTAAATATTAAAAATATTCAAAACTGACATATAATTCTTAGTCAAAATTTAGCCTTTATTACGGAAAAATTAAAAAAAAATATTGAGAAAAAGGCATTTAGATTTTTTTTATACTTATAGATACTGTTTATTATAAGTAATGTGTAAAATAAGGACTTTTATAATGCACCAGAACCCACCAAATAATTAGAATTCTCAAGTCTAAAAAAATGTAACATTGAAATAGAGATACCACTCCTCGAAACTCATCTGACATTGTTGCTGTCAAGAAATTTAAAACATACATGTATGCATGGCTTCGTTTAGAATTCAATTTTGTCTTTCAAAAAAGGATTATAACTGCAATATACTAGTATGTAGCTCTGAGTTCGTTTCAAGATCCAGTCCTTTTTTTTACAGCAGATAAAAATATCTAATATAGCATGTTGACATAACATTGAATATTTGTTACAGTTTACATTGTTGTAAACTTGCTGCAACATAATCCTTCAATATTTTAAGGCTTTCCCATTCTCCCAGGACGTCACAATCCAGATTTGGCGGGATTGTACATCATATATTAACGATCCTCAGTCCCGTGAGGAACTGTAAAAGTGATGTGTTGTGGTCAACTGACGGAAACCAGGCAAGCAACTCCTATTTGCACCATAAATAATAAATGACCGATACCAAGCAAACACGACCTAATTAAATTAAGACTCTATCGATACAAGCTTTTGCATAACTTATAAGTCATTGATAAGATTTAACATTCTCCCAAGAGATGTTTTTCAAAACATCCATATGACACGAAAGCGATACAAATAAGTACTTCGAGCAATGGACGCAGTTGACATGAAAGCAATAGAGCTTTTCAGGATGCAGCGTTTGAGCACTTTGGAATATCTATACATTGTGTTCTATATATCAATTATCCCAGTGCACAAGAATGCACATTGCAACACTTCTATTCATACTTCCATCGATCGAACTTTAGTGTACTTCACAACGATCTGCCAATGACACATTCAATAGTCTGCATTCTTTGTTAAAAAAAGTGCTTTACCGCTTAAAAAATATGAAAATAATGATCCGATAATAAAACTTCAGTTTTTCATGCGGATCTCATTTTCTTTTTATTTCAATGATTAAAAGGAAAAATGAAAGAAAAATATAAACATGCAAATTAAAAGCTTGTTTAAAATGGTTGTGAATTCTCCTCCAGACACGTAATATATTTTACCTGATTGCAAATTGCAAAGGTTCTACTTTTCATAGCTTTCAAGAAAAGAACAAAAGGATCTGTATATTTCCTGTATATTCAATGCAAATTATAATGTTTTACAGCATGACACCTGCTCATGAGATCAATGAACATCTAGCTTCATAAGTATAATAAA
This sequence comes from Saccostrea glomerata, assembly GCA_003671525.1. NCBI lineage: Eukaryota > Metazoa > Mollusca > Bivalvia > Ostreida > Ostreidae > Saccostrea > Saccostrea glomerata. Next base: position 1,351,659 of record PRKT01000101.1, on the reverse strand, counting down.
TGACATTATCACCTACATTAACAAATGGACTGGCTACCACAAAGCAGATTTTCAAATCTTAAATATTTCATTCCTTATATTCTTCATAAGAGAAACAATATCTAAATGTACTCTTACATGTGTATATCAATTTGTCAATGAAAAGACTGCAAATATTACATGAATACTTTTAAAAGAACTCTGCAAAGTTTACATTCTTACAGATTTTATCAAGTTTCAAAACAAGTATCATTTGATTTCATTGCCTTTCAATATAATAAATGGCTTTAATTAATGACCCAAAAAACAATAAATATCTGGAGATAACGAACAGTATTCAATATCAAGTTCATTAAAATAATGCAAAATGGGAACAGAGCAAGCAAGGACCTCCAAAATATTGGAGGTGAGGACAGGTGCCATGGAGGAGAGAGCATGCCCTGCTGACCGGTCACACCCGTCGTGTGCTTCTTGTCATGATCGGGAAATCCGTTGTCAATTCAAATATATATAGTATAAATAATGGACTAACAATCAGTATGAAAACGTCAGTCAGCATTTAATTCAACGATAAATGGTATTTGCTGACAAGCTAATTGTATCCACCAAAGAACTTACGAAATGACGAATTTAAACGAGACTCCTGATATTCTTGTTTCATCAACTTGTTTTTCAATCATAAACCTCGTTTTAGAAATTGTTTATAGAGCATGCTCTTGCGTATCGAATCAACTGAGATATATAAACTCTGTATGCTGGTGATGAAGGTATTGCTGCATAAGTAGCGAAGCTGACGATAAAAGTTCACGCCTAAGATTTTGATATAATATTTCACATGTTTACATGTAGTAATCGTCGATAAGACGTCTTTAATCTACATATTTTTTTTCCAGTCAACCCCTTTAATAAAAAATTATCTGGTCATACTAAATGCCAATGCAGAAGTGAAAGGAATTTCATTCCCTTTTAAAATTCTAATAATACAAGTTTTCTATATCCAACACAACCTCTTTAAAACGTTTTCTGACAAAAATAACATGAAAAGTAAATTAATTATCATTGATCTTATTTAATGTGTTACTTTCAACCAGAAACGGCTGAAGGACAAAGAAAACACTTTACATGGTTTTCCATTTCTGAAAAATTTTGAACTATAATGTAGTAGATCACCAGATAGAGAATAGCTCTAATAGCTCTAAAGTTTTTAAAGTGTTTAACAAGGCTAACAATGCTAAATAAATGAGTTCAACCTCAGCAGATGAAACCGATGGAGAATTACAAAGATTTCAACAGAACAAATGTACATACAGAGAACTAGATTAACATCATTAACAGGGGTTTTGTACACGTGTACGTAAAAAATGATTTTAAGCTTCCTCCCAACATGATGTGAAAATATAGTATTGGGTATTTTTGATAGACTAGCATTTAAGTATGATCTGAAACTCCAAAGAAAAGAAGGATTTTTTAAATATTCAAACTGAAAGACAATATACTCCAATGACGAAAGAAGAACAGTTACTTAATTTTACCTGGGTTGTAGTTTGAATTTCTAGAAGTGAAGTTGTTTGACTAAATATTAATTATATCAATTAATATTAATAATCTTTACATTAATTAGGCATATGTTTCTCATTATCGGAAATAAAAAATTAGAAGAGTGTAAAGAAAAAATCAGGGGAATTTTCGTATTTTGTAAACTAGGAGATGATTTTATCTATTTTCATCCCGTTTTTTCCCTGTATATCAAATATCTAGCAGCCATTCTATTCTCTCCAGACCCATAACTCTTCTTGTAGCTCCTATTAGTATACATTCAAGTTTATATATTAGAAAGTCTGGTAACAAATTTTTAAATTCCAAAACATGTATTTATGAGATTATTATGTCCATACCCCCTCTTATTCTCCAAAAGAACATATCAATGGGCTAACAAGATGTAGAATTAGAAGCTATATATACAGGATCGGTTCGAATGGTGATTTTCAGTTATGCAGTTAGAATGTAAACTCCCAAATGATTTAAGATTAATTTACGGATTATGTTGTCTGTCAGATGAACATACAATCGATATCTTTATTCCTCAAAAAATCGAAAGAACATCTTTGTCTTGGCAGTAGTGGTTGATTTGCTTCATTGCGTTTTCGTTTCTCTTAAACATAGTGTTGTTTCAAGAGACAATATATATACATACATAATATTCATTAAAAAAGCTTTGAAAATGTAAAATAACACCTTATTGAAAAGGCTTTCCTATGTTAATTAACTATGATAGAATGTCAGAATTTAATTACAAATCTTGCTGATTTTTGTTTTAAATAGAGGATTTTTTTCTGAAATGTGTGTTTCAGCTTCATGCAAACATTCCCTAATTAAGATTGTGAATTATGTTGTTTTTTTAAAATTGATTTTGTGTATTTTTGGAAATGACGCAACAACTAAATTTCATTTCTTTGTTATATAATTGCTTCTTTTCCCGTACAAACATATCGGTGCAAGAACGAATGCTTTGCTTAATAATGATTTGCAAATTCATAAACAAATGAAGATACTACTAACAAGGTAGTAGTCCCATCTTCGGGGAGAATATTCTTAAAAATCATGTCAGATTTAAGATAATTTTTAAATTCCCAGCAATCAAACTGTGTTTGAATTGCCTTATATCTATACTGGATTCCAAAACCACATAAAAATCTTTAAAAACAAAGATACATAGCTGGTTCCAGTTTTATTCTACCAACCATTTTTTTTAGTTTACTAGTCACTAAAATATATAACAGTGAATGACAAACTACAGGAGTCCCTATAACAATATCTTCAAAAAGTGGTGTAAATCTGATTCGGATACTTAAAATCTCCAAGGAACTCTTATAACATTCCTAATAAAGAAATCAATACCACTAAAACGTAGAACTTTTATACACTTTATATATTTTCGATGATCTATAAAAGTCTAGGTTTTTTGAAATCAGAAACAGCGGCTTTTCAATAAAAATGAAACTCGTTGATTTACTCACCTTATCAAAAGTAATTTGCAAATATAATTTTGTTAAAAACGCACCGATTCTACACATAAATACTTCGTAGTAGACATTAAAAATGCTTGAATGTCTGATATAACTTGTAGGTCATTATTTTAGCTGAATTATTTACGAATTTAAGTGTTTATCCGACAATAGCGGTTGACAATAAGAGTTTGCTACCTGTTCATCATTTTCATACACTGTAAAAAAAAATAACTGGTAAAAGTCACTAAGAAGACTAGTAAAATTACTGTCCATACAATCAGTACATTAGAAGTAGTTTTATTAGGTATTGGATATATTTACTAGATAAGATTAGTAAATCTCGATTTCATAAGTAAGTTCCACTTAGTATCTAAGAATCTTTACGACCCCTGCTCCACAACTCATGATCACTATCTTAGGCAGTGAACTGAAAGATTACTAATCACGACATTTGCTTTACGAGGCACACTAGTTATATTAACTAGGACTTTCTTTCAGTGTATTTAGTCGAATAAAATGGTAAAATCGTATGAAAAAAATCTTATTATCCATGTACTTTCAGAAATATTCTGCTATACAGCTGATGATTGCTTTTAAAACAGCTTCTGTTGGACACTTCATATTCCGTCAGAAGGATATTGCCAGAGAAGAAAGAAACCTGTGATCTACATAACATAGAAGTCACCATGGCCTCGGTATTGATTTTTTCACTTGTTGCTGTGATGTATATTGTATATAAATCATATTTCATCTTCATAAAAGAGAACTTACACAGTACATCATGAAATAAATGAGTAAATATTTTTTGGCTTGAAATGTGACGAAATTAGTTGAGATCGGGCTATTGGATACGGTCTAGTTCTTGCTTATATTGGATACGGTCTTACTCTTGCTTATCTTGTCTGATGTCTCAATCATGAAAAATTAATGATCTAAGATTTTGAAGAGAAAAATACTAGAAGAAATCGTGCGGGATTATTGGCGTAACGGTCATTTTATAGTTTATTCTTTAGAAAGGGAATTTATTGAACTGTTTGTACTAGACTAGCAGATTATGGAGTTGTCAATAATTATTCGTCTTTCAGTGATATTCATAACAAGAAACCCTATAGTGTTATTAACTGGCTCATAACAGGCATCTTGCAATTGCAAACACATATAGGACTCGGATTCAGACATTTCAGAACTTCTTGCACTCAGCACTTAAATCACGAAAAACATTATGAAAAAGAAATAATTTCATCTATTTTCACTCGCAAACTAATGAGTACAAAGCCATCAGAAGAACTTGGTACCATGGATGTGTTCGTACCCCTTTAGAAAAATCAAAATATCATTCATAAAATTGTAAGAATATTTATATTTTTTACTACATTTGTTGCTCCAATTATATGTGGATCAGATATCCCAGTGAAAGTTACCACAGAGTTTGACATGGCTCTTTAATTATTTGGATATTTTGCTAGAGAAAGGCGTAAATGGTACACCAACAACAAATTATAAGACACAAGAACACTTGATTTCAGTTTTTTCTATTGTTCACTTCCCTTAGTAATATATCCTTATACCCTACATATGCAGTTAAGGTTTCCTAGTCGTAAAAAAAAACACAAGAGCATGTCCTATACGTACGAACAATTTCTAAAATGCACCGAGCTTTTGACAAACGCGATGATAAAAATGGATATCAACAGCCTCATTTAAAATCATTTCGTTTCGCAATTCTAGTTCTTTTGTCGATACAGTTATCTTGTCAGTTAATACAATTTAGTATTAAGTCGAATAAAGTTACATTTTTAAAACCTTTTGTTTGGCTATTTTCACACACTGGACTGCTTGAGTTTTTTAAATCTCAATCATGACAGGGAGCATACAATTGATGGATGTAGCCGAACGACAAGGGATGCTTACTCTCACATGGCATTTGAATCCTTTTTCTGATTAATTAAAAGGTCTGTGTTACATGTGTTAGCTCTGCTCAAGAGTTGTATAGCTTTCATTATTATTCTCTTTGTTTTCTCTATATTTTATTTACGTGTCTTCATGCAATTTTTTAACCTTTTTATTTTTTCATTACGGGATCAGGTTTTTCACGCAGTATATAGACGGTTTATTGTATCGAGATGTATCCTTTCGGAAGCACTGTTTTTGTTGTTCTTGTCTGTGAATAATGAGGCACTAAATGTATACGAGGGCGGAGAACCACCCTGTTATTTGCATTAATTACCTATCAATGCAATGTTGGGGGTACCTAAGTGCATATGTAGGAACATTGTTTTTATATTGCCACTCGATAGATTAAAAAAGATGCATGACGTAATAATGATTTCAAAATAATATACTTGTACATGTATGTAATTATCAAAGGTTTTGCTTCAAAAGTATTCAAACCATAAAAATCTACTTACTTGTCATTATATGTTTAACAGAGAATAATTTTTTTTCATTTTTAACATGCATGAATCAATTAATGTATACGAAAAAACGTGTCCATGACTTTTGAGTCGGTGGAGCTATGATTTTCATATTCCACAGGTATATTCCTTGTGACAAGACCTTTTTTCGGGTACCACCTAATTTGACCTCATGACGTCGACCGTGAAGTTTGACCCACTTTTACAAAAAAAACGTTAAATATGGCCATAATTTTTTAAACAGTTAGTGCCAGGATTTTCATTTTTTCACAGGTGTTTTCCTTGTGACAAGACTTTCCTTTGGATACCAACAATTTTTAAGTTTTGACCTTGGAGTTTGACTTGCATTTTAGAATCTTCAACCTTCGTCATAAGCTGTCGTACGGAGAATTCAGTGTTTCACAAACACATACTAGGTATTTGTCCTTAAATTATTGTTTCATGTGAAAAATTTAATTTAAAAAAAAGATAACCAAGATTAGTTTCTGCTGGATACATAATCAAAACTAAACTTCTACATGTACTTCATTATACAGTAAAACATTAAGTTTCCATGTTGAAACCTTAGATGCATTCCAATTATGTTATATTTTATAAAGGTTTTTGTGTTACTCAGTTACTCAAGGGATCGATCCTTGACTCATCCAGCCATCATAATATTTCAAAAAAATATCCAAAAAGATCGGTAAAATGTCGAACAATTATAGTTATATCACAGCTGAGTGGTCCCAAGTGTGGGGCTACAACACTTTCAAATATCAAAATCAAAACTCGTAGCAACACATTACTTCATAGTGACATTTAATAATTCTGCTTTCAGAACATGCCCTTTACTGTGTTGTTAGAAGCAATTCATTTTACCCTACTTTTTGAAAGGATAATTGCAAAATATACCATAAAAACACGTGACTTATAACCACCTCTGTTTCAGTAAAGAGATGCTCTATCCTGAAATATGACATACATTTAAGTGTTGTACTATAGTAACAAACATCAAATTATAATGCATAATGCACGTTTTTCCTTGGCCATTCGACATGAATTCTCAGATACGGATCTTCAAGATCCAGGAGTGATTGATTACAAAGAAGAACACATCAAGAAGGGACGTTATATCAATGAAGGGATCAGACACGTGTTCCTATTTCATATGCCGTGTACATGGTCTAGAAAGTCGACCGCACGTAACCTTTAGTGAACCTAGGTCTATATAAACACAGAGATGAGGCCATGGCAGGTTGTTGAATGGTTTTATCCTTGTTTCAGCTGTATTGGCAATATCTATGATCGTTTGTAATCATATAATTTGTAGACCTCTCTATAGCTGCCATTTCAGACTATATATTGTAACCGTCGTTATGTTAAACTGTTCAATTTCCTGCAATGTACCAATCTGGGATCCCAATTTGTAAAATCATTGAATGATTGGTAATTGTATCTACATTTATAAGGATGCTCTAATTTGTAATTGATTCTCTTTACGGTAAGGAGAAATAACTTTTTGTCTCTGGTTCGAACAATAAACATTCATTATGATCGAAGCAATGCATCTCCCCCTTGATAGACTTCTTGATTGTAAGAAATTGGTCGAATTATACAGACCTCATTGTTTATTTAATAGTGTGCAAAGAAGCTATCTTTTGAAAGAGTAGGAAACCAGTCCTATTTGATGGACGGAGACGCAAAAAGGCGCTACAGTGTCTGTTGTTTGCATTGTATTAGTAGAAATTCCCATACGTCACGCTTCAGTAATTGTAATTTAGTTTAATTCACAATTCCTGGTAATATCAGCTTCCTGTCATTAAAAATGTCAAGAGGGAGAGAATATTAATCTCAATTAGACAATCTACCCGTAAATTTCCCTACATTGCTTCACTGGACGAACATTGTGCAGTAAATAAAATGAAGCGATAAGAAATGTAAACATTGTATTAAAGTCCATAGGAGACCTTCAGTAGTAATCGATGTCTGCGAGGAGATCAGATGCATGCGGATGAATCTGGTGTAAAAGAATTCCTCAATGGCATCATCCAGACGAAATATGACAAGCAGTTCTCAAACTGTCAATAAAAATCCCTATTGCCAATACAGATGTGTTCGGAAGGTTTTAATTTTTGGGTGATCAGCAAATTGTATGGCCTGAGGAGTTCTCAGTAGCCATTGCGAGACAACTGCGAGATAATTCCGAGACTGTTAATGGATCGGGTAATCCTAGAAACTAAGCTAGGAAGTAGTTATGTATTGAATAGCAGGTGGAGACATGTTAAACAGTAAACTTAAGTTACATTTCGCTTCAGTTTTTCACACTACATATAAAATATCAGATGATTTAATATACTACAATCTTTTTCAAACCTCTAAATCAGAAATCATATTATTATTTTTTTTCGTTAATTTGCGGTGTAAAGAACTGTCTTTCATGACAAACATTCTGTATTTTCTTTTTGTTTGTTTGTTTAACGTCCCTATAAGAATTCTTCACTCACATTGAGAAGCCACTAATAGCCGGGGCTAGTCAGCACTTACAGTCAATGGATAGTGAAGAACCATTGACATTCTTTGTTAAATTGTCATCGTTCATATCGAAGAAATATACATGACAAGGAGCACATGACGGGTGTGATTGGTCAGACGGGGATGTTACTCCTTCGTGGCACCTGATCCCAACGCTGATGTGTTGGGGGTTCGTATTTGCTCCACTCCTATTTTGCAATGTTAAATGGACTTTTGAGCTCGAAAAATGTTCGTAATCTCCACATATTTCACTATACAATGTTCTGTTTACTATCCTATCGCTATTTTGAAATAAGTTCTAATTTATTTCACATATAACATTTGAATGGGTCAGGAGAGACCACGTTTCTTGAATTTGAATTACAATAACATTATCACTTGGGCAGGGCTGCGTATACCCACATTATTATTGGTATCACCTCCTTTTTACAATGTAGGTCGCTTGAAGTCAGAAGTTTGATATCTGCATGCACATATAGTATTGAATTTGGTGGAACCAGATTGCAAAATACAGACTCGAATTTTTGTAATTGTGAGTGGTGCAATCCATAAGCTTTATAAACCGCCACGTTTTACTAAAGAAATCACTGCCGAAACAACCAGTTTTTCCTATAAATTTCAATTGCCATATACTATAGGATAGATTACACAGTACTATTTCACTCTGACAAAGCGGCTCATTATTTTCAGTTTGTTTGAGAGGAGCTGGGATTTTATTCTGCACGTGTAATTCCAACTTTTCCCCATAGCACTTTTTCTTAAAATCACAAATCAGTTAAATATTTCAATACATAGAATCCAATTTATATAAAGTTACAATACTTATACTGAATTCCAAAACAAAATAAAATTTCCATGTTAATTCATAGGAATTTATTTTGTTTTGGAATTCAGTATAAGTAACGTAACTTAAAATAAATTTGATTCTTTTTATTGAAATATTTAACTGATTAGCTACATAGCGGGTTTTAGTAAATATTCTATCATGTTTCTTTCTTTACTCCTGACTAAATACATATTATAAGTTTAGGAAAAATTTCAGGAGTGCTATGCAACAATGCATTCAAAAATAGTGTAAAGCAGATATATATTAGTATTTCAAAACTTGAAAACAAAATTTTATCAAAATCAATTACAACAAAACACACGACATTTCAACTCTTTGTATAATTAATTCCCAAGATAAATCAAAGTTAGTTTTCCCATTCTCAAATTTTCTTCAACTCGAAATCAACATATATGGACGATGTAGTGTCAATTAACATTAGTTATATACATTCTTATGTTAAAACGATATATCCCGGTGAGCTTGAAAAAAAAGATACCACAGAGTCTAAAACATCTGTTTTATATTAAGAAATTCTACTTGAAAATGGTAATCTTACAACCAAACTTTATGACAAAGATGACTTTAACTTTTCAATTGTCAACTTCTCTAAGTTATGCAGCAATGTTCCTTCATCACAAGCATACGTGGTTTACATCTCTCAGTTGATTCAATACGCATGCTCTACGTATGAACAATTTTAAAACGTGGTAAGTTATTCACTTGTTGCTGAAACAAGAATATCAGCAGTCTTGCTTAAATTCTTCATTTTGTAAGTTCTATGGTAGATACAAAAACCTTGTGAGCAAATACAAAGTCAAATGATGACTGATGTTTTCATTATTGATACTAATTCTTAGGGCAATATATTCACACTGCATTGTCGACGGATTTTCCCGTTATTTCCCGATAATGACAAGGGGCATATGACGGATAACCGGATTGATCGGTCGGCAAAGGATGCTCTCTACTCCATGGCACCTGATCTCACCTCTGATGTATTGGAGGTTCGTGATTGCTCGCTCCTTGTATTGTTTATTGGACTTTTGAGCTTGAATACAGTTCGCTATCTCCAAAAACATTTGTATATGATGCCTGCTGTCCTTGGCTCGATATATAAACATTCATTTTCATTGTTTAACATCTCATTATCCTTGAGATATGGCCTTGAGTCAAGATCCAGATAACCTCAAGTCATTAGCTACAGCATTCTGACGTTTGAAAGTATTCCGAACAATAGCCAAAATCTAAAGATCAGGCACGAATTCGATGTGTAATTGCTTATTGCTCCTGTGTCATTGCTCAATATGTAACCTTGACATTGGAGATGAGACATTGAGACGAAGAACCTTTAGGAATCTGCTAAAACAAAACCCTTTATACATTTTATTCTAGCGTCTTAATTGATGGCATACTTGATTTTATAGCCTCGTGACTTGAACTTTTAACGTATGACCTTGAGTGAAAATCCTGAACACCTTTAGAGTTTACTTGCAAAAACACTCTGAAATTTAAATCTATACGCGAGATATTCTAAGATTATTATTCTTTTAGACTTCCCACAATTTAAAAAGTGCAAATGCAATAGTTCTGTTTACCTACTTATAACGCTTGACACAAGCTGTACGTATAAAAATACAAATAATGACAATATTTAATCAAAATTATTATTTTGTTAATGTTAATATATATTTCGAGTGTGAAAGGAAAACTAAGACGTTTTGTGCAAAATAGTATTTTTTATATTTTGTCCACACGAAGACATGTTCATATCAAGCCAATTTTATGAAAGGCCTTTGAACTGTACTGCTATCAAATGACATTCATATTGATAAAACAAGGGTCCAGAGGAAGAGCTAGCCCCCACGTTACAATGGTATAATACTATTAACGTCCCCTATGTGCATATAACTTACCAACTATCAACACGCAATCCAATCCGAATAGATCGTCAAGAATTATGGTGGAATTGCAAAGCATCAACCACACCTCTCTTACTGTATACTCCCTAACTTTATAATACAGCAGTACCATGTATAACAAAAATAATGCAGTATATACTGTACAAATTGTAAACAAAGGTAAACAGAGGATTGATTCATGTCAAAGGAAGAGAAAAATCTTATACGGTAATAATTATTATAAGGAAACATTAGGAAAAAGAACTGGTGCATCAATCAACCATTTGAAATTTACTAGTTTCGACAAAGAAAATATCAACTTTGTACTGTAAAATCACATATTTTCAAGGGATCTGATTTTCGAGGTTTGAGGGAAAGTATTGTTTTGTGGAGATTCTATTTCGTTGTTGGAGAAGTATTTGATAGTAATGCATATGAAATTCTACATTTCGAAATGGTCATAAATTCGGCGGTCTCTCCATACTTTGAAAACACCGAATATTAAACCCCTACAAAAATAAGGGATTTCACAGTACCGGTCCTATAGAAATCTGTGAATTAAGAATATATCAACTTACCCGTTCTATAGAAATCTATCACAGAGTTAAAGACGGAGGGATGTCTGTCAAAGAAGTATTCCTCACGTTTGTGTTCTAACATTAGGTGTCTCTCAGCCAGTCTGGCTAGCCGAGTGTTGGCGATAGTCCGGAGAGTAGAGACGTGGGTCTCATGCCGGACACCTCCCACATTGAGAATAATCCGCTCATTGTCCCCCGAAATATGTCCATTTTTCCGGACAGGGGTGGCACCAAGTTCGTCCAAAATATTGGCCTGAGTTGTCTCATCCTGCATAGCCGATGTCTCACATTAATTTAATGACTTAACGGTCGATTGATAATGTAAGTCTGGTCCAAGTGTACTAAAGAAAATAAGCCGGGAATAACTTTGATCCGCAGCTACGGACATGGCTCCGGCAGCAGACGAGCATATTGTGACGTGATGCCATTTCTACTCTATTTGGCGAAAAAGAGGCCCATTCTTTTATTAGTGCGATCTGTATCACGTGCCAGACCGTTGTTTTTGGAAATTCTCCCAGTGGAAATGGCGCCTCTTCAACACAGTGGAATCTGGCGTCTGTTATGAGTAGAATATTCCGTGAGTTTCATTATTCTCATCTTTCATACGGAGTATATATATTCTTATTGACTACATATCCTACAGTTCAATACACAACTCTAGCGAACTATGAAGTTACTATGGTCTAGTTAGGTTCCATTCTCTTTTAGAGATGTTATATCTTTCAAAGATCAAATGTTGACGTTTTCCTCATTGAAAACATGTTTCCATTCTCTTCAAGTAATGAAATATGTATGAACAGTAAAAATCCAAGACACATATATAAAACATTTCTCTACGAATTGCAGCAAAACAGCTCATAGAAGTTCAATAATCCTAAGTCATTAATAATAGAATAATTATAATATCACTGAAACAGTGAAAGCAGGATTATGCTCATAAATTTAATTTAATAAGCTCTCTAAGAAATAACATCAATCTAATTCAGAAGTTTTAGAAAAAACTGAAATGATAGAGAAAAGCAGTAAAAGAATACGTGTATTTACCTTGGAGTTGGTTGATGTATAGATTTGTCCCATTGCATGAGAAGAAGGTAATTCCTATGGAACAGACACAGTGCCAATGTCGCGCTATTGATTTTCAAGAGAGTAAAACATCATCTGCAGTTGTATTTGATTAGCAGCAGTCTTATGGCGGGTCTGTCGCTCCCGAACCTTTCCTCGAAAGAAGTCAACTTTCAGATAAGGCACGCAATCAGACAAAAAAGCACTATACCGATATACTTTCTGAGAAATGAAATTCAAATCTTAGATTTTTATAAATCGAAATTTTTAAGACGTTTCAAAAGACTTTTAAATGTTTTAATTTGAATCAAATTTTGAATTGTCCTGTGTAGTGCTTTTATTCTGTGACATATAGCACTGGGTGAAAAGTCCAGTTTCCGCAAAACTGAAACTATATGGAAACCTTGCTGAAACTTGGCGTTGAAGTTTCCTGTATGGTTTCCGCAATGCGGAAACTATATAATAGTTTCAGCAAGTTTCTGTAGGGTTTCCGTATGCTGAAACTATTAGGTTTGTTTCCAAATAGTTTCCGCAAAACGGAAACCAATGTAAAATTTAATGAAATGTCAATTTAA
>PRKT01000101.1:1250876-1337944 GCA_003671525.1 Saccostrea glomerata | reverse complement strand
ATGAAAGTATTGAAAAGGGTCTCAAGCCAGTACAGTACGAACAAATGATGTCTCTCGAGAATGTCTTTCAAAAGAGAAAGAAAAATTACAGTCCCTGAGCACAGCTAACAAAAGAATAACAGATGAGATTGAAATGGAACAAAATTGAGTCTTTGGAACATTTTGGCCTCATTCAACACTTCAATATTCTTATAACCATTACTTCTTGAAAGTTTCGGAAAGGTGAGAGACAAATATTGTTTCAATATCCTTTGGGAAATCGTCTTTTACATTTCCGTCAAGATTTTCGCACTTACTGCACTCTTTTTTATGTATTTTATTATTATCCATTACAAATGGATAAAGTATAATGCAGCGATAAGCTGTTACGAAAAGATCAATTTATTTTTTTTTCTATCTCAAAATAATTATTTCTTTTAAAACAGTATTGAATTTCAAAATTAAGTTATCGCATGTAGAAATAACGCTAATTGGATATTTATGTTTATTAGATAATAGGAAGTACATTCTGAATAATAATTTCTAGTTAAAAATGTTTTTGCATTTGCTTTATGGAGCATTATTTGAAAAACATTTCCCCAAAAGATCAATATTACCTCGTAAACAAGTGCGCTTGTGTTTTTATTCACATTGCTCATGATTGTCTCATGAACCTTGTAATGAATTTACACACAACATTACAGTCGTTAGAGTCGTAAATTCCTTATAATGCAACTTACATTAATTAGCAAATTCTGAACATTTGTGTCTCAACAGCCCCACCAGAGCTCGGATAATATTCCATGACAACTCGATGTTCGTCGTTTATTGCTCATCGCATCATTAAAAATTTATCGGGATCCTTGCGTTTCCCTTCACATTAGAAACCAAGGCAGCTGTTAGATCCTTGTAACATGTGGATGGGGATGTATTGGGCTGATGATATTAGTCCAATAAACATGGCTAATAAACGAAGCTACGGTCGAGATCCGGGAAAACGGACAGAACTATGTATGAATAGGCCCTAATTAAGACATGATAAGATATAATACTTATAGCATATCGTAAATCAAATTAAAACTTGAAGTACTTAGTGTTTCAGCATCCTTTAATGAATTTCTCCTCCTCTTTGTGTTTACAGTCCCTTAATGAAGGCCAACTACTGTACATGCTGGTGTCAAATACATCATTTTGTTGCTATTGATCTATGCAATATACATTATTTGTACTAAAATAGATTATTTTATTCAGACTTCAAAGTTGCTGAAATGTGCGGTTCTTGAGATTATTTTTTAAATAAATTAGGAGTTTAATATTCCCTCTTTTTTTTTTACAAACATGCATGGTTTAACTTGAGGACAAGGATAATGACGAATAATTCTTTTATATTTATTTGATGCACCCACTTTCAAAATATGGTTTGTCTAGGCTTTTGTCATTACATATAAATTCCAAACTATGCAAAATGAAAACCATCCAATTCTTTCGTTTTCACGAAAGTGGACTCGAGAAAAGAATAAGGAAGACTATATGAACAACATGTTATGGTTCCAGCAGAAAAGGTAATAAATAGTCTGTGACTGTAAGGTTTCTTATTGTATCCATATTGTAGAAGAACTTTGGGTTTCATTCTAGGTCTGGTAAATCCAACTTACACAAATAGATTACTTTCTGACAATGAAATTCATCAGAATCATATTTCAATGGTAAAAATTTTAAAATTCCTGACAATCAATGTAAGTTCGATCTATTCTTCCTTTTCGTAATTCCTAAATTTCATAAAAATCCTTACAAACAAAGATGCATTGCCGAGTCCAACAGATTCTGTATCCAGTCTTTGTCTTTACTCATTACAAAAAAAAAATTACAAGTAATCTGCTGTGAATTAGAAACTTGAAACACACTGTGCTGCAGCATATTCTATATGTGGCGTAATTCAGATGGGAATTCTTTCAAAACTCCAAAGAACGTTTAGAAAATTCAAAAAGTCAATACCATCAATTAAAGTTTGTTTTTTCTACACAGAATACAGACATTCCTCTCGATCTGCTAAATTTGAATAGTTTTTACATTCATCATGTTCATACGTAGACACGAAACATTCCAGTAAATGTGAAATATTAAAAAAAATCCAGTTTTCTGTCACATCTGTTTTATATTTTAATGTGTCACTGACCATGAAGGGAAGAGCCGACCACAATCACTATATAAGATCAAAAGTCCATAAAAAAATACAAAATAGGAGCAAAGCAAACACGGACCTCCAAAACGTCAGAGGTGGGATCAGGTGCCATGGAGGAGTGAGCATCCCCTGTCGACCGGTACCACCCGCCGTGTGCTCCTTTGCACGATCGGGAAATAAAGGAAAAATCTGTTGTCAATTCAGTGTATAAATAATGGACTTACGATTAATATGAAAAGCATCTCAGTAATGATTTATTGTATTTGCTCACAAAGTCATTGTATCGAGCATATAACAAATGACATGATGACTTTAAACGAGACTGCTGATATTCTTTTTTCATCCAATTGTTTGTCAATAATTTACCTCGTTTTAAATATTGTTCGTAGGTAGAGCATGCTCTGGCGTATCCAATAAACTAAGATATATATAAACTCCGTATGGAGGTGATGAAGGACAAAACCAATACAGCATCAAGTTTTACTATCGTCAACTCTCCTTGTGGATGTAGTATAATTTCATTATCACCTTCATATGCTGTTGTCATCATCCAACTTAAGCATGCTCTGCATATGATCCCTTTTTAAACCAAGACAGACTACTTACAGCTAAGTTGGTGATACAGGAATTTCAATAATCTCTTTTCATGATAAATTCTATGGATGATCGTTATAAGAACTTGTAAGGTAGTATATCCTATCATTGGGTCATATTTTGGTTGATTCACTACGGTATGTTCCGTCTACCTGAAAAAATATATAGGGCTCACGGCGAGTGTACGCGTCTAACAAGAAATGCATTGTATGTACGTGATCCCACCTCTGATCTTGTTTTACAGGCTGTGTACTGTATTGCTTGTAGATTGTATTAATTGCTGATGTTCCACCATCTCCACTTTTTTACCAAACCTCATGTGTAATCTTTAAGATTATGATATTTATTTACTATTAATAGAAACTCATACCTAATTTTAATCGCTATCGAGTGATATGACACCTTTTTTTTATTTGCCTTCTGCATCAATTCAACTCAGTTTTCAGAAGATCGAAGATTAAGATATAATTTCAAGTTTTTTTTAGCTTAACTACCAAATAAACGAAGCATTGTTAGAAACTATTGTTTTACTTGCACCTAATCCGCTTTATAATTCAAAACAACTTAGGGTTTTCTAATTTCATTTATTTTAGTTTCTTCTAGTGTCTTTTATACACCCCTCTATATTTTACCAAAATCAAGGAATTCAAAGCAACTTTCAAAGCAATTTTTCCATTTCTAAAAAGGGAGACAATCTCAGCTAGCACACTGTTTGATAAGGTAGAAAAATTAATAGAGTGATGACGCTTTAGAGGCTTTTAGACACTTAATTTTGAGGCATTTTGTCAATTTAACATTTGTTTCCCTGACGCTTCGGTCGTCAAAAGCTACACTAAAAGCAAAACAAAGTATTTCGATTACGTAACTTGCATATGATACTCTTAAATCGATACCTCCAATCGATCGCTAAATTACAGCGAATCAAATCTCCATATAGACACCATTCCTAACAACACAACGTGACCTTAAAGTTCGAACACACCGATTAAATCAGCTGTCATGTTAGTTTATTTTTCCGAATGAAATATTTTATTCCGGCATTAGTTGCAACGCAGCAAATCCCTCCGCATTGAGATCAGCCTGATTACTGTTGAAAACGACACGTTGGAATATGAAATTCCTGTGCACCAGCTCTCTTATCGATCGAGCAATGAAAAGGAATCACCGAGTGCTTTTTTTCAGTTTACAATATTCTGCAAAATAATAATGATTTATAAAGAGTTACAAATTTGGAGATATATGTCTAATAATGGAGATAAATAAACAATAAATGTGCTCAAAATGAAAACATGAGCTTAACTTTAAAGCCTAATGTTTTTATTTATATATACGCCTTATTTCTCTCCTAGGGGACTTGTGAGATATGTTCTTCCTCATGTATTGTACCAGTATCTGATTAGTCTCCACCAATTTAGCTATTTTTGATATTTATTTATTTATAGATATTCCTCTCTGAGGGTAGTGCTGAGCGAGTTAAACATTCTACGGCTAAAACTACCTACCAAGTAAACTTTATTTATTGATTCGGTTTTTAAAAATACTATTACTGTCTTGTATTTTCAAATTCAATATTATATTTGTTCTGTTTCGTTATTAGTTTTGATATTTCTTTACCATTTTTGGAATTTTTTTTAAAGAATATTTTTTAAACCTTTTTTTTAATTTTCTCCAAACTACTCAGTATTGCAAAAAAATTGTCTATCCGTGCATCGCATTCTCGTTTTCGTACCATCACGTCATTAATATCATTGTATCGTCTACCCCACGATCGAGCATCTCCGGTGTAGCTGGTGGCCTCCACCCGAGAAAATCAGACAATTTAGACTATCTAGGCTATTATTTACTGTTAACATGCTCTATATCAATATTTTTTCTCTAGACATGGAATAGAATAAATATATATAATAATATTTATTTATAATATATAAATAAGAATCAAAACTCGTATATTTTGTTAAAGTAGACTTAAATGTTACAAGAAATAATTTGATTTTTAAGAATATAGATTGAGGCCGTAGTTATACTGAATATATTGGAAGAAATAATAGCAGTTATGACTGAAAGAAAATGAAATTGGTCGATGGAATATGTTTCAAAATGATCACATTTAAATGACTTTTATTTAAAATTATATAACCTCGATATTAACTGTTTAAAATTATAATATATATGTAATTATACAGTTACTTTTTTTAAGATCCAAAAGATGTACATATTGTAGTAATCAACATGAGGTAAGCAAGTTTGACATTTTCATCACAGACAGGCATTTCTTTGAAATGCATTGCAGAATGAAATATCAGATTCTTTTATTGCAAAGTCACGAACAATTCTCAATGGAAATCCTATGGGTGCAACTATCAGTCTAACTATAAACTTAGAGAAGAAATTCTGTGATTATGCAACGAAGCAGATCAATAACAGTGATTCCTGCTTGTCAGGCATATTGCGTAATCGTTCTTTTATTTTGATAAGTATACATTCATCCTAATGGATATATATCTGTGAGAAAAAAATCAATATTTTCACCGAATGAAATTTTCCTATTTCATTCAGTATTGCAAACGGGTCCCTGAATTGGAAACTGGTTTGCTGCAATATATAACGCACAACGCCTTCTCTTTCCGCTGGAGTAAGATAAAAAAATTATACATTTAAAAACAATAAGAAATTACTAATGAAGATTTATGGGAAAGTTTGCAAAATTGATTTCCACAAAACACAAATTAAGTTTCTAAGATACCTGTCACAGGTTAAGGGAAGTTAACAACTCTTTGAATTTTTCTCATTAGACTGTGGAAAATGAAATAGACTTGTAAAATATTAGTTAATACTTAAAAAAAATTACAAATATAGACAAACCACACTCAATGAAGGTTTACAGATGAAAACAAATTTCAGAATATGTTAGTTGTGAGCTAAAAGTGTTACATGTAAAAAATGTAATAAAAACTTAAGAAAAATATACCAAACCAGGTGAATTTTATGGGGAAAAGCAAATGGTAAAAATCAGCCTATGTAATAATTTTACCATTTTGTTTTCCTCATAAAATTCATCATTCAGACACTTTTTAAAATATCTCCTTAGGTATATTTGACAAGTACATGTATCTTATTCATAAGTTCATATTTCTATATCCAGTCTTTGGTAGAGAACAGCACTTAAATGATTTTCCAGATAGAATGAACCAAGTGCGGTACAATGGTTTTTCGAAGGACCGATGCTGTTTCACTACCGATGAATTCGAAAAATAAGAACATGAAGAATGCCTATATTTACTTAAACCCATATATTGTGAACTAGATTTTTGTCATGTTGTAAAAGAAATTGAAAGAACCTATATAAGATTAGATATATGGAGATAAGGAACAGTTTTCAAGATAAAAAGTCCATAAAACAAATCAAAATAGGTGCAGAGCAAACACAGACCACCAAAACATCAGAGGTGGGATCAGGTGCCATGGAGAAGTGAGCACCCCCTGCTGACCGGTCACAGACGCCGTGTGCTCTTTGTCATGATCTGGAAATAACGGAAAAGCCATCGTCATTTCAGTGTATAAATAATGGGCTAACAAATATTATGAAAAACGTCAGTGAGCATTTGACTCAATGATAAATTGTATTTGCTGACTAGGTCATTGTATGGCCAATAGAACTTACGAAATGATAGCTTAAAGCGAGACTCCTGATATTCTTGTTTCTTCAACTTGTTTTTAGTAATTTACCTCGTTTTAGAAATTGTTCATACAAAGCATGCTCTTACGTATCGAATCAACTGAGATATATCAACTCCGTAAGCAAACGACGAAGGTATATTAAAGCATAAATAAGGGAAGTTGACGACGATTGTAAAGTTAAAGTCATCATGTTTATTATTTAAGGAATGTTTTTAAGTTTTTTTGTGAGATATTGGTATGTGAACCACACAGACTTGTCACGTATATCTAATGAAGTGCGCTAGCGTCTCATGTACAATATTCCTACGTGCAAGTCTGTTTGATTCACACACCAATAATTCACACTAAACTTAAAAACATTCCTTATAATTACATTTTACATGTTTGGAAGCAACAAAAATATACTCAATATTTGAATTTCTCGCTGCCCTAGAGCGTTGCATTTTTACCAACGTCGCTGCAGCTTCATTATGACGTCACGTTAACGCATGTTTCTCTGTGCATATTTCTACGGGTGAGTATACACGGAAATGGTATTCAAATCAATTTGCACGTTTGGCCTAGTGGAAAAACACAGCGTATGTAAATATATAACATTGGTTGTTAGATTACCATTAATGTCTTGTTCAAGTAAAATATCCAAATATGAAAGAGATTTGTTAGACCCTGTAGTATCTTTTATTTCAAGCTCTCCGGGATATATGTCGTATCGACATAAGGATGGAAGTTACCATTGTTAATTGATAATTCGTCGTCGATATATCTATATGCCGAGTTGAAGGCTACAGCAAGTGGCACGGCAACCTTTTAGAATTATTGTTCTAAGCTCCTCATTATCAACTATATTTACTTCACCTGTAATAACCTGTCCAGCATGACTGTAGTTATAGGGTGAAGAAGAAAATGGACACGATGGACAATTATGTTTCAGATATTCGATATCCAGGCCCTGTAAAGTGTTCTTGTTATTAACAAGTTTGGAAGCAATAGTCGATGTTAATATATATTTATAGGAAATACAAGATGTAGACTTTAACTTGAAATATGGTGGCAAGACTGGACTCTTGGGTGATGATGGATATTACATGTACTTATATTACTTATATTAACCACGTCAATTCCTTTGTTGACACATTGAAGTTTAAGGACAAGACAAATTTTTTAGCTGCATTTCTTTCAGTAAAAAAGTGGGAGAAACCACTAAATTTGCGTCTCGCTAAAATTTCCACTTATACGGTATTTGCCATAAACTGAGTCGAAATTCATAATCATATCTTGATTCTGACACCTTGTCAGAATGGATTAAATATATCGGATCCATGTTAAAGTCACGTATTAAAAGTTTGAGCAGCAATATGAAAACAATCTATCCTTCTGTGTTCAATAAACCAGAAGTGAAAAAGAATTGGATAGATTACATGATCATTACATACTGGTCCCTGTCGACAAAGCAGGTAACAACATTGTCTTCGTATGTAAGGCTCAGCATATAAATAGTATTCCAGAAGAACTTGAATTTGATTCTACAAGTGGTAATCCTACTTATCTCATAGTTCTTCAAAATCATATGTCAGTTTTGATTATTTTTAATAATTCACAGAGCCAAATTGAATTTGAACTTAAAAAACTTCATATTAATCCTTACAAACAAAGATACATTGCGGTTCCTGTAAATGTTCAGCCAAGCCTCTTTCATCACTCCTCACTAAGGTATTGACAGTAGTGAAGGAAAAACTTCAAGAGTACTGTGCAACTATATATTCAAGAAATGATGTGAATCAGATGTGGATAATCAAAAATTCAAAAGGACTTTTGGACAATTTGAAATCACAAGATTTTACCAAAATCAACAGCTTAAAAACTTACGACTTTTCAACTTTATGCACAACCATTCCCCACGATAAATTAAAATCTAGGCTTTTTGATATCATTGACAACTGCTTTTTCAATAAAAATGGAACTCGTAAATTTACATACCCGGTCATTGGTCATTTGCAAAATTATTTTGTTAAAAAAGATTCTGATTGCACACACAAGTACTCTGAAGGTGACATCAAGAAGATGCTTGTTTTTCTAATTGACAATATCTATGTGGTTTTTGGAGATCAGGTCTTCCAACAATATATTGGAATTCCCCTGCGAACCAATGGCGCTCCGTTATAAGCAGACCAATTTTTGTATTCATATGAAGCAGAATTTATGCAAAATCTTATGCGTGGAAAGAAGAAAACACTTGCTTTGGCCTTTAACTCGACCTTCAGATATATCGGCGACGTATTGTCAATTAACAATGGTAATTTCCATTCCTTCATTGATACGATATATCCAGGAGAGCTTGAGATAAAAGACACCACAGAGTCTGACACATCTGTTTTATACTTGGATATTTTACTTGAAAAAGACGTTAACGGTAACCCTTACAACCAAATTACATGATAAACGTGACGACTTGAACTTTTTACTTATTCAGCAATATGCCTTCATTACCTGCATACGGAGTGTATATATCTCAGTTGATTCGATACGCAAGAGCATGCTCTTCGTATGAACAATTTCTAAAACGAGGTAAATTATTGAAAAGGAATTAAGTTGATGAAAGAAGAATATCAGCAGTTTCGTTTAAAGTCATCATTTCGTAAGTTCTATGATCGATACAATTTAAACATTATTTAAACACTGAATTGACGACGGATTTTTTCGTTATTTCCTGATCATAACAAGGAGCGCACGGCGGTTGTGACCGGACAGTAGGGGATGCTCACTCCTTCATGGCACCTGATGCCACCTCTGATGTTTCGGATGTCCGTGTTTGCTCTGCTCCTATTTTGTATTGTTTTATGGACTTTGATATTGAATACTGTTCGTTATCTCCATATCTTTATCTTAAATTTTCTATCTTGAACTTTTATCGTTAAAATGATAATTAAATGTTTTCATATTAATAAGATATCAAATATTAAAGATTACACAACACCTATCTCAGTGTAACTCTTTATCAGGTCGACCACACAATTTCATTTGATTTTTTGACGAATCAAGATAAGATCAAGCGAAATGTAGAGAGAGGGATAAGGAGAAATTATAACTTTAAGTACATTTAATGTGTGAATTACTATTTTGTTTATAAATAGATTCTATTTATGTTTTTAACTGACTTCCTGAATATTAAGGGGATGTTTTCCTCATTCGGTTTTCCCATTTTCGAATTGCCTGTAATATATCTATATTTGTAAACATACAATACTGAAAGAACGTTTAATTCAGGTAAGTTTACAATGTTATTTTCTTTCATTTTGGTCAGTTGATTGTTGTAAAATGAGTCAGCATCTTACGATTTGCCCTTTGAAAAGGGCGAAGATAACGAACAAAGAATAATCTTAGTCTACTCAAATTTATAAACCGTTTTGTATCTGTGCACTATAATAGACACACAGGCCCCTGGTTAATCCAGGGGAGGAATCTGGTGCCTGGGAGGAGTTTAGTACAACTATTGAGAAGTCACACTAGTACTGGCGTCGTGGGGCTTATGTATTGCACAGGAAGATGGAACTGTCCGTAGTCGAATTCAGTATTTAAAACATTTTTTAAAAATAGGACGAAGACCTGATGATAGGTTTCATGTGTTTACAGGGTCGTTATAACGACCAAAAATTATCGAAATACAGACGCTATGAGGAATATTACAAAAAGGAAGGTTGACGATGGAGAAACTGAACCGACTTGCTTACTTTTTAAGGTCAGACGACACGTTCCTCAAATATATGTTTTGTATTTCTTGGTATTATATACAAAATTATTCATATTTGTCATTCTCTTCGGAATTCTACATTGTTTTCAAAATGTTTTTAAATATAAGTTCACCAAAAATTGTGTTATTGGCAATTTACAAGATTACCCATAAGGGCTATATAAGAAATATTACCCTAAGGTATCTAAGCCAAATGCCTGGTAAGGTATCCTAATTTTTTGTGAGGAAAGTTGTTTAAGTACCTATATTTCAATGACAAATTCTTAGGAAAAATTATATATTTTTGAGGAACGTGTTGTCTTACCTTAATAGGAGGTAATCGTCTTTGGTCAGTAAAACAAAGTTTATAAAAACATGTCAATGGCACTGGGTTACTTTTATTTCAAGTTCACTAGAATATTTATTGAGTCGACGTATAACTAAAAGTAATAATTGTTAATTGATAATACGTCTTGAATATACTGTAGACGTACTTTTTTCCACGGGGTCATAATTCCGCGGAATCTCAATTTCTGTTTAATCCGCGGGTAGAAAATTACGCGGATTTTCTAGATTGCCACTATATGCCTTACATTTATATTAAGTACGCTTTGACAAATTTCCGCGGAAAATTTGTGACCGCGTACATAGCGTAAATTAATACCACGCGGAAAAAAGTACTTCTACAGTATATGAATGTCGAGTTAAAGTCCGCAGTATTTTTTTTTTCTCATTTACCAGTTTCTGGATAAATTTTGCTTTAAAGGGAATATAAAAAGTGGTCGGCTAATTAAGGAAGGGAATTAGTGCACATCACAGTTCCAACGGTTTGTTTGGAAAACCTGATCTCCGAAGAAGACATAAATATTGTCAATAAGAAACTCCAGCATCTTTTTAAATCAACATCAAAAAACTTTTGTGTAGAATCAGAGTAATTCCTATCAAAGGGGTTTTGCTGATGACCGATCACAGGATGTGAAAGTTTGCTTCTTCTTTAAAATAAAGCATTTAAAAGCAAGATTTCTGATTGCCTTGATATAGAGAATTAACCTTCAAAAATCACTTTGAAAGGAATTATTTCCTGCAATAATTAGACTTCCTGGTCAGCGTCGCTGAGTAAAAAAAAATAAACAAGATTGAAAAGATATTTAAGAAATGAATTCAATTTTTGAAGATTCATGAGGTTATGAACTACGACGCTTCACGCCGGTGTAACGACGAAAAGTGACCCCCGTAGAATATTGACCAGGGGGTCATTTTTCTACGTAGAAAAATGACCTCGGGTCAATATTCTACGACAAGTAGGGTCATTTTTCGACTGTAGAAAAACATTCCAGGCCACTAATTCTACGACTCCATACACGTAGAAAAATGACCCCCATAGAAATTTGACCCCCTGCTTTTTTATACTATAAAACCTTATATTTGTGTCTCCTGATATTTTTTCATACTTTCAAATGTAAGTAGGGGGGTTTATGAACTTTATTCCTTTCCAACATATATTTGATTGCAGATCTTGATAGTAGCATCACAATCAATGTTTCTGGTATGGATTTATTTTTGGTTTGCAGAATCCCAATGAAAAACTTCAAGAGTACTGTAATACAATATATTCAAGAAGTAGTGTGAATCAGATGTGGATACTTAAAAATTACATAGAACTTTTTTGACAATTTGAAATCACAAGATTTTTCCAAAATCAACAGCTTAACAACTTACATCTTTTCAAATTTATACACAACCATACCCCTTGATAAATTAAAGTCCAGGATTTTTGATATCATTGACAGCTGCTTTTTCAATAAAAATCGAACTCGTAAATTTACTAACTTGGTCATTGGTCATTTGCAAAATTATTTTGTTAAAACACATTCTGATTGCACACACAAGTCCTCTGAAGTTGACATCAAAAAGATGCTTGAGTTTCTGATTGACAAACTCTGTGTGGTTTTTGGAGACCAGGTCTTCCAACAATCTATTGGAATTCCCATGGGTACCAATTGCGCTCCATTCTTAGCAGACCTATTTTTGTATTCATATGAAGCAGAATTTGTGCAAAGTCTTATACGTGAAAAGATGAAAACACTTCCAGTGGCCTTCAACTCATCATTTAGATATATCGAAGACGTATTGTCAATTAACTATGGCAATTTCCATTCCTACAATATATCCTTGTTAGCTTGAGATAAAAGATACTACAGAGTCTGACACATCTGTTTCATACTTGGATATTTTACTTGAAAAATACGTTAATGATAATTTAACAACCAAGCTATATGATAAACTTGATGACTTTAACTTTTCTATCATCAGCTTCCCTTACTTATGCAGCAATATACACCTTCATCACCTGCATACGGAGTCTATGTATCTCAGTTGATTCTATACGCAAGAGCGTGCTCTACGTATGAACAATTTATAAAACAAGGTAAATTATTGATAAGCAAGTTGATGAAACAAGAATATCAGCAGTCTCGTTTAAAGTCATCATTTCGTAAGTTCTATGGTCGATACAATGACCTTGTCAGCAAATACAATTTTTCATTGAGTGAAATACTGACTGACGTTTTTCATATCAATTGTTAGTCCATTTTTTATGCACTGAATGCATTTTTCCGTTATTTCCCCATCATGACAAGGAGCACACGGCGGATGTGAATGGTCAGCAGGAGATGCTCACTCCTCCATGGCACCTGATCCCACCTCTGATGTGAAGGAGGTGTGTTTGGTCTGCTCCTATTTTGTACTGTTTTATAGACTTTGATATTAAATACTGTTCCTGATCTTCATGTACTTCTTCATTGAGGAGCATAAATTTATGATTAGATTTTTGGTTGTTTTTTTTTTCATTCAAAGGTTTTGTTCCGAAAATGGTTTGATAAGTTTCTGATCTGATAACTATAAACTTTGAAAAATTTTACAAATCCAAAACATAGCCTAGATGCAAGAAAAGCAACGTAATTTAACTACATGAATTCCATTCCCTTAGCTTTTATCTTAAAACCTACTATCCATCTGTATGCATTCTGGTTTAAAATACATACTTTTTAACTACCTTATATAAGGTACTATAAGGCACTATACTTCTTCCTGTAGATACGGGGAATACCATACACATCGAGAACGTTCTTATGATATTTTAAAAAATAACTCCAAAACTGGCAAAAATATTTACATCTGAGTGAATAATAGTTCAACCTTCAGAGTCTGAAATATCTATAAATTCAAAAAAAAAATTTTTTCCAACACTTTTTAGCCCACAGACACCTGACAAATGGTTGCTGTAAATCCCCTTTCTTCTGAGATTTAATACACTAACTTTGCAAATACAAATGAACTCTTAGTCTATCATGCCAGTACTTCGATATCTAAAGTCCTAGCATATACCGCCCAAAAGTTGATGCCAAGGTAAAAGTTTGAAATTTTTTTGTAAACGTGTGTAAAACTCCAAGGTCAAAAGGTCAAAATTGGTTGTACACAAAAAAGGTCTTGTCACAAAAAAACACACACATGTAAAATATGAAAGCTATAGTTCCGATCTAAAGTAATGGGCAAGGTTCAAGTTTTTGCGGACAAATAGACAAACAGGCAGACGGACGGACAGGTAAAAAAAAACCCATGTACCCCCGAAACTTCGTTTAAACGGGGGCATAAGTATAATATGTAAAGTAACAACTTTTTCATAATCCAACATTTGTTTTTTTTTCTATTTGTAAAAAAAAATCCTAAAGTCATCACATGTAAGTACATGTAGAACGGGGAAAACGAGGAAGACGAGCACTTCTTTTTTTGTTAATCATGTTTTATGCTATAACCCCCATTTTGTTTACTAATAGGTTTTGTTGACACTCGCAAACGACAAGACATTTTACAGGTTTTGAGCTAACCACTTTTTCTTTCCTTTGTGTCATAGGTCAGAGGCAATTTAATTTCGTACTTATTTTTACAAATTAAATCATCCCTATTTTTTATGAGAAGTTTGAAACTTCATTTATAGAAAACCAAATATTATTATAAGATTTAATTTTCTACGCTAGCGCCCTTTTTCGCACCTTTTAAAAGTACGGATCAAAAACGTTAAACTATTGAAAAATAAAACATTATTTTGAGTTTTGCAAATTATTTATTAA
Organism: Saccostrea glomerata; assembly: GCA_003671525.1. NCBI lineage: Eukaryota > Metazoa > Mollusca > Bivalvia > Ostreida > Ostreidae > Saccostrea > Saccostrea glomerata. The sequence goes on along the minus strand of PRKT01000101.1, from coordinate 1,323,654 downwards.
GGGTAAAATCAAAGAGGTTTATAATTAATAAATTATGGAAACTTTTCTAACACCAGCGAGAAAATGACCTTTTCAAAAATTGACAATTATGGAAACTTACTGTAGAAATGTAATAAACAATTCTATGAATGCGCGTATCTTTGCTCTACATGTAATAGACTTAGAACATTTTAAGAGATATTATTTTCCTTTAATGGGGATAAAGCGGTTTGTATTATTAATATAAGGTATTGTTTGACTTTGGTTTCGTTATTTAAGCTTAAAAGCTTTCAGAAATAAACACTTCAAAGCATAAGGCTGCTTGATATTACCCGTATACATTCGCCTAACAAAAATATTCCTACCAAAACGAATGTTTTTGCATCAAAAAAATGACAAGGGGTCATTATTCTACGGGGTCACTTTTCTACAATGCACACGGAGAAAAACGACCCCAGGGCCATAATTTCTACAGAAAAGTGGGGGTCATTTTTCTACGTAGAAATTTCACCCCCTGGTCAATATTCTGGGGTCGTTTTTCTCCGTGTGCATAGTAGAAAAATGACCCCGTAGAATAATGACCCCTTGTCATTTTGAGATGCAAAAACACTCGTTTTTGTAGGAATATTCTTTTTAGGCGAATGAATACGGGTAATATTCAGCTGATTTTTGCTTTGAAGTGTTAATTTCTGAAAGCTTTTAAGCTTAAATAACGAAATCAAAGCTATACTATACCTAACATTAACAATACAAACCGTTTTATCCCCATTAAAGAAAAACAATATCTATTAAAATGTTCTAAGGCTATTAGAGCAAAGATACGCACATTCATAGAATCGTTTATTACATTTTATACAGTAAGTTTCCACAGTTGTCAATTCAATCTTTAAAAAAGATCATTTTCTCGCTGGTGTCTGTTTAAAAAAGTTTAAAAATTTTCCATCATTAATTAATTATAAATCTCTTTGATTTTACCCTGAATAAATAATTTGCAAAACTCAAAATAAAGTCTTATTTTTCAAAAGTTTAACGTTTTTGATCCCTATACTTTTAAAACTGTAGTCTTGTCCCATGACATCGTTATTGTGCAAGGGATCATGGGACAAGACTATTAAAACTGGCGCGAAAAAGGGCGCTAGCTTATAAAATAAGATCTTATAAAAAAAATCGTTTTCTATGATGGAAGTTTCAAGCTTCTCAAAATAGGGATGATTTAATTTGTAAAAATAAGTACGAAATTAAATTGCCTCTGACCTATGATACAAAGGAAATAAAAAGTGGTTAGATCAAAACCTGTAAAATGTCTTGTCGTTTGCTAGTGTCAACAAAACCATAGCAAAATGGGGGTTGTAGCATAAAACATGATTAACTGAAAAAAGAGGAGCTCGCTTTTCCAAAAATTGGCACATGCAGTATCGCTTTCCACGTTCTACATATACTTACATGTGATGATTTTAAGAGTTTTTTACCAATAGAAAAAAACAACAACTAATCTTGGATTACGAAAAAGCTGTTACTTTACATATTATACGGTTTCGGGGGTATATAGTGTTTTTTTTTACCTGCCCGTCCGTCTGTCTGTTTGTCTATTTGTCCGCAAATATTTGAACCATAGCCCATAACTTTAGACTAGATGGGACTATGACTTTCATATTTCAGTTGTATTTTTGTGACAAGACCTTTTTTGTGTACAACCAGTTTTGACCTTTTGACCATGACCTTGGAGTTTGACACACTTTTACACAAATATTCCTAATAAAGTAACTTTTACTTTGGCATTAAATTTTGGACGGTTTGTGCCAGGACTTTACATGCTTTATATATCGAAGTTACTATATGCAAAGTTAGTATCTATAAAATCTCAGAAGAAAGGGTATGTTACAGCAACCATTTGACAGGTGTCTGTGGGCTAAAAAGTGTTGAAAAGGAAACTTAAGGTATTTTTTGAATTTATAGATATCTCTGAACGTTGAACTATTATTCACTCAGATGTAAATTTTTGTTAGTTTTAGAGGATTTTTTAAAATATCATTATAAGAACGTTCTCGATGTGTATCGTATCCCGTTTTCCCTATATACAGGAAAAAGTATAGTGCCCTATATAAGGTAGTTAAAAAAAGTATGTATTCTAAAGCAGAAGGCATACAGATGTATATCTAAGTTGAAAGGTAAAAGCTAAGGGAATTGAATTTATATAGTTAAATTACGTTTCTTTTCTGGCTTCTATGCAGTGCCTTTTGATTTGTAAAAAGTTTATGGTTATCAGAAACATATCATGCCATTTTCGGAACAAAACCTTTGAATAATAAAAAAAATCACCAAAAAATATAATCATAAATGTATGCTTCTCAATGAAGAAGGGATATGGAGATCAGTATTAAAGTCCATTACACAATACAAAATAGGAGCAGAGCAAACACGGACCTCCGAAACATCAGAGGTGGGATCAGGTACAATGGATGAGTGAGACTCACCTACTGACCGTTCACACCCGTCGTGTGCTCCTTGTCATGATCGGGAAATAACGGGAAAATCCGTGGTCAATTCAGTGTATAAATAATGGACTAACAATTAGTATGTAAAAGGTCCGTCAGCATTTGACTCAATGATAAATTGTATTTGCTGACAAGGTCATTGTATCAGCCATAGATCTTACTAATTGATGACTTTAAACGAGACTACTGATATTCTTGTTTCATCAACTTGCTTGTCAATAATTTACCTCGTTTTAGAGATTGTTAATACGTAGAGCATGTTCTTGTGTATCGAAAAAACTGAGATATATAAACTCCGTATGCAGGTGATGAAGGTATATTGCTGCATAAGTAAGGGAAGTTGACGATAGAAAAGTTCAAGTCATCACATTTATCATATAGCTTGGTTGTTAGATTACAATTAACGTCTTTTTTCAAGTAAGATATCCAAGTATGAAACAGATATGTCAGAATCTGTGGTATATTTTATCTCTAGCCTACCAGGATATATCTTATCGACGTAGAAATGTAAATAACAACTGTTAATTGACAATACTTCGTCGATAAATCTAAATGTCGATTTGAAGGCCACAGCAAGTGTTTTCTTCTTTCCACGCATACGATTTTGCATAAATTTTGCTACAAACGAATACAAAATTAGGTCTGCTGATACAGAGCGCAATTGATACCCATGGGAATTCCAATAGTTTGTTGGAAGACCTGGTCTCAAAAAACCACGTAGATATTGTCAATCAGAAACTCAAGCATCTTTGATGTCAACTTCAGAGTACTAGTGTGTGCAATCAGAATGTGTTTTAACAAAATAATTTTGCAAATGACCAATGACCAGGTAAGTAAATTTTCGAGTTCCATTTTTATTGTAAAAGCAGCTGTCAATGATATCAAAAAGCCTGAACTTTAATTTGTCGTGGGGAATGGTTGTGTATAAACTTGAAAAGTCTGAAGTTTTTAAGCTGTTGATTTTAGAAAAATCTTAAGATTTCAAATTTTCCAAAAGTTCTTTGGAATTTTTGAGTATCCACATCTGATTCACACCACTTCTTGAATATATTGCTCCACAGTACGCTTGAAGTTTTTCATATGGATTCTGCGAGCCAAAAATAAATCCATACCAGATATGTACATTGATTGTGATGCTACTATTAAGATATGCAATCAAATATATGATTGAAAGGATTAAAGTACATAAAAAAAAATTCCCCCTAATTGCATTTGAAAGTATGAAAAAATAGCAGGAGACACAGATATTAGGTGTTATAGTATAAAAAATTAGGGGGTCAAATTTCTGTGGGGGTCATTTTTCAACGTGTGTGAAATCGTAGAATTACTGGTCTGGAATGTTTTTCTACAGTCAAAAAATGACCCTACTTGTGGTAGAATATTGACCGGGGGTCATTTTTCTACGTAGAAAAATGACACCAGGTCAATATTCTACGGGGTCACTTTTCGTCGTTACACCGGCGTGAAGCGTTGTAGTTCATATACCTCATGAATCTTCAAAAAATTAAATTCATTTCTTATATTTACATTATTTTCTGATAACTTGCCATAAATTTACGCCGTTCAACTGTCATTTTTATAACAAAACAGTATGCACTATATGTTTTTACTTTTTGACGTCAAAAGCGGTATTATGACGTAACAATGGAGATATTCATGCTTATTCGTGATACATACCTAATGTAGTTCATGAGAAAATATACTGCATTTTATTTTGTAAAGAATCATAGGAGAAATTTATTGGAAATGTAAATATTTAATTATGTTCTTTAAAAACCAGACCCTTTTCACAAAAATTCCTACGACGAAGACTAAAATTTCCTCCTGTTCCACAAATATCTAAGATGCATAAAAATTATATTATATCAAGGCGGTGGATATATTTTATCTTCATCTTCAAGGCACATCATAAATAAATTATAAAAGAACCATTTTACAATTATTTTTTTAATTCAAATTAAACGTATTAAACTTTTCTTCAGCTTTAGCATGGATATAATTCATATTCAATCACTTTTTTCAGATTGACAGATAAAACTGTTTTCATTGTTTATATTCTTCATATTTGTCGTGAGAACTTTTAGTATACTGGTATATGTACTGTACCTTTGGAGACCTGAGAAGCCTTTTCTTTCTGGACCCCGGGGTTTTAGACAAATTTCGCTTCATGTTTTCTTCAAACTGAGAAAGAATACTTGAAATTTCTTTCCTGTACTTCACAACCTTTTCGACTTTTGCAAAGCACTTTGTGCATACACCCTCGGCATTTCCTGGAATTTCAGTAACTTGACGAATGATTTCCCGCTTTTCGTCGCTTAATCGGAGTTAAAGCTTAGATAACTTCTTAAATGTAACAGTTCCATCCTTGTCTACCTCTTTAACAGTAAATGAAAACCCACATAGGCAGCATATATTAGACGAACTGTACACTTTCCGCGGCGTCATGGGCGTCGCCATTTTGGTTTGCTACTCGGGATACCTTGGACCGATTCAGTAATAATTCACTTTAACGATACAGACGTAACGATAAGATGATTGGTTGGTCCAAAGGTCACCAGAACGTGACCTGAACGGGGTTGCGTTAGATCCTTTCACGAAGCGACATATCAAAAACGAAGAGCGAGATGAAAGGTCTAGTTTTAGTTAGATTGTACTTTTATGCTAATGAGAGTATTTTACCTTCCCCTCTCTGGGTAAGCTTCCTTTCTCCTTTGTTTGACATTTTAAAAAAAAACTTGTACTTAGCAAATAAACTCAACGTGATATTTCTGCATTGTAAAGAATTACACAGCCAAAATTTATTAAAAAAAAACAAAAAACAATAGTCTTTAACTTGCTTATTAGCAAACCAGTAAGGTGCTAAAATCTAATATGTTGTATCTTCTTTAAAAATAAGAAAATATTTAGGAAAAAAATTCGGTCATATTCCGAGCGTCCGACTGTTACCCTTTGGGGTACCATCTCCGATCCGCAACTCCTCTTATACTACTAAATGAAATGTAATGATACTTTCACAGAATCTTTGATAATAAGGAAATTGTCATGATTGGGCATTTCCTATTTTTCATGGGGCAATATGCCATGCTTTCTGTAATATTGAAAGGTAGCGATCTCTTGTTCGCAACTCTTCCAATTCCACTGATTAAAATTTAATGATACTTTCACAGACTCTTAAATACATAACGCATTGTGCACCTCCAATTTTTTACTTTTTAATCTATTCCATCTTTTTAATTTATCTCGGGTCTCCCTGGGAAAAACATGGAAAGTCATCAAATTTATCATAAAGCTTGATTGTTCGATTACCATTAATGTCTTTTTCAAGTAATGTATCTAAATATGAAACATACGTCTCTAACTCTGTGGTATCTTTTATTTAAAGCTCACCGTGATATGTCGTATCGACATAAGAATGGAAATAACCATTGTTAAATGACAATACATCATTGATGTATCTAATGAAATATATGGGTATAACAAACAGTATTCCAGCTAAATTGTCCATCAACTAATGCAAATAGGAGAAGAGCAAACACGGACTTCCAAAACATCACAGGTGGGATCAAGTGCCATGAAGGAGTGAGCATCCCCTGCCGACCGGTCACACTCACCGTATTTTTCTTGTCATGATCGGGAGATAACGGAAAAACCCGTCGTCAATTCAGAGTGTAAATAATGAACTAACAATTAGTACGCAAAAACGTCAGAAAGCATTCAATTCAATGAAAAATTGTATTTGCTGACAAGGTCATTGTATCAACCGCAAAACTTAAGAAATGATGATTTTAAACGAGAACGCTGATATTCTTTTACCATCAACCTGTTTGTCAATTAAAATTAAATTGATATTTTTATGATTACATTGTTAATCATTTTTTTAATTATCTTTTTTTAGATAAAAAAAAAAATAAAGAGTAGCACAGTTTTAGTCTAAGTCGTAAGATTTTTTTGTTAGAAGGACCAATGACTATTTCAAACTTCTGTAAATTTAGTTGAATTTATTGACAATATATATCACTTATACCTTAATTCCTATCAAAATCCCTCATTGCCATTTCGTATTTTTTGGTAAAAAAAAGCAGTTCTCATAAATGATATCGACCTGATAATATAGCCAGAATAGGAAAAATTAAGAATGGTAAACACATCTGGCACATTTCGATCTAAAATTTAAAATGAAAATGAAGATATTTTTAAGAACATGTATGAAATGTACTATTCCCTTGCAGTGTTTCGATTTGTAAAGTTTTGAGTTAATTTAATGAAGTGATTTGGGTTTATGATTTCTTATTTGCTTTTATTGATTTTATTTTAAAATATTATAAAATAAATTAGCCATTTAAAACAATGCAAGTCTGATAAATCTATGAATTCAATGTAAAAATAAAGTCATATTTTTTTACTTGTAGGATGGCTCAAACTGATATAAATGGCTTCCCAATTTTTGTCAACTACAGCTTACGAGACAAAATTTATGTTTTTCGTATTATGGAAATGATGAAGAGCACTTTGGGATTAAGGGTGTTTGATCCTGACGTAGACCTGGTACCTGGAGAGCCAGTTGTCAGAAATATAATTGAGAATGGACTCGACAAAACAAAGGCCTTGGTTCTGTTTGTCAGCAAAAACTTTCTCAGAAGTGGACTTTGTCAGTTCATCTTGGATAATGCACTCTGGATGTACATGATTACAAAAGGAAAATATCGAGTCATTCCAATCGTTCTCGACAATTGTAAAATTCCTCGGTGTATGAGAGTCTTGAATTGTATTAATTGTTGGAAATATCAGCAGAAAATGCGGGAGGGAGACATATCGGTATACGAATGCCTAATAAAGCTGAAAAATAGATTTCTGAAGGCACTTAGAGGTATGTTGGAAGCACATATCCATTAAAATAAATCATAATTATGATTTTTTTTAATAAAACGATCTTTTGGGGAGAACACATGCTGATACATGTATTTTGTACTTTTAATGTTATGTTAAAGAATGTTGAAGGTAGTGTTAACTTCTTGTAAATACATGTATGTTGCTTGACTAATATAGTTCAGTGTTTGTATGTTTCAATTCATGTATTTAAGGCCCTCGCTTAACATTCCGTAGAATCCAGTTGAGAGGTGTTAAAACTTACAATGATGGAAAAAGAATTCTCCGACGTCTTCGAAATATTATGAAAAAGGATCGTATTCTTGGAGAGAAAAGGGATTCCAGCCCACTTCTTGGTTTTCTAAGGCTTGTAAATGTTAGCAAACATTGTATACTGACTTGCAAATATGGAGATTGTTCTTTTTCCTGCAGCGGAGAAAACTTCAGAAAACTTGAAAAACATCTTCAAGAGTGTTGGTATCTACCAATCCAATGTCCAAACAGAAAGTGTCCCTTTACATCCAGAAGAAATGTCATGAAGAAGCATTTAGAGGAATGCGAATTTTCTATCAAAAAATGCCCAGTTGAAAATTGTACCATCAAGATGCAGAGACATAAAATGGCTTCACATATACGTGTGTGTCCAAACAGACTGGTTTCTTGTGAAAACGAATCCTATGGATGTACGGCTGTTGTACCTTTCAGAGACCATAAGAAACATCTTTCAGTCTGTCCCTGGGCACCTCAACATTGTGAAAATTGTGGTGGAATGTATTTACAAAAAGACCAACGGAGGCATGATTGTCCATTTGCCATCAAAGAATGTCCACACTGTGAAAAATTATTTGCAAGAAAGGATTTGTTCAAACATCTGCAACTGTGTTTTTCTCAGTGCAAGAGTTGCAACGAATGTTTTACGAAATCAAAATTAAGGTATCATTTATGCCCCATAATCAAATGCCGATATCAGTATTGTGATTATAAAGACACACGCTTAAGAGTTGAAATTCACATGGTAAATTGTCAGTATAAGCCAGTTGAATGCAAACGTTGTAAGAAATCCTTTCCGTCAAAATCGTTTAAAATGCACCAAACAGAATGTGAGAAGATTATTGAATGCAAGGAATGTGGAATAAAAATTCACAGGTAAAAATAGCCATGAGATTTCTGTGTATACAGGATAATTTACGTCACTGTTTTATTTTCGTCCCTTTCGCCCTAATAAAAGTGGGGGAATTTTAAGTCAGGGCAAATTGAAAGGAAACAGAAAATTCTTAACCCTACATGTGACTGCCAGAATTTAAAATGGGACAAACTTGTTCACTAGTGTGTAAGGGCGAACATAATACCGGTAATTGGCGTAAATGACCCTGATATAGTTTACGCTTCCATATTTAATATTCTTTAATTACTTTTCCATATTTCAAAATTTAAACTTCTTTCTATCACTAAAATTTAAAGGCAAGAAACTAAAAATAAATGAATACTATTTATTAGGGATTCGCAGTTGACACATGATCTTATGATGTGTACAGCAAAGGGGAATCGGTATTCGTGCAGATATTGTGAAAGATTTATTAAGGAAGGGGTAATTAAAAACGCATACCAGTTGGAACAGCATCATAATATGCACGATCCTTGGCAAGACAAGACAGTGTACAATATAGATTCACCGGTAGGTATATTTTTTGTATTGTCAAACTTTATAAACTATTTTTGTACATTTGTTTTAAGAACAATTAGAAGTTACTTAAAAAAAAGATAAAAGAAAGAAAACCAATCATGACAAGGAGCACATGTCGGGCGAGACCAGTATACAGGGGAAAGTTACCCCCTTCAACGCACCTGATCTTACCTTTGATGTTTTAGAGGTCCATATTTGTTCAGCTCGTAATTTGTATTACTGTATACAAGGACATTTTCGCCCCCGTTTTATTTTCGCCCCTTTCGCCTCTTCCTGATTGGGCGAATTTAAAACGGTGCGAATTCAAATTACACAGCGTAATTTCCTAAACAAACTTTGACTGGGCGAATTTAAAACGGGGGAAATTTGTTCGCAAGTGCAAAAAGGCGAAAATAACACGGGGCGAAAATAACCCTGTATACAGTATTTGAATGGGCTTTTGAGCTTCAATACTGTTCGTTAGGTCTATATATTCCATTCCAGCTTTTACAAAAAGAAGAATTGATCGACAAAGAATCAAATGAAGGAAGTTCTTTGGAAAAAGAGACATCGGATGACGAAGTGTGTTTGGAATACCTTTGCCATGTTTACCATTGTACTACTGGTGAGATGGAAAAGGGAGCTAGGGTACCTTTACGACGAAGTGACTCACACTGTAAAGAAAGTCTAGAGCGCTTTAGGAAGCTCCTAGAAGCCATAGATCATAACCAAATAGATTTAAAACAGTATTTTAAAGAGAGACGAGACGGTCGCTCTAATCTTTCATGGTCTGAATTTTCGAATGCGTAGATCAAACAACTAAATTGCATTGAAAGATACATGTAGATGGTTAGGAAATGTCTTTATTTCAAATTTCATAAATACTGGCTTTTTACTGACTTTTAAGGAATTTTTTTTGTTAAGTATCGATTGATTTTGAACAAGATTGCTGAATTCTTTAATATTTATCTTTTTTAAATTCATATAGTTGACTTGAAGTCATTTTTGATACTATTTCCAAACAAAAAAAATTGATATATATTTGAATGCATAATTGATTAAAAATATGGGAATAATTTCATTTTCCTTTCTGACCCATCATTTAACTTCTCTTAATATATGACAATTCCATCTCATTTTGATTACTGCACTATTTAAAATGGGATTTCGTTGAAATCTGGAAAACTTTATACTAGATTTGAATTTTTAATTATTTTTAAACATTAAATCAAAATTTCAGCGGTTAAGCTGTGCCTAAGTGATATTTTCAGACATATGCTCTGTGTATAAATGTTTCAAAATATTTTTTTGTTGCTACAGTATTGAAAAAAAATCCATTTATAATAAATGTGTTATTGGTATTTAAAATGATTCATTTAGATTAGAGCAGAACGACAAATTTCATTTGCTAAAATGAAAATGTCTAAAGAAATGAGTTTTTTTTATAACGTTATATGAAATATCACATTCAAAATATCAATTCATTTGTTTGTTGGTTTTTTTTTAGACCAGGTCTTCCAACAATCTATTGGAATTCCCATGGGTTCCAATTGCGCCCCGCTATTAGCAGACCTAATTTTGTATTCAATGGTAATGAAGCAGAATTTATGCAAAATCTTATGCGTGAAAAGAAGAAAACACTTGCTGTGGCCTTCAATTCGACATTAAGATATATCGACGATGTATTGTCCATTAACAATGGTAATTTCCATTCTTATGTTGATACGATATATCCTGGTAAGTTCGAGATAAAAGATACCACAGAGTCTGACACATCTGTTTCATATTTGGATATTTTACTTAAAAAAGACAATAATGGTAATCTAACAATCAAAATCTATGAAAAACGTGATGACTTTAACTTTTCTATCGTCAACATACCTTCACTACCTGCATACGGAGTTTATATTTCTCAGTTGATTCGATACGCAAGAGCATGACGAGGTACATTATTGAGAAACAAGTTGATGAAACAAGAATATCAACAGTTTCGTTTAAAGTCATCATTTCGTACTTTCTATGGTCGGTACAATGACCTTGGAAGCAGATATAATTTATCATTGAGTCAGATGCTGACTGGCGTTTTTTATACTAATTGTTAGTCCATTATTTATATGCTGAATTGACGACGGATTTTCCGTTATTTCCCGATCATGACAAGGAGCACATGGCGGGTGTGACCGGTCGGCAGGGGATGCTCACTCCTCCATGGCACGTAATCCCATCTCTGATGTTTTGGAGGTCCGTGTTTGCTCTGTTCCTATTTTGTATTATTTTATGGACCTTTGATCTTGAAAACTGTTTCTTATCTCCATATGTTCATTCTTGAAGTGTAAAATTTTAAGAATAAGAAATATTCATCTTATTCACGTTAAAAGATGATAATAAAGTGGACCTGAAATACTAGGTATGTGTATTTCAATATTTCGGATAATACAAATGACGAAGGCATGTTTTATTCAGTAAACAATGGATTTTGATTGACCAATCTTTAAAAATAATGTTCCTTTAGTATTTTGTGCTGCATGGTACTGATTTGTTAAAATACACTGAACCAAACTTCTAAGTGTTCACCTAACATTTTTGAAGTTTTAAAGAACAAATGCAAACAAAAAATAATTTCTTTAATTCTTGGTTAATGATGCATATTTAAGTTCGATGTTGCGTAAATTTCGTGTAAGTATCTCGTCAGAATTTTAAGCAGAGTGTCAAGGAAATGATGTACCCTCAAAATGAAAATTCACACAAAAAAATCTCGATTGAGTAAGACCCACTACTCGCTATAATTACTACAAGACAATCTTTATTGTCGGATACCATGTACCCTTGAATAGGAGATTGACCAATCCGCTGCCACACCTACATGTACTGCATAGATCTTTCCAAACCATTGAAATTGTTAGGAAAAAGGGGGGGGTTGACATTTCTTTTAAAATACAAAATGTGTTCAATAGGATTCTGATCCGGGAATTTGACACTGTATCGTCACACAAATGCCTTTTGGTCAATATTTTTGGGTGTTTAGCACGTAAGTGCACCGCTTTAAGGGTAATTCAGACTGCTTGAGCTGATATAAGACTGCCACGAGCAACAATTTCTTATCATTTTCGTACGATTGAAATGGTTTGTTTCCATGTTTCTAAAATTTTTTCAGGACACTTTAACACCTTTTTAACCTAGTGTGACGCGAAATTTTCTCCTCAGAAGAAGATCAAGGCCACTTCCGGTCTAGTTCAATTTTGTCAAAAACTTTCAAATTGTGAAAAAATTGGTGATGAAAAATGAGCACAGCCTATAGAAAAATGTGTATAAATGGGTTTTGATACTGTTTGATAATTTTTAAAAGTAATATCAAGTACAATTAAGCACTAAAATAAAAGTGAGTAAAACGTGGTGCAAAGATGTTCCAGATATCAACATTCCAACGGCTCTCCCTTCTATCTCAATGGTCATTTTGCCGATGTTTTGTGTTTTTTAGTAAAACCAGGTTTTTTAAAATTTGATAATGATCACAAAAAGATGCTTATTTCACAAAACACGTGCCGCAAAGTACAGATTTATTGTTTTTAAGCTTCGTCACGGAACATTGGTTTTTATCGGTGATATTGAATTTTCTTTCTACAATTGTTGAGAAGATTCATTTGTTGTAATAATTTGAAAATATCATACCATTCTATAAAGTAGTTTTTAAATAAATACATTTATTAAAGTGAACACTTAGAAGTTTTGTTAAGTGTATACATCTTATTAGAATTTGATGGAATTGATGGGAAAAAAGTGATTGGATGTGCCAAAGTTCCTTAGAAGTATTCATGATAAAATATGTTCTTCCTATAAGGAAACATTTGCGCCACACAAAGATCATATCGAAAAAAAAAATGCTTAAACATGAAGTGGCTATTAATATGTTCAGATTATCCAGAATGACATCTAAATTTCCAAAGAAAAATTACAAATATATTTCGTAGACACAAAATATATTACATCTAAGCATAATAGAATAAAAACGTAACTCCAAAAATATCAAGCCCCATGCGAGTAATAAAAGAGTTTTTCTCACTATAGCATTATCTGTACAAGTATGCTCTGTATTTTATTATCATCAAAACAATTATACTTTATGTATTTATTTATAATTAAAAATAATGTTTGGTTTTTCAGAAATATATAAAGATAATATTATTAAGTGTTTATATTTCTGAAAAGCCAAACATTCCATTTTTAATTGATAAGAGCTACATATGGAACAATTATGTTAGCTAAAACACTTTAAATTCTCTAGCAACACTTCACTATTCTTTGTGATGGTTACAGATTGCCATCAAGTATACGAAAAACAATTGGATACATATTTGATGGCATCGCTGGTTTTAAAAGATAGGTATCCTTTCAATATGCAGCCTGTGGAAGGATGTGATGATTGCATTGCATGTTTTAAAAAAGGCTAAGCTTTGTATCACCTTTCATATACATGCACCATTGTCTTAAAAACTGATTTTGGTTTAATAACTAAGATTTACACCAAGAATATAAACATTTAACCACAATGATAATCCTTTATAATAAGTTTTTTTAAGATACCGACTTTTTGCAAATCCTCTCAGATTATGTATGCCATAATTACTATAACATACATGCAGGAAGAAAGCTGATAAACTTTAAAAAAGAAAAAAGAAGAAGAAAAAGTTAATTAATATTATTGCAGAGGGGTGTCAAAAACTAGAACTATGATATGATATTCTAACGCCTACCTACATTTAAAAGGAGTTGACCTTTATAATAAGTTTTTTAAAGATACCGACTTTTTGCAAATCCTCTCAGATTATGTATGCCATAATTACTATAACATTCATGCAGGAAGAAAGCTGATAAACTTTTTAAAAGTGAATTAATATTATTGAAGAGGAGTGAGTCAAAAACTAGAACTATGATATGCTATTCTAGCGCCTACCTACATTTAGAATGTAAAGATAACGAGGAGTGTCCAGTCTAAAACTCTGTAATCAATACAAAGAAGCGAAGAAGACATAAAACACGGTCCCCTGGAAATTCGAGGTATGGAATCGGGTGACAAGGAGGAGAAAACATCCCCTTTTGATGGAGCTCAGTGTAATGATTAGATACATGTACAATAGTGAACCCAGTGTATTGATCATGTACATGTAGTCAAATTCAGTAAAGGAATAAAGATGGAACACTTGGAATGTGATATATTAATGTTTGAAGATTTTTTTTCTTTGTATGACTTTGTTGCCAATTATTTTAAAAGTGCATACACCATCCGCCACATATGAATCAAAAAGATATAGATTTAAAGTATCTACGATAAAAAAATATTGACATCAGTGCATTTTCACAATCCGAGGGATTACATACTCCAAAATATAATGAATTTTTCATTGCACTTATATTACTGACATTAATGTCATCAATAAATAGATAAATATGTATACAAATGTATATGTATATATACATTTTTTGAGTTTATTACTTTATTACAATTAATGTTGCAATAAATTTTTTTATTATACATGTATTTGTTACATGATCTGGAATTTATCTGAAAAAAAAATAATCATATTTAAATGAAGCTCTTCTTTTATATATATTACCACTTATACGAGCCTGTCTCGGATAAGTGAGTTTATTTCAGTAACCCTATGTCCTTCCATTCCGGATATCTTAAGCCCTTACAGATATATAACTATATGTACCTTTAGTCCCAACCTATCAATCCGGAAAATTTAGGTCCATTTACATATACTAGTCAAATACTTAGTTGTTTCCTCCTCTTCCTTTCTTGATAAATCGATAAAACGGTAAGGTCATGGAAAATTTTTTGAAGTTGAATTGTTGCAATATTTTAATTTTCGTAATGAAATAAGTTTAATTTCATGAGTAACTATCATGGTTTGTGATTTCTAGCCAAGTTAAACGTGCCGATGGTGTAATTTTACTTATATGGTATAATTTGAATGATAGATAACAGCAGTATAACATATATGGAAGTCAAGGGATGGTTTAACTTAAGTAATTATTTTTTAGGAGTAAAACGTAATCAATTCCCGATTCGCTTATGGGTTGGGGGGGGGGGGGGGGTCAGTAATATGAAGTCAGGCATACTAATCCGTTTTAAGCTTTGTTTTCCAATGTTATGAAGCCTGAAGAAGGTATTAGTTCTTGCACATTTTGCCAAAATTTAATAGTCTTTAAATGTCCTTGACTATTGAACATTCACGAGGATTGCGTCACTTTCACTTCTGCAGTAATCAAAGTACTGAAAGTACCGAAAGGGTGTTGGTTAATATCATCATTGTTATGAGTCATTTGCAGTTTGGTATCGATTCATTTATTTGCTGGTCTATGGGAACATTTTAAGAAAATGCATAAAGGCATAAACAGATAATATTTACCGAAAAATAAAAGGACATAGTGTTATATGAACTGATTTTTCTCTTTTTTTGGAGGGTGGGGGGTTTAAAGGGGGGGAGGGATCTCTCAAAATTAGGATACTCATGGGTTAACCATGGAAATTGTTGTTGTCCACCTGGTCAACGGCTATAAAAAAAAAACAATTTTAAGTCTTTTAGAGTGAGCTTTTTGCCTCAGGGTAACTAAGGTTCTACATATTGTAGACAAGAAAGATGTAGAATTTGGCTTCATAAACCGTAGCATAAAGCAGCAATAATCAATCATTCATATGCCTTAGAATAGATATGCTGGTTTCAGCCACAAACAAGGAGCAAATTATATTAGTACAAGGCGTAAGAGTCACACAAGGGTAAGAAGCTGTTACTTTTTTCTCAGCATGTCTCAAGATTCATACTGGTCCTTTAAAAATGAAATTAAACTTCACAAATTGATAAGAAATCTCTGTTCCTATTTTGTATTATTTTATGGACCTTTGATCTTGAAAACTGTTTCTTATCTCCATATGTTCATTCTTGAAGTGTAAAATTTTAAGAAAAAGAAATATTCATCTTATTCACGTTAAAAGATGATAATAAAGTGGACCTGAAATACTAGGTATGTGTATTTCAATATTTCGGATAATACAAATGACGAAGGCATGTTTTATTCAGTAAACAATGGATTTTGATTGACCAATCTTTAAAAATAATGTTCCTTTAGTATTTTGTGCTGCATGGTACTGATTTGTTAAAATACACTGAACCAAACTTCTAAGTGTTCACCTAATATTTTTGAAGTTTTAAAGAACAAATGCAAACAAAAAATAATTTCTTTAATTCTTGGTTAATGATGCATATTTAAGTTCGATGTTGCGTAAATTTCGTGTAAGTATCTCGTCAGAATTTTAAGCAGAGTGTCAAGGAAATGATGTACCCTCAAAATGAAAATTCACACAAAAAATATCTCGATTGATTAAGACCCACTACTCGCTATAATTACTACAAGACAATCTTTATTGTCGGATACCATGTACCCTTGAATAGGAGATTGACCAATCCGCTGCCACACCTACATGTACTGCATAGATCTTTCCAAACCATTGAAATTGTTAGGAAAAAGGGGGGGGTTGACATTTCTTTTAAAATACAAAATGTGTTCAATAGGATTCTGATCCGGGAATTTGACACTGTATCGTCACACAAATGCCTTTTGGTCAATATTTTTGGGTGTTTAGCACGTAAGTGCACCGCTTTAAGGGTAATTCAGACTGCTTGAGCTGATATAAGACTGCCACGAGCAACAATTTCTTATCATTTTCGTACGATTGAAATGGTTTGTTTCCATGTTTCTAAAATTTTTTCAGGACACTTTAACACCTTTTTAACCTAGTGTGACGCGAAATTTTCTCCTCAGAAGAAGATCAAGGCCACTTCCGGTCTAGTTCAATTTTGTCAAAAACTTTCAAATTGTGAAAAAATTGGTGATGAAAAATGAGCTCAGCCTATAGAAAAATGTGTATAAATGGGTTTTGATACTGTTTGATAATTTTTAAAAGTAATATCAAGTACAATTAAGCACTAAAATAAAAGTGAGTAAAACGTGGTGCAAAGATGTTCCAGATATCAACATTCCAACGGCTCTCCCTTCTATCTCAATGGTCATTTTGCCGATGTTTTGTGTTTTTTAGTAAAACCAGGTTTTTTAAAATTTGATAATGATCACAAAAAGATGCTTATTTCACAAAACACGTGCCGCAAAGTACAGATTTATTGTTTTTAAGCTTCGTCACGGAACATTGGTTTTTATCGGTGATATTGAATTTTCTTTCTACAATTGTTGAGAAGATTCATTTGTTGTAATTATTTGAAAATATCATACCATTCTATAAAGTAGTTTTTAAATAAATACATTTATTAAAGTGAACACTTAGAAGTTTTGTTAAGTGTATACATCTTATTAAAATTTGATGGAATTGATGGAAAAAAGTGATTGGATGTGCCAAAGTTCCTTAGAAGTACTCATGATAAAATATGTTCTTCCTATAAGGAAACATTTGCGCCACACAAAGATCATATCGAAAAAAAAATGCTTAAACATGAAGTGGCTATTAATATGTTCAGATTATCCAGAATGACATCTAAATTTCCAAAGAAAAATTACAAATATATTTCGTAGACACAAAATATATTACATCTAAGCATAATAGAATAAAAACGTAACTCCAAAAATATCAAGCCCCATGCGAGTAATAAAAGAGTTTTTCTCACTATAGCATTATCTGTACAAGTATATACTTTATGTATTTATTTATAATTAAAAATAATGTTTGGTTTTTCAGAAATATATAAAGATAATATTATTAAGTGTTTATATTTCTGAAAAGCCAAACATTCCATTTTTAATTGATAAGAGCTACATATGGAACAATTATGTGAGCTAAAACACTTTAAATTCTCTAGCAACACTTCACTATTCTTTGTGATGGTTACAGATTGCCATCAAGTATACGAAAAACAATTGGATACATATTTGATGGCATTGCTGGTTTTAAAAGATAGATATCCTTTCAATATGCAGCCTTTGGAAGGATGTGATGATTGCATTGCATTTTTTAAAAAAGGCTAAGCTTTGTATCACCTTTCATATACATGCACCATTGTCTTAAAAACTGATTTTGGTTTAATAACTAAGATTTACACCAAAAATATAAACATTTAACCACAATGATAATCAAAACAAAAGTATTAAAAGGAGTTGACCTTTATAATAAGTTTTTTTAAGATACCGACTTTTTGCAAATCCTCTCAGATTATAATTAATGAAAATGTGTGCTTTATTTTTCGTAAATATAATTGAAATAAAAATAAGTATCTATAATTTGATATCATTTTTAAATTAAAATATTATACTTGAAGCTTTCCTACAGTTTGTGTATATTTCAAGAATTACATTTTGTTAACTTGTTATAATACTTCCTGTTAATAACAAATATTCAGAATGAGTGCATTTGAAAACAAAAATTTGTGAATTATAAAAGATTCAGGGAATTAGTGATGCTCATGAAACTATTCCACTGTCTTCTTTTCATAAACTATTGAAATAAGAATAGAATTCAGCAAATGAAAAGAACTAAAAAGATTAGGTAAGTATGCTTTTTTACAACAGCGTTGCGCTAAGCAGAAATCCTATTTGATCTGTTTGTTTTGTAGGCCAAGCTTCTAATAATAAGTCAAACAGATGCAAGATGTGCATAAAAAATCTGTGCATCATAAGATAGTATGCATTTTATAGAAAGGTTTCATTGATTAATATGTCATTTATCCAATATTTTTAACAAAGGCATTTTAAAACGTTTCTGGAAACACTATATAAATATGTGGTACATCAAGATGTAGTGTGTTTAATATAGAAAAAATAACAATATATGTACATATTCTTTTTTTCAAAATTGAAACAACAATAAGGAATGACATATGCATGTACTTTGTTAAAAAAGTGTCCTTAAGGCCCAATGATTAGGCCTGTATTGAATAACCAGAGTCAATGGAATCATAGAAGTCCTCCTTGTCCTCTATCAGTCTAGATTTCTCTGATGGAGTCGTGAAGGCCGACATCTTCTTGTACCGCCCATTCAAGGATCCCTTCTGATAAGATAAAACACAAAGTTTAAAGGTAGAATTAAAAAAGACCTTATTAAATGAAAAGAAAACAAGGATGTTGCGTTTCAAGAAATCAAAAACAAACCTTTAATTTTTCATTGACGTTGAGCCAAATTCCTAGTACAGTGCAAATAGAGGCCTGGCATAATAGAATTGTGAGTGCAATTTTCCAGTCGGTGAGTCGTTTGCTCACATCAGATCTTGAAAATCAGAACAGAACAGAAAATGTGATATTTTAAAACTATGGATTTATATATACTAGTGTACCTAAAATAGAAAAAAAAATTGTTTCATTGAAAAATAACTAAAGACAGCAAGATTTTTGGTATTTGCTTTTACTATAAATTTTGCACTTTTTACATGAAAATAATGAGAACATATACATTTCTAGTGCCTTAAAAACTAATATTTACATTTGCAAATGTTTTCCTTTATATAACACTACTGAAAGCAATGCGTATCTATAACTGAATAAATACAGGTACGGGGTCAAGAGGTCATATATGTTCGTATAGATAAACGTTCGACGTAATTTCTCTGTGACATCGTAAAGTTGGTTGGTACGAGATTAAATTCATCATAAAGCCCTTCGGGCTTTATGGAATTTAATCTTGTGACCAACCCGTATTTATATCCCGATAGATGAATGATACTCAGTACCTTATTTCTTAAATACTTACTTCTCCACAGAACCCAGAATTTTACCCACTCCCAGGTTGGTCATGCCGATATTTAACCCCTGTAGGAAGGCGGCTATGCCATTAGCAGTTCCAACAGTTGCAAGCGGAACAACTTTAGCAATAGATGGCCACAGACTCACCTTAAGAAAAATAAAAATCGAAGATTGGACAGATTTATTTTTCTTTAAGAAAAGAAAATATTTAAGCTTTCTCATTATCATTCTTATATCTTTGCTGCTCTAATTACTAAATAAATTTGTTCCATGTTGGCATTGTTATGGCAATTAAAACTAGACAGACTTAAAATGCACTTTGTTTTTCACAACAAAAAAAAAATCAGCACAAAACAAATCATAGTGATACATACAACTGTGACGGAATAAAAAGTTCCGAAACAAATGGTAAGTACGAGGGGAGGGAAATCAAAGAATGCAAGGAAAATAATGACAGGAACACAGAGTGCCGCCCCAAGAGTGGCTGAGATTGCTCTTCCTCCAAACCTGTCCTACAAACAAAGGGAAACAATCAATGCTAATCGACGAACAAAATTTAAACATACATTCCAATGTCAGAATAATGTTAAGTTAGAAAATATACGTGATACGTGATTCAGGAGAAAGAGGAAAATGTATAGTGTGAAGATAGCAAAGAGGATCACTTTCATGCAGTAAAAAATGGAGATAACGAACAGTATTAAAGCTCAAAAGACAATTCATTAACGGAGCAAAAACACGGAACCATTGTATATTCTGTTTATGATAACGGTATGTACTGATTTGTCTTACATTTATGTGTGACTACTGTGAATTAACATGGCTTTTCCTTTTTTTCTTGCCTATTGCATCTTTATCCAACCCCTACATATTACTTTACATTTCTTTATATATAATCAAAAGAATCTAATTAAGAGAATTAGATCTCACTGTAATAACATTTTGGCTTGACTTTTGGTACATGTACCAACTGTGGTCCGTTATTAGTAAAACTATTTTTTGTATCTATGAAGCCAATTTGAAAATAAATATTTTACATAAGAAGAAAAATTTGTTACCATGAACTCGCCATCAATAGTGTAAATATATCGACCACATATTAACAATAATTACTTCCACTCGTATGTCGACACGGTATCCCAGTGAGCTTGAAATGAAAGATACAACTGAGTCTGACACATCTGTTTCTTATTTGGATATTTTTAAATTTAGAAGTAGACTTAAAGGAGGGATTCTTGTCTGGTTCCCTTGCTTATGTGGCAAGTCCTATTGTTCCTTATCTCCTGAAAATGGTTCTTATATCTGTAAGTTGACTCGATACGCAAAAGCATGCAATACTAAAGATCAATTTCTAAAAGAAGTAAGTTATTGACAAGCATGTTGATTAAACAAGAATATCAACAGTCTCCTTTAAAGTTATCATTCCTCATGTTCTATGCCTATAATATGACCTTTTCAGTAAACACAACCTGTAATTAAGTCTTATGCTGATGGACATTTTATACTAGTTCTTAAACCATTATTTTAACTCAGTATTGCCTACGGATTTTTTTCTTCATTTTTCCCGATCATGACAAAGAGCACACGGCTGGTGTGGAATACCGTCAGGGGATGTCCACACTTTCGTGGCATTTAAGCTAAACCCAGTTTGTCCGGAAACCAATAGGCAATTACTCGATCTTGAACAACTAAAAGTATAGAGAGTATTTCTCGGGTTTGCAATTTTATGGCAATTTTTTTATATTAGATGTCTTTTTTTTATGAAATGATTAAAAAACATTAAATACAACAAACTGCATTTGTAATTTGCTTATAAAATCATATAAAGCTACGTATTATATGTAATTTTTTTTAGCAGAATGAGTTCATTGTTTAATGCTACAGAATACCTACGTTGACATCCACCATTAGCAGCTCCTAGAATTGCTCTACTTGCAAGCATCATTGGAAACATGGCTGACGTTAATTTAAACGCAGGCATAACAGACAGCGCAAATAAAGACGAACCAATGGCAGCCATTGATGTGGACAAAATTGCTGTCACTTTAAATAATTAAAAAAGAAAAGAATTTGATTTTATTCATTGTTTTTAAACTTAATTAAAAAACAATTCTTTAAATAATTATTTTTTAAACATTTAGTGTCATATTAAGAGTTTTGCCTACTCCTGTTTCCTATGCGGTCCAGTATTACCCCTATAGGTAGAACGATGATGGCGTTTCTACAACGATAAAATTCATGTGTTAAAACACATTTTATAATTACACCATCTCTGTGCAAATAAAACTTTAACAATTATCTATTCAGTGTATATGTACTCAAGGTAATTTTGTTTCAATTATGAATTTTGTACACATAAGATAAAACCTACGTCCATGAGAAAACAGCATAAAGTTGGTTGTAATGATCTGGTCCTATACCCAGACATTCCTCACAACAAGTCACATTCTTTGGAACATCACTACAGTTTTCCTGCAATTAGACTTAGATCCATGAATGATATCATCTATTATTTGCTTTTGCAATAAGTTTTTACAACAGTTGTTGCATAAATATATTTTAAAAGAAAATTTGAATTACATCAATCAAGATATGTAAGCAATGTCATATAAACTGTCTAAGGAAAATTATTTATTAGGAATGCATGTTCCAGTCTCATATTCTCTTTAAGCGTTTGGAAAACAAGTTTACCCTTATACTTTTTGTGAAGAGAGAATTTGCATGTTATCAAAAGTTACTAGTACATGTATACGGTTAATTAAGTGCTTTAAGATCTCACATGATGAGTGCTTTGTAGCTCTGTTTGTAGAGCACTGGGGATGTCCACGCAATAGAAACATCCGAAGGCAATGAGACAATCACACGCCAGTAACAGGTATCGACATCCCCCTGAAATATCATTTAGTGATAGGTGCTTAAAGTAGAAAATAAGCGTAAAGTCATTTGACATCAGTTTGATTTTATTCTATTTATTGAAGAATGGAATTCACATGTCAATATCAGACTGTTCACGAATTGTTTCTTATTGACATGTTGTCTGCATCCATGGCCTTCGATATCACGCTTATAGTAGTGGTTATTTATCATATCTCGGGCACAATGGTCACGTGTTTGTCTACTAGACCTAATTAAAAGTGCACAAAGTAAGGCATTACGATAAATAGCTATACCAAATTTCAAATTAACGCTGGAGGTCAATTGACTTTTCTTGTAAACGTATTTAAAAATACATTTTTCAAAGAGTAAAAATATATTTGATTAAATTGAGGAAAGATACGACCTTGAAAAAGTAGGAATATTCAAAGGAAACATATGGAGATAACGAACAGTATTCGATATAAAAAAAATCCAGAAAACAATACTACATGGAAGCAAAGCAAACACGGACCTCCAAAACATCAGAGATGGGATCAGGTGCCGTGGAGGAGTAAGCATCCCCTGTTGACCGGTCACACCCACCGTGTGCTCCTTGTCATGATTGATAAATGACGGGAAAATTCGACTATAATACGTAGCTTTATATGATTTTATAAGCAAATTACAAATGCAGTTTGTTGTATTTAATGTTTTTTAATCATTTCATAAAAAAAAGACATCTAATATAAAAAAATTGCCATAAAATTGCAAACCCGAGAAATACTCTCTATACTTTTAGTTGTTCAAGATCGAGTAATTGCCTATTGGTTTCCGGACAAACTGGGTTTAGCTTTTGGAGCCATTGTGAGCGTCATAAGATGTGGCAACGTGTTGAATTTCTTTATCACATCCAATATTGCAAAGGTCTACGGCGTTCCCATGGCGCTTTGGACAGGTAAACAGGACTTCTTTGTCAATTTCTTACATTTCTTTGTGCTATATGTTTGCACATATTTTTATTGAATAATAAAATAAGGATTGGACAATAGACAAGGCCTATGTACACCCTCTCCTGTTGCAGGTGCTCTTATGTGCGGTGTTGGCTTTATGGCAGCAGTGGGATACTGTGTTTTAGACGCAATTGGAAGTAGTAAACTGGACAAGACTCATGTGTTCAACATCAAATCTCAACCAGTAGTGAGTTAATAAAACAATTTTCATTCAAACATCTAAAGAACATAACAGTGGAAGACAAAACTTCTCCGTTAAGTTATGTAAAGTTAGATTTCTTTTAAAAAGAAATTGTATAAAGAAGCTTAGCTGACTACTAATGTGATTACGCAATACACTGAAAAATAAATATGGACCTTCATACTTTTATGCTTGAATATTTAGCAAGATATTTTGGGTATAGAAATATATTATCATCTAGATAAATCAAAATGTATTAAGTATTGTGTGAAGAGCTACATAATGTAATGCCTTTATTCCAAACAGAAATTCAGCGATATAAGAAACTTCCCTTTGTCTTATTGGCTTGTTGCAGTAATGATCTCAACATATTATAGCTGTTTTATTCCTTACGTGGCAAATGGGAGGTAAGCCCTAAAAAGCAATCATAGACTTTCCAAGACTCTCATCAGTATCTCTAACATCTCTCAATCAAATGTAATTTGTCTCTTTTCTAATTTGTAGTTTGTTTATTTTCTATATTTGTAAATTTTAAAACTTGATTTCGTTGCATTTATTTATAATTACTATCTTTTTCTCACACGTATAAGAATGATTGTTATCTTACTTTTTTCAGTAAATTCATTCAGGACAAGTATGGGTATGCCCGTGTGGAGTCGTCCTACATCAATGGAGCTGTTTATGACGTATCCATTATTGTTTGTCTAACCACGGGCTTAATTCTCGTAAGATTTTTACAACTCATTTCAATTCCTTATTGAGACATAATTTTTTTTTTTTAACAATTGTTGTTTATAAATGAACGATACGTGACACAAACAAAAATTGATTTAAGGATTTGATATCTTTTCTGACTGATTTTTAATGGGAATTTAATGACAAAAATAGCAAATCCCTTAACTTAAGTATAAAGAAATCGTCAGTTGTCTAAGGTGATTTATAAGCGACTTTATTTCGTTTTCTATGTAATTTTTTGCAAAGTTTTCACCTATTTTTAACATTGTGAATTTTTTTTCTACCAATTCTCCCATTTTATATGAAGGATTTGGAGCTAACGAACAGTATTCAATCTCAATGTCCATAAAACAATACAAAATGGCAAACACTATTCCGACCAATATGTGGATTCCTAATCAAGAAGATTTGTCAGACAAATTTAAAAAGCTTATCTCTCCCTTGTTTTCATTACATTTTTTGGCCAAAGTAGAAAAAAAATGTTTGTTTAAAGAGAATGATAAAAATTCATATACCTGACTTTACTAACTCAGGTCTTCCTATTGTTCATATTTTAGTCAATCATAGTCGTTTCTTGGTGCTTACGTCAGAATAGAAATGAAAAACGGGGGATAAAGAACAGTATCTAAGCTAAAAGGTCCATTGAAATAATACAAATCAGGAGAGCAAAGATGGACATGGACCTCTAAAACATCAGAGGTGGGAGCAAATGCCACGAAAGTGTGGACATCCCCTGACGGTACGAAAGGTCAAACTCCTCACGTTTATCATAATGCATTTTTGAAGTTAAGGTCATTGTTTGAACTTTATTGGGTTCTTCCCTGGAGTTGAAGAGTTCCATTAAATGAAGGACCGGCGTGCAATACTTTTAATGTCTATATATGGCTTTGTACACCTCTTCTCAAAACAAAAGATTAATGAAAAAAAATCTGGAATTTATGTTTTGTAATTTTTGTACATTTTTTTTTTTGAATAATGCAAAAAGTTTCATAATGTGATATCTTTTCAAAACCCCTGGTAACACATGCTGATTATTTTCTATGAACATGTAATGGTATTATAAGTTTGAATTTAGAATATCTTGAAAGTTATCAGTAGGTAAGGTACCTTGCGTATGTCCTTAAAATTTCCAAATATGGAACAAATACATGTATGTTAGACTATGTGGTATCTTTATTTCAAGCTCACCGGAATATATCGTATAGATATGAGAATGGACAAAATCATGAATATAAATTGACAATTTCTAAAGTTCGGGTTGAAGGCAAAAGCAATTGGTTTTTGTTTCTTTTCATGTGTAAGATTTCGAACAAATTCTGCTACATATGAATAACTACTCCGTAGATTATTTGGTAATCAGCCTGGAGACATAAATCGAGAACAAACTTAAGTCAAAATTTTGATTTTAGAATTGTAATTTGTAATGCATACGTTCTAAAAAAAAATTGCAGGTTTGTATAATATTTCCATTTAAACAAATTGTAAAGAAAAATTGTTCTGTTGTCAAAATGTTTTTTTTTTATTTTGACTTAAAATTTTGACTAAAGTCTGTTATCATTTTATGGTTTTGGGGCCTGGGTCCGGGGCCATAAAACTGAGATGAGCTCAGTTTTGATCTCGGTCTCACCTTTTCACTATTAATTCCTTTGGAAATAGAGAGACTTGAGATCAATTGTGAGCTCGTCTAAGTTTTATGGCCCCCTGGCCTGGTGTCCCCGGTTTTACTTGGAAATGTATGCATATAAAATCAACATGGCCACAGTGATGTAAGTGAGCAATGTGGCTATATAATATTATAGTTTTTTTTATTATATCTAGTGCAATTAAAAAAATGAATTTTTACAATGAAAAATTTGTACATTACGTATATACTTGTAATTAGCAATAAAGTACTAAATATTTAATAGGTATTTATTTACAATTATTCAAATTTCTCATGATTAATATAATCAGATATTTAATGATTTAGAAAAATACGTTGTTACATTTGTAATATTTTGACAAAGATGTATCGCCTGTCTTCAATGCCTCAGATAATGAGAAAAGGTGAGTTTTTTGCCTCCTCCTTGCTCAGTGTTATTCTGTAGATTGTCGCACCTAATCTGTCTCATGAAGACATGTGTCATTCTGATATTCTTATTTCATCAACTTGATTGTCAATAATTTATCTCGTTTTAGAAATTGTTCAAACGTAGAGCATATTTTTGCGTATCGAATCAACTGAAACGTACAAGTATAAACTCCGTATGTAGGTGATGAAGGTATATTGCTGTATAAGGAAAGTTTCCGATTGAAAAGATATGTCATCACGTTTATCATACACTGTAAAAAAAAAAATAGCTAGTTAAAGTCCCTAAGAAGTTTAGTAAATTTATTGTCCATACAATCACTACCTTAAAAGCAGTTTTACTAGGTATATTTACTAGATAGGATTAGTAAATCTAGAATTGATAAGTAACTTTCACTATGTATGTAAGTTTCTATACGACCCCCGCTTCACAACTCACTATCTTAGACAATAAACTGAAAGATTACTAATCATGACAAACGCTTTACGAGGCACACTAGCTAAATTCACTAGGTTTTTCTTTCAGTGTAAAGCATGGTTGTTACATTATCATTAACGTCCTTTTCAAGTAAAATATCCAAATATGAAACAAATTTATCAGATTCTGTGGTATCTTTATACTATTCATCACTTTGATTTCACATTGAACTCTTTAATAAATATATGTACATGTAACAATGAGATAAATATTGGCAATAAGATATTTACTTTCCAAATTGCCACCATTCATTTTATCGCTCCCTAACATTGATTTTTCTTTAACGTGATAGAGAAAATTTTACAAGCATTCGATTGTTTGCTGTGATAATCATTTGGTTGGTGTCTGTGATCCTTTTGAAGAAAAATATGTGCAAATTTTGGAGAATTTAAAAATAAGGATGCATATTAACCCACCAAAAGAGACAACAGAGAAATCCTTTATAAATCACATTTTCATTTATCATTAAAATGATCACTTTAAAATTAAAAAAATATTGTAGGAATTAAACATATATTAAACCAATTGAATTGATGGGGCAAAACATTGCGTAAAAATAATTTGCTCTCATTTCTAAAACTTTTCTAAAAATCAAATTTAAAAGAATTAAACAATATTTTATTTGCGTTAGAAATGTTCAGAATGTAATTTCAAATAAATTGGAGTTCAATTGAAAAAAAAATGATTCTTTTCATAACGTTAAATTCATAAATAATATTAAACTATATTCTACATTCTCTTATATATCTACATCGACACCAGACACAGAATAATCATTCGTATTAGACACATCAGTTAAGGTGTAATTAACTTATGACATATATATCATCATTTACTAAAGAGGTTCAAAATATGAGGATAGATCGAATTTCATACAAATTATATTTAACCAAAAATTTTAATAATGTTATTGAATTTTTACAGATTTCTCCTCTCCGTTTTCCCAATCAGGACGATGGGACAAGTGGATGGGGGTGGGGTCGGGGTTATCTGTTGAGATATTTACTTCTCATAGCATCTGATTCCATTGCTTATATTTCTGAGTTTCTCTTTCTTTCACATTGTATTGTTTCAATGGCCTTTTGAGTAATATAACTGTTCATTATCATTACATTTCACGAAGAAATATACAAGTAAGAATAATCAATCGAAGAAAGAAACATTAATCTCAGAATATAATTTATTGAGTCCCTTTCTTTCCCCATACTTAATGAGTCAATTTTTTTTTACCTAATCATTCCAGTTAATGTACTGCAACTTATCATTGTTTATCATTGTCCATTCATTGTATAAGAGAATGGCGTTTTTCTTCTTTGGGCTTTGATGGGAACTGGAGTGTCATGCATGAGAGCAAAATGATTTTAAAATGTCAAATTCGGAAACTTAAATTAAAAGACGCATCTCATAATATTGAAAGTTTAACAGGGCATTATCAAAAGATGACAAATTTTGTTTTAGATTACTAAAAAGGTCTTTTCCCTATCAGCTATACAGGCAATCCGAAATGCAGATTGCTAACGATGTATTTGTTTTATACACCACTAAAATTAAATTGACTCGTTTTTGGTGAAATATATGATTAACAAACACCATTCAAACTCAAAAGTCCATTTAACCATACAAATTAGGAGCAGAGCAACTAACAGAAAAATCAATGGTCTGCGTATATAATGGCAGTGTCCATGTTTTGCTCTATGGGAAACCCAAAATATGTGTCGGATCAAAAAGAAAAATAGGAGGTCACAATGGCAATATGTAATTTTTAAAGATTCTGTGAAAGTTTCATCAAATTTCATTCAGTGTTATGGGAAAAAATGCGAATGAGTGTTGGGTATCCCGGAGCGTAACAGACGGACGGACATCCCGATAACTACATGTATATACCCTCCCGCTTTTCAAGCGGATATGCAGCAATATATCTTCATCACCTGCATACAGAGTTTATATCTCTCAGTTGATTCGAAACGCAAGAGCAAGCTCTTAATATGAACAATTTCTAAAACGAAGTAAATTAATGTCGAAAAGTTGTTGAAACAAGAATATCAGCAGTCTCTTTAAAGAAATCATTTCGTAAGCTCTATGACCGATAAAAATCATAAAATGATCTTGTCAGCATATATACAATGTTTCATAGAGTCAAATGCTGACTGACATTTTTCAAACTAATTGTTACTCCATTATTTACACATTGAATTGACTACAGATTTTCCGTTATTTCCCGATCATGACAATGAGCGCACAACGGGTGTGACCGGTCGGCAGCGGATGCTCACTTCTCCATGGCACTTGATCCCACTCTGGAGATCGGTGTTTGCTCTGCTCCTTTTTTGTATTGTTTTTGGATTCCTGAGCTTGAATACTGTTAATTATCAACATATATTTCATCTAAAGATTAGCATGTGTTCTCAGCACATTGTCATATACATGTACCACGATATTTTTTATTCTTTTATTACTTAATTTGTTTAATGTTATCAGAAATTTTAATGGATAGAAATAAAAAAAAATAGCCATTTTAATACAGGGGTTAATACTTACATCTCGTTTGATCCATAGATGCAGATCGAGCAATTTTTTTAAATACACTCTAATTAAGTCATTGTGATGATGAACAGAAAAAGGAGCAACTTGTATGACAAAAAAATTTGCCGACATATGTATATATAGATACGATCATAAGGTGCTATACCAAGTGACTACTGATAACGGATAGATACCCGCATTGTCGCCGCTAGATTAGTCCTATCAGGGGGGAGAGTTAGGTTGACTGACCACCTTCTAGACTGTTATATGCATTTCAACTTTATTTCTTATTTTACTCACGGTGTCAACGTTTTATTGATATCTAATTCCGTGTAATACATTTAAAAGGTATTACTGTTAGGGTGCCATGGTTGAAGGGTCATTGTATCTGTGTCAAACTCCGACTTTTGATTTACCAAATATACCAGCCCTGTGTTCATTGATCTTTATCGAAAGTGTTCACAAAGTGTATTACTGTTACATTGTAACCTAAACGTATTTAAATATTGTTTCAGGTGTTCAGTTACAGTGTTTTGTAAATTGTAACTTCCCACGTTTTCTAGGTCTAATCTTGTATCAACTTTAACCATCAAAACTAAAAATTATAGAAGGAACAGCACTTTTTTTCGGAGAGTTAAACAGATTTTTCTATATATTATATCGTTTTGTAGAATTTATATCTGATGGTTTTATGTAAATAAGGTTCTTTAGATGAGGCCTTATAAACTGAGGCTCCGTGTCAAGGCAGCGGATGGCACGATAAAGAACACTCATTGCTAATTGTCCCCGAATGCTAAGTAAAGGTTTAAGTGTGAATCCCTTTATGAGTATACAGTGTGCTTTCTCTATGAGCAAAAATTGTTAGAACAATTTTGAAGTAATAGGTATAAGTACTTTTAAGATATTATTTAAAGGAAAACATAAATTAGGAAAACAATTTGAATAATTTTTTATCAAAGATGGACAGAGCAAAGAAACAACTAAAAAGGGAAAATAATACATGAATATTATTTGATATATATTTGAATTGAAAACAATCATGATTGAATCCATGCGTATATTTTTTAAAAAGGTAATGCTCATCCCTCTTAAATATAATTGAAAAAGAGATTTTTACAGTTACTGTATTTTTAAGATACATTGATTTGAACTTAATTGGAAATTATTTTGTCCCTTTCGAACAATAATGTGAATTAGAGACCACAGACATGCGCAGTGGAGCGGATGTGATCTTTCATGGCATGACACATGTCTTCATGAGACAGATTAGGTGCGACAATCTACAGAATAACACTGAGCAAGGAGGAGGCAAAAAACTCACCTTTTCTCATTATCTGAGGCATTGAAGACAGGCGATACATCTTTGTCAAAATATTACAAATGTAACAACGTATTTTTCTAAATCATTAAATATCTGATTATATTAATCATGAGAAATTTGAATAATTGTAAATAAATACCTATTAAATATTTAGTACTTTATTGCTAATTACAAGTATATACGTAATGTACAAATTTTTCATTGTAAAAATTCATTTTTTTAATTGCACTAGATATAATAAAAAAAACTATAATATTATATAGCCACATTGCTCACTTACATCACTGTGGCCATGTTGATTTTATATGCATACATTTCCAAGTAAAACCGGGGACACCAGGCCAGGGGGCCATAAAACTTAGACGAGCTCACAATTGATCTCAAGTCTCTCTATTTCCAAAGGAATTAATAGTGAAAAGGTGAGACCGAGATCAAAACTGAGCTCATCTCAGTTTTATGGCCCCGGACCCAGGCCCCAAAACCATAAAATGATAACAGACTTTAGTCAAAATTTTAAGTCAAAATAAAAAAAAAACATTTTGACAACAGAACAATTTTTCTTTACAATTTGTTTAAATGGAAATATTATACAAACCTGCAATTTTTTTTTATAACGTATGCATTACAAATTACAATTCTAAAATCAAAATTTTGACTTAAGTTTGTTCTCGATTTATGTCTCCAGGCTGATTACCAAATAATCTACGGAGTAGTTATTCATATGTAGCAGAATTTGTTCGAAATCTTACACATGAAAAGAAACAAAAACCAATTGCTTTTGCCTTCAACCCGAACTTTAGAAATTGTCAATTTATATTCATGATTTTGTCCATTCTCATATCTATACGATATATTCCGGTGAGCTTGAAATAAAGATACCACATAGTCTAACATACATGTATTTGTTCCATATTTGGAAATTTTAAGGACATACGCAAGGTACCTTACCTACTGATAACTTTCAAGATATTCTAAATTCAAACTTATAATACCATTACATGTTCATAGAAAATAATCAGCATGTGTTACCAGGGGTTTTGAAAAGATATCACATTATGAAACTTTTTGCATTATTCAAAAAAAAAATGTACAAAAATTACAAAACATAAATTCCAGATTTTTTTTCATTAATCTTTTGTTTTGAGAAGAGGTGTACAAAGCCATATATAGACATTAAAAGTATTGCACGCCGGTCCTTCATTTAATGGAACTCTTCAACTCCAGGGAAGAACCCAATAAAGTTCAAACAATGACCTTAACTTCAAAAATGCATTATGATAAACGTGAGGAGTTTGACCTTTCGTCAACTTCCCTTACTGATGCAGCAATTTTCCCTCATCAGTTGCATACTGGGTTTATATCTCTCAGTTGTTTCGATACGCAAGAGCAAACTCTTCGTATGAACAATTTTTAAAACGAAATAAATTATTGACAAACAAGTTGATGAAAAGCAAATACAATATATTAGCAGTCTCTTTTAAAGTCATCATTTCGTAAGTTCTATAGTCGATACAATGACCTTGTCAGCAATTATAATATATCGTTGAGTCTAATGCTGACAGGACTGACGTTTTTCAAACTAATTGTTAAGTCATTATTTAAAATCTGAATTCTCAATAGAGTTTTCCTTTTTTTCTTAATCATGACAAGCACCACATGGCAAGAATGACAGGTAGGAAGGGGATGTTCACGCCTTCATGGCACCCGATCCCACCTCTAATGTTTTGGAGGTCCGTGTTTGATCTGCTCCAATTTTGTATTGGTCAATAGAATTTTGAGCTTGACTCCTGATTTTTTTTTTGGTTAAATAGACTTTTGAACTTGAATACTGTTTCTAAATCTCCATATATTTCATTCAAAGATGAAAGGATTATGTGACATAACTGCTATCTGGGGCCCCTTTCTCTACGACGAATTATATTTAATCTACATCGACCTTGATAGTTATTAAAAATGATTGAATAAAAACGACGCCTTTTGAATACTGTAGATCACTTATTTTTCGCGACACCTTATTTTCGCGAGATAGTCATTGTCTCTTTATAAGCGAGACAAAATTTTCACGAATTGTGGTCATTACTCTATATAATCTTACGGAATTCTATTATACGCGAGAATGAAATTTTCGCGAGCATACCTTCTCGCGTAATTACGCGAAAATAAAGTTCTCGCGAATAAAAAGTGATTTACAGTAGTTTCAACAGTTCAGATAATTTTTAATTATGAGGACTTTTTCAACAGCTAAATTTATGAAAAGAGAATAGGCTAGGCAGGTCTTCGTACGATAGAGTGGTATGCATGTCCGAGGATTCTTACTTATATAGCTATTGTTTTTGTTTCGCTTATAGAGAACAGTTGTCCAATCCGATGACAGAACGAAAAAAACACGCTGGTTTACTACATGTATATTTACATTTTATCATAGACACGTGGTTTATGTCAATTTACAGATTATCTCTACCTTATTTCAAACTTTAATGGTCTGTCAACGCTGTTTTTACATAAAAATATGCATATAACCAAAACGTTTACCGTCTTAACTCAAGAAATGCACATAAAACTTGCATTCACTGTTACCCTGGAATTCTTGTAGACCTAGCGAATTGCCCACCAATTAAACGCTTTACAAAACTTAATCTCTGTGTTTATTTATAAAGCAATTGTTTGTAACTGTGATTTGGAAAACTGTGGATCCGTGTCTAATCTGTGATTCAAATGCATAAGAAATATTTTTCGGAAAGCAAGTAAAAAAGCCTTTTTTCCAAGCAAAAAATTTCCATAGAATTTTTGTGATACTCACTCGTAAAGCGTCTCATTTTAGCCGATTGGTCAGTTGGAAAGTATTGCCGGTGCCTCGATTAGCATATGAATTTGTTCTTACGTCAGAAAACGTGTCGATCTGTTCATAATGGGAAAGGCCAGCTAGATTTTACCAATTTCTAAAAAAACATGTGAGCGCAGTTAGGTACAATTTTCTCCTTTCACAAATAGGTAGATATCAATAAGATACAGTGACCAGCCAAAGGGGAAAATTGTACCTGTTTGCGCTCGTATATCTTAAGAGCGTCTAGGAGTGGGGTGGGGTCAAATTTCAATGGGAATTGAATGTAAATATGGTACCCCTTCCCAAATGAAAGATCAATATCTTCCAAATTACGTTTCTATTTTTGTTGAAAGTAGTGTTCTATTAGGGTACACATATCAGTGATTAGTTGCATGCAAAACTTAGAGTAAAATTTGAACATTTAATTTTATGCCAAGAAGACGTTAACAAAGTTGGAGGTTCTAAAAGTACAAATAAAGATAAATGAACAGTTTAAGTACAAAATACTTTATTTCCAAACTAAAGTGTAAAGAACTAATGTGTAATATCTTATATATGAAATGAACAAATCCTTCAATGGACTTCTTGTGTGCTGAACAATATTTTTTGGTAACTTACGATAATCTTTCATAAGCCGTGCAAGTAGGAAATTTTAATTGTAATGTATTTCTTTCAATAACAATGCACTGAAAAAGAAATAAATATTCGAGGAAGCATTTAATAAGAAAAAATTCTGAACTGAATATTGAAACTCAGCTCGATCTGTAGAAAAATAGGTTCTCCTCGATATGCATCGTTTATAAATTAAGTCCATACTGAAATTAAAAATTAACATTCAGGATAGTAATTAAATTAAAATAATTTTGTGCAATGGAGGACATTTTTGTGATCATATTAATCATATTCTATAATCTGACTTTAACTGATCTAAATCATTTGGGCTTAATACATTTTCAGTCTTTTTTGTTCTCGATGCCATTTTCCGGATGTGACGTCATTGAATCATCTTTATCTTTATCCAAATCCACTACGTTCTCTTTGGAGCCCTGTTGTGCATTGATTGTCACCATTTCTAAGGAAGAGAATTAGAAGTAAAGATTATAAGTGTTCCTTTCCCTGAGGTGTTTCTTGAAGAACTAATGAAGCTGTAACATTACAACTATCCCCTAACAAACACAATACGAAGCGGAGGTGTATACGTCATGGCTGCAGACAGGATAGGAAATGAACGCTTCTTTTTATACTCATAAACATCTGCCACAAGGAATTTTGTAAATCTCTACTGTTTTGATTAAAAGCTCTGTAAGAGACAAACAGCTTTTTAGAGTTGCAGTGCATCTAAGTTATTGCTTCCTGCTGCATTTGTTTTCATCGAAAAATATATGCCGCTGAAGATAACTGATTTGTTAATAATTAAATTCATACATATATACTCAGTATGCATAAGTGATATAAAATGTTTATATATGTGTATACAACTTAAAATAGTACATATTTTTTTAAAAACAATCGCGCTAAGCACTGGTTCAGAAAGTGTTAAAAAAATCAAGCACATAGTCAGACTCTGAAGCATTTTCTGTTACAAGGCACATTCAATCATATTATGTGAGAGAGTGACAGTAAATTGAGTTTTACCTGAATAAGGTCAGGGACAATGTAAGAATGGTATTGAATAATGGTGCCAAATTTCAACCCACGCCAATAAGTTTGTTCTTTAAAAATAAATTTTGACTGTATGGAGTAATAAAGACATGTTATATTATAAATATGGCAACATACAACATAACTGTTTTTATATTTACCACAGAGTCTGACACGGTCATCTGTCTCATATTTGGATATTTTTAAAAGTAGAAAAAGATGCCAATGGTTACCTAATTAAAGCTTTATGATAAATGTGATGACTTTAACTATTCAATCACCAACTTTCCTTACTAATTTAGCTATATATCCATATCAACTGCATATGCGTTTCTGTCTCTCGGTTAATTCACGTACGAACATTTTTTTAAAAGACGCAAGCTATTGATAGACAAGTTGATGAAATAAGAATAATCAGCAATCTCATTTAAAGTTATCATTTCAAAAATTCTATGGTGGGTACAATGATCTTGTCAGCAAATACAATCTTTCATTGAAGCCAATGCTGACTGCCTTTTTTATTCATCATGGATTCTTTGTTCTTCCCGATCCTGACAAGAAGCACACGACATGGTAGTTTAACTTTCAATTTCAGATTGTTATCTTTTATGTTCCCGAGTTCATATACATTCACTTTTTTAATATCAAATGAAACTTCTACATGAACTTGTAAATCCACATAATTTTATAATTTCCAAATTTTACTTCACTGCTCTCAAAGTATTTAAAAAAAAGCTTTGAAATCTCAAAAAAGTTCTAGACATAAGGTTTTTTTGTAAATCAAAGTATCAACATGATGTAAGTTTTTTCTATAGTTAGCTATACTTAAATTTGTTAGTAGAGGGCTGTCATAAAAAATCTGATATATATATACCTTATTTTTCCCCTTTTTTCTTGCGAATAAAAATAATGTACGTACCATAATGTTCTGGCCATATTTGTAAGAGGTATCTCAAAACTTCGATATGTTTCTTGAAATTTAGGGCGTGGTCATCTGTTGATTTTGGGGAAGGACAGAGAAGAACTGGACCAAAACAGACGGCTAAATTGTCCACAGTCATCTTGTTCTTGTCGCTGTGGTGAGAGATCTTCTTCAGATGATTTAGTACCAGGGCCATGGTTTCCTGTGGAGATAGAATTACATTTTTTAAAACTTTTTTGTATTCAAGAAAATATGCAAGTTATGATATTTATTTTTTTCATACACCTAGGATGTATTTTCCCTATAGTCCGTTTTTGCAGCCATTCGGAAAATTCAGTATTTAATTCAGTATTTAGAAATAACACTCTTCTTGTGTACCTGTTTATATGCAATTATATAATTATATCTCCTTAAAAAGACTTGTATTGTTTAATAGCTTTTGAGTTATAGTTTAGTGTCTTTGATTTTCTAATTACTTGTTCAATCATTTTGGATAATTATTCTTGATAAGTTCTATATTCATGGTTTTTTCTCAAATATATTAATTCTTATAAAGTTACTTTTATTCTGACTCCTCGTTTAAATGTGATTTAAAATGATTTTTCAATGATAAATAATTCAATTCAGCAAATATATTCGAAATTGTTTTTCTAACTCATAAAGTATCGATTAATGTCTCCCCACTGATAAAGATAACATAAAATCCGCTTCTTTACTTGGGAAGAAAACTGCACTATATATGTTTACCCAGGAGAAATAACAGAACGCAGAATATGCAATCTGCTCTCGTAATTTAATCAGGTAAATATACCGATGTGTTTCAGTCAATCGATTTCTGCATGATGATTTATATGAAATCGTTCCCAAAGGAATTAAAAAATCTTTATCTAATTTCCGAAACTGTAACTACTACATATTTGCCTCGCAGTTTTACGGTGCTTGCATTTTTAGATGGGGTAAATTCCATACAATATTGATTATGAGGACACAACATAAGATGGTTTTTTCATATACCAAAACAGAACATTGGGTAATATATTGTGTTGTCATTAAGCTCAATAAAGTGAAACATTAAGAAAACAAGATGTGTTTGTGAAACATAACACCCCAGTATATATGGAAGCTTATCTCGAGGTTTGAAGTATTTCAAATGCAAGTCAACTCCAAAGTCAAGATCAAAAGGTCAAAATTCTTTGCATCTAAAGTCTTGTCATATGGAAAAAAACCTTTGAAATATAACAACTTTAGTACTTACTGTTTAAAAGGTTGGTTTAGGTTAAAATTGTTATTTTAAAGTGGGTCAATCCTTAATGTCAAGATAAAAGCGTAAAAAAGGTCTTCGCGTTGTCGCAATGAATACACAGTGAAGTATAAAAGCTCTAGCAACAACATATCAAAAGTGACGGCCAAAATTAAAGTTTTATGATTTTTGGTAGAAGTGGGTCAAATTCTAAGGTCAAGAGGTCAAGTTTGGTGGTATTCAAAGAAAGATTTTGTCACAAGGAATACACCTGTGAAATATGAAAGCGATATTTGAGATATATTTCAACATTATTTGGCCAGCTAAATTTCCATATTACATGTAACATCAAGTGCAGTGACTTTAAAGAGGTTGAGGTTGATCAAAAGAATTAATTGTACTAAAATGATTTTCTAGAAGCTTAAGTGGGACATCTTGTACCTGGTTGGCTTTTGGAAGGCACTCGAGAATGCTAAGCATAAGTTTTGCACTACCATCCGGGTCACTGGGCAAGCGCACGCTCAATGCATCCAGAAGCATGTGATAAAGGGCGTTAGTGAAGAGAGGTTCGGGCAGCTCACGAAGGTAATCCTTCAGGACACCTACAAAACAAAACAGAAACAGAACAATGTTAAGGTAGAAACATTAAAAATAGGTTTTATCAGGTACACTTCGTTTA
This sequence comes from Saccostrea glomerata, assembly GCA_003671525.1. Classification (NCBI taxonomy): domain Eukaryota; kingdom Metazoa; phylum Mollusca; class Bivalvia; order Ostreida; family Ostreidae; genus Saccostrea; species Saccostrea glomerata. The sequence goes on along the minus strand of PRKT01000101.1, from coordinate 1,285,430 downwards.
ATTTTCATACTCTGTAAAACAGAAATAGAACTTTACAATGAGCCGTTCATAGCAGGATGAGTGGAAAAATATCAGAGAATGACACTCTCTCTAATCATCACTTATCTTCTTTAAAAGTTTACACAGTAAACCTTTTCTGTAAATACAAAATAAACCACAACCCATACACAGTCTTGTTATATAAAAATGGCAAAGCCATATATGAAATGTTGTAATCTCATCAATTTTATTGTCATGCTCAATATAGTAAATATATATAGATCGTATGTAAGTACAACTACTTGACTTCAATAATTTTGAAATTAATTATTTGAAGCAGCTTTTAAGGCTCTGTTTGGAATTATTAGGTAAAATAAAATATTTAAACAAAGCGAAACATCCCTTTGTTGCAAATTAAGTCACTTCCATTTCGTACAGGACATAATTAACACACTAACAAACAAACACATACACACGGTTGCGTTAATATATCATCTGGAACTCCGTTGCGAGGGAATAATAAATTATCTATCATTTCAAGCGAAAAATGAAAATGATGTCTTTTTCGTCCATGTACAACAAAGTAAGAATACATCGGTATACTTGATCTTTTGATGATATATTCATTACTGAGATAACTTTCTTTCATGATCCTTCTCACTTCAGATGATCTTCTACTTTGGTACACATCCAGGTACTTTGAATGGTGAAGTATTTTTAGTTGAATGCAAATTACTTAGTCTTAATTAAATTAATCATCGGACTGAAAGCTTAAAGAAATGGATGGAGCTCAGAGTTTTAAATAGCTGTGGAGGTTAAAGACGTGTAAAATTAGACATCGATCGTCTAGGAAGCCACATTGAGTCTGACACATTGTCAGTCTTGGTATCTGCCCTACAGAAGATATTGGATATCGAGGCGATGACCTTTACTTAAACGTCTCTTCCAATCCCCGACTTTCCAGAAAAATACAAATACTTTAACAATCAATTTGCTCTTTATATGAGGCTTGTATTCTCTAAGTGTTAAACTGTCACGTGTAATATCTCAACAATTTGTACGTTTAGAATCTTGCATTACCATATCTGGTTTCTAACGAGGACGAAAAGCTACAATTAGTCTTGATCTTGATAGAAATAAATAGAATTCAAATCGCTACAACTTTATTTCAGAAATGCTTTGCATGGTATGTGCAGTAGTGTAGCAATTATAAATATTTTAAGGCTCTGATGCCAAAAGCTTTCATTCGCCATTTTTAAAAATTATTTATAAACTAAGCAGGCTGATGCTTAGAATTTGTGTGAAATATACTAGCAATTGATACTTTGGAATAAAACACACCCAATCGTCAGATGAAATATGAAGATGATCAAAAGAATTCAAGCTGAAAAAAAAGTCCACACAAACAATACAAAGTATGGACAGGGGAAACACGGTCCTTTTAAATTCAGGGATGGGATCAGGTTCCATGGAGTAGTGAGCATCCCCTGCTGATCGGTCACATCCTCTGTGTGCTCCTTGTCAAAATCGAGAAATAATGGAAATAAGTTTGTAAATAATGGTCTAAGATTATTATGAAAAACGTCCAGTAGCATTTGAATTCATCAGAGATTGGTATTTGCTGACAAGTTTGCAGCGACCAAAGAACTTGCGAAACATTAGGTGACTTTAGAGAGAGACTGTGGATATACTCGTTCCATCAACTTGTTTGACAATGAAATACATCGTATTAGAAATTATTCGTACGTACAGTATGCCCTTGCATTTTGAATCAACTGAGATATAAACCTCGTATGCAGGTGATAATGCGCTACATAAGCTAGGGAAATTGACGTTTTAAAAGTTGAAAAATGTTATCATAAAACTTAGCTGTTAGGTTACTTATAGGTAACGTCTTTTCTAGTAAAAAAACCAAATGCAAAACAGCAGTCTCTGTGGGTTTTTTTTTTATTTCAAACTCACTGGATATATCGTATCAACATACGCATTGACATCTGACTGATGTTACTACAATTAAACCGAAGAAGATATTACAAGTCAACAGAAAGAACTTTTTAGTAGACCATTCAGAATGACATTTAATAACGAGGATGCAAATAAAAGCTTACACGCATATTGCATTTTATTCCCAGGTATTGGCTTAATGCTAAAAATACTTTGTTTGATCTATTAGTCATTCTAAAACCGCTAGATTTGCTTTGACTTAACCAGATCAGGCGATGTTTTAATGAACCATGGAATTACTCATGGTCACCAGCTGTTTTTAATGTCTGCAATGCTACCGTTGCGCAATGCGACATGATGCTCTGTCACATATGAATGGTTCCTAAGTATTCAGGTTCTAACCTGTGAGAGTTGAAAACTTGTAATAATCTGTTCTCAACATTGATTTTCTCCTGTCACTGGATGTGACAAATTATCATCTTTAATGGCAACCAAACAATAAAAATTTGACATGTGTATCTTATATTACAAGTAACCTGGGGAAAACTGCAAATCAGTCGGAAAAGTTTATGATTATGTGTCTTGATGCTCGTTCTAGTATCTATCACTCTAAAGAACTTTGAATGTCTGTAACTCAGATATATTTTGATGATTTGTAATAAATTTTGTATAGATCGAAGAAAATAATGCACCAGAGGAATTATAAGGTAGAGTATAATGAAAATTTCCAGGATTGAAGTAATGCAATATTTGCAAGACATTACCAATATTTAGTCTTAAATTACCAACGTCTGGCATGCTCTATAAAATACTAATGGGAAGATCCTGTAAGATTATTTTTTTCAAAACAATTTTCTACGTGTGATTGTACATTAAAACCGTGACATGGCTTTATTCATATCCTCCAAAACACAGATTTGCAACAATCAAAATACGTATTTTTTTTAATTTTCTAGTTGTTATAGAGCATGATCAGCAAATGGTATAAATCAGCGATGCAAAAGAAGCTCAATATTGCCTCATTTAAATGATAGATACACCTTTATTGAAAAAGTTGTGGTCTTCCATGTATTGAACTCTGCAGAGTAAGGAAATGGTCAATGTCCTTATTTAGAGAATTTTGTAATAAAGAATAACAGCTAGTCAGGTTACTAACATCATTGCAAGCAATGGGTTCAGTGTCCATTCTATTTCTTCGAACACAAAAACCAAAACTTACGACGATGAGTTAATACACGTCTATGTTTTATTACTTAATTTTGCAAATCCTTTTCCTATAAATATATATATTTAAAAAATCTTTTGATGAATTGTTAACTCATTTTCTTATGAAAATAATTTGTCTCGGTCCTTACTGTACTGCGAAGTAAACATATTGAACTAATAAGGCATTGTGAATAAGGTGTCCACTAACGCGACAAGAAACTATTTTGACCTTGAGAAGTCCGCTAGTAATTTATTGCCCGTCAATCAGTAAGGATTTTTGTCTAGACAGTCACTAATTATATATATATCAGAATACATCATTTAAAAAAATCAGAATGTCAATGATTTATATTGAACTATTCCTTTGTCATTTTCGAATAACAGTAGCACTACAATATACTAACCAACCTACGGGTTTCTACATATCTCAATATTGTTTTAAAAGTGTTTTCTCAATATCTATAAGACGTTTGTCTTTAAATTACTGAAGAAACAAGCCTACCACAGTCTTCTAACCAGGGGGTCAGGATAAGCAAATAGGACTTGATAACTTTATAAAATCAATATTAATTATATTCAGTATTTAATAACTAAGCCGTAAAGGGTACGAAGGAGTTCCTCCCAGGGTTCCATGAAGTTAAGATGGAAGATAGACCCATGCATCTTTTTGTTTTAATCACAATGGAGAAGAAGTGTCAACCTTGTATATCCTATTAATTTCCCGACCACATAAAACAAAACTGACTCACCTGTTACCACATGGATATCCGTAACGTTGTCTTTGGAAAGATCTACACCCTCAGCATCTTTTTCGAACTGCTCCCTCAACTGAGCTTTTCTTCGGGCGGATCCACAAAGTCTGTAGATCCCAACCGTTTCAAGGCCGCGGTCCTCTACTTCCTTGATGCATTTCTTAACAAGCAGAGGGACATTATGACCCGTAGATTCTCGTTTGATAACCGTCTCTAAATCTATTCCAAACAGACCATTCTTTTTCATAGATGGCAATCGTTGCAACGACACTGATGGTTCCTTATAACACATGGTAAGGTATAGAAGTCCTTTGGGCTCCATTTTTAAAGCAACTTTCTTTATAATATTACTAGATAAACACCCTTGGATATATAAGGATCCATGAAAACACAATCTATGTTTAAAATTGGGATCCCAGTTGTATATGAGAAGAGACACTTCTTTGGCGTCTTCTAATTCGATGTCGAAAGCTTCATCCCAATCAAAGTTCACAGCCCCCGTCCTAATCATTGTCCGAGCTATACTAACAGAATCTACGGACACAACGCAATAAAGGTCACGAAGGGTCATCTTAGAGGACTTTAAACCTTGACCAGAAAGGATATGTATATGAGCCATGCCATCCAACCCCCTAGATCTGGATAACTCGACCCGTTTTCTCGGATCCGGCCTTGTAAACTCAAACTCACCATAAGGTATCTGCAGCGGTTTCTTTACTAATTGTAAATCTCTAAACCTTGCAGACGAAGACCTTGGTACATGTCTTTCCTCTGTGTCTGTATTCTTGTTCTTAATGTCACCATGAGCAGGGCTTAGGGCCGATGAGGTAGATAAGTAAGATTTATTTCCCCTGTTCAGTTGGTACACTGACAGAGGAAGGGATTTGTGATTGCGAGGTGAGTTGACCGAGTCAAACTCACTTTGATATGTTCTATGCTGAGACAGGGCCTCTGCACTTAGTTTTCGGATTAACTTGGAGTGAGAGGGCGTCTGTGTAGATGCTGCCTTTCGTATGGATGAAGGCGATTGGGGACGTCTGCTAGTTGTGAAGAGATCAGCTTTTTGTGAATCAGTTGATGTGCGGTTTACCGGAAATGTGCCTGGAATCATCAGGAAAAAAATTCAAGAAAGGAAAAGTTTTCTTTTTTAAATTTCAAACTAAGACAGAACCCATGCTTATCTTTAGAAATAATCTGGAATCTTTTTAATCTGCAAATCTACGAATATTGTCTTATTTGGATACATTTATTTAGCTGAAATTGCATAATACAATACTGTGAGACGTGAACAATATTTCCATAGCCACCCTGTTGTAACAATGTCAAACACGTAAAACGTGTTACTACTGCTCTAAATTTTGCATGAAATCTATAATATTGTGATAATGTTTGCCAATATCTCCTAATTAATTACCACTCAGCAGACGAGTTGTGAAGTATACAATCTAATAAAAAAAATGTTGCGAGATAAAACTTAATCAGCCAACCAGATGGCTGAGCTGAGAGGTGAATTTTATATGGTTAGATGATAAATGAGATGGGACTAACGAAGGGGAGGAAAAACAGACGAAATTATCGATTCTCTAGAAAAGTCATCGCCAACTCCCATCTACGTGTGTCACTTCAATGATTCTTTAATCAATTCTGAGACGATGAAAGCGATTAGTTCCACATCGAATAAATCAATTTACCTTCAGGAATTTCAACCTCTGATGTAAAACCGAATTCAGTCTGAGGCCCTTATATAGAAAACAATTTGGGCGCGCAGCTATGCTGGTAATATATGACTTTAGGGAGAAAGTACAAATAAAATATTTAAATTCGTTTTGCGTCAAGTAAGAGTAGAGAATTTTTACAAGGAAACGCAGAATAAAATTGAAAACTGCAAAACTGCAACTTAATTATACATGATGCAAGGTACATGTAGACGAGGTCGATTGCACGATGCATGGATAACTGCTACTTCCATCTCTGTTATTTGAAAATAATACCATATCTTTATTTAATTGCTCTGAAAGCAACAGACATCTAAACACCTAATGATAAATAATGTCAAAGATAAGAACCAGGTACACTTCCAAATAAGACGGATGTCCTCTAGTTTATATGTGTTATTTGGAAGTAAGTTTTTAAACTAAAAATAAAAAGACCTTGTGGACAAGAACTTGCCAAGATGATTCATACATTGTGTGAAACCAGATATCGAATTAATCAGTCGGGATCGACATCCAGTCGTATCATCATTACATTATCGAAAACCTTTCGAAAGCATTGACAATTTACATCTCCATTTAGATTTTCTAATAATAATATCTTAAACTTGTGATTGGTCGATTTGTTTTTGAATACCCACAATGATTGGCTTTCGAGAAAAATTTTACATGTACATCTACATATTATCATTCCAAAGTTCCAAAATGTCAAAACTGATACAATTTGACTCGGTTATCATACTGATTGATTTGTGAAAAGGAAACGAAATTATAGTGAGATAATAACCTCTTTATCTTTCAAGTAAAAGAAAATTCTTACTCTTACATGTAGTACCTCATTTTCTAAATGCATTTTTCTTGTCAATGTTTTGTAATGAACCCACCTTCATAGGTGTTGGAGTAAATCTAATACTTTGACAAATGAGACGTGTAAATCTTTTTTTTTCCTTTTGCACCTCAATTTCAAAAAAAAAATTGCATATTTTTAAGTCATATCGATTTTGCTGTTTTCGCTCATCAAGTTTGAGTAAGAAATTAACGAGATTGGACAAGAAAGGGAGATATTCATAGTATTGATTTGTCTTATGATGAAAAAAAAACTATATTATTTTGGACTGGTAGACAGGTGTCAGCGTTATTGATTACAAAATAGCACTTTTAACTAGAATTTAAGTACCTTGGACTTCGCGTCTTTATACATTAATAAAACATTGTGAAATGTTTATTTGTGTGCAGTCAATGCTACACGATCCCTACATTCTCAATTGTGTCTCAAACAATGCAAAAACAAAAAGATCTGCAGCACGCAAGACAATAATTTCCTCTGTTGAAACACTATCATTTTTTAAGATAATAAAGAGGTTTGTCTGTCAATTGCATTTTAAAAAGTGTTATTTGCACAAACCACATGCTGTACAATTATGCGTGTTTGGTTTCTAGAGACATTCTTTGTCACTTATGTCCGGGGGTGTGCATTATATACATATATAAAATCCCTGATGTTTCAGTTGAAATGATCAATTATTATTGTCTGAAAACAATGAGCCGCCAGAATTTTTATCGAATTATTGTCCTGTAATCTGATATGCTTGTGGTAAATCTAGGCACAGAGGCCATACATTGAGCGGTGACATTTGAAATATTCAGAAAGCATAAATCTTCGCCAATTTAGGACTCCGTATCAGAGAAGTCGTACATCTAGGTCTGATGAAAGGTCCAGCAATTAGCATGATACCAAAAGTAAAATAATTTTGATTTCTGAGCAAAGTTTCCTTTTTTTCAGATATATGTTAAATATCTGTTTTCTTCATATTCTCAATTTATAAAAAAATATTTGTTAAATGTATTTGCTCCTTGCTATTGGATAACAATATTTATCAATTAAGATTGTGAGGACAGGAAACGTGAGTTCAAAAAGAGAGTAAAGAGGATACAAATTAAACGAAAAAAGATAACGAATTCCGCCTGGCGTTACGTTTACGAAGCTAAAATCAGGTTGATGAGTGAAATGAGTTTATCCACCTCCAATATGACTAGCAATCGATCGTCTTGGGTTCTCGTAATGAAATGGATTGACAGGATTAGGAAGCATTTGTACTCCTCCAGGAATCCAGCTGCTGGGGAACGGAAGTTATACCATTGGTAAATGGAGACTCTTTAAAATAAACCCCTATATAATTATGTGTTCCCACATAGTAGGCTTAGAAAAGTATTTTCTTGTAAATCATGAAAACGTTAAGGAGAGAAACCCGGGAATTCTTTTTATTAATTAGATTTATATGGCGGACCAGTGTAGGGGAAAAAGGTGAATGATTCATAGCCTTTCAATACTAAGGAGAGTTGGATCGATATTTTCTCATTACCTGTTTTGTCTCGCGATGACGAGATCTGACGACTCAGCTTGCTCTGTTCTTCCTGGAGTTCCTGAGACAGGGTGTTGAATTTCTTCAATAACTCCTCCAGCTCGGTACTCCCACTGGACGGGATCTTTGGAATAGAATAAATAGGGTCATCGTCACTAATTGCATTAGCGTAAGTTTCATAATCCGAGGCAAAGCCCCGAGAATCAACCGGTATATATCCCCCACCTCCATGAGTATATAATATCTCTGAGTCTGAATTGTAACATTCTGGAGAGTGACTCCTTTGAAGTCGACCGAATTTGGTTTTTGATTGTATCATTTCTTTCAGTCCACCCTGAAACCTACGAGATGCATCATACCCTCGATGAAAATCAAGGGGCTGACCACCAGAGTAGTATTCAGGATTGCCACAAGGCTGATTTCGTTGATATTGTTGTGTATGGAAGGATTTGGCGGGAGATTTTGGGGTCGTCTGCGGAGTCATTCGTCTCGGAAGCCCTCCATCTGAATACATATATCTCGCATAATCCCGATCACTTTGACTGCCGTAATGATTAGGGGACAATGTAGGACTTGTATAGGTCCCTGTTGGTTCATATGCACTGTCTGATACATAACCCCTATAACCATAGTAATACCCTTTGTTACCAGAGTCTACACTCCTTGGAAGAGAACCTTCACTAGAATTTTCACTGTCCCCATCGTCTGATAAGAGTTTAGCCTCAGCTCGGTGAGGTGATATGAAGATACTAGCATACTGTGATGAGGTAGGTCGAGAACGTCTAGCACCAAAATGATCATGGCTGGGTGGTGTTCCGTAAAAAGGAAACATATCCGGGCACTTTTCAGTCTCCTCTACTGCGTCAGCAGAGGATGAACGGCCTCGTTTAACAACTGCCACCGGGGGGTGTTGCTGTTCTGTCACAGCTAATGAAGGACAAGACGCGTTCTTGTTCCCATTCTTTCTCGTTCTTATCTTCAAAGTTAACTTTTTAGGGATAGACATCAAGATTACAACATCATCAAGAGACATATTCTTTACCTCTTTCTTGTTTACTGATAAAATCTCATCACCAATGTGTAACAAACCGTTTGTCTCTGCCACAGTACCTAGCTGAATCCTAGAAATGAAAACTCCCTCACTTCTGTCGATTCCATTACCCTCTCGAATGTAAAACCCAAGGGTTTGTCCTGGCCGTTTCTTAATTTCAACTGTTTGCACAATATACGAGTCATCCATGACGATGTTTTTTATTCCCATGTCAGGCGCTCCATTGTTGGAATTGGAACTTTTAGACCTGGAAGCGCTACTTGGCGAATCGTCCTCCACACCGGTAGACTTGTCTGTGTGACTACACGAGTGCTCTCTAGGCGACACGAGTCTGGAGTTCAGTTTTTCCTGTCTGTACCTGGCCTCCGATTTCTTGCTTTTTTCTGCTCTTATTCCAGATGTCCCTTGTGCCATGGAATCCTCGTCTTCCTACAAATAGACATAGCACTGAAAAACAGCCGTCTCCCTAAAGTTAACATTGCAAGCAGCGATAGATTAATAATGTTCAAGCCCGATCAATAAACGGAAGTTCGCGCTTTAGGCATATACCTTAATAATTTTCACTCTACAAAAGAGTTCTCACAAGAAAGACAAACGCAATACCATTGGAAAATATTTCTATGCATATTGATTCGTTACAAGAACATTTTTCCATTTTCAATTATTTATTCGCAGGAATTTTCATAAGAATCGATAGCGGCATTAATAAAAGACTAATATAGAACAAAATATGCAGTGCCGTCCAGTCATGCATGTTTACGCGGATTGCGTTTGTCACAACCGATGGCGTCCGTATATATGTTTGGTTTATGGGAGATTGTGACATAGTGGGTTCTATATTGATTAATGATGGAGTCGACAATTATAGAAAGCCGACCAAGGTTGGGTTTACGAGAATTCAATACACTTCGTTTTTAATGAATGAAATAGATCAATTTCAATTCAAGTACCTGCATTAACTATGAAAACGTGGTACTATCCAATAAATCATTGCAATATATGGCTTATACATGCAGACCCATTGTCTTTTTGTAAAAATGTTCCAGAAAATTTTAACTTGGAGAAAATGAAATCTATTTGTTTTGAAAAGAGAACCAAATCATAACTAACTCTTATTTTTATTTCAGTTCAAAATCTAACGACTGACCAAAGATTATCACAAATTGACATTAATCAAGATATTGAAAAACATGCACAAAGAAGCTGTTTTGAAACTGTATCTGCGTCATCAGTCTAGAAAAATAGCATTGGTCACTAAAGGGAAACAGACTGCTGTAAATAATTTTCTTAGATTTTAAAACTGACGTCATAGGAGTGAAAACGGATAGATATTTTTATTCAAGCTCTTTGCTTCAAATTAATCCATAGCGGCATGGTATTGGTCAGGACTTCTCAAAAACAATTTAATACATTAGTATTTCAATCAGTATAAAAGAAATGACCCCTTGTTGTTAAAGGATTTGAGTAAAAATGAAGCTCTTGAAACCGTCAGAGTCTTTCTGGAAAAGATTTTTTTTGTACGCAAAATTCGGAAAGGTCTCGATTTGTATCTAACGGGGCTCTACATCCATATCTTTAAGGTCCAAAGAACTACTTTTATTTGCTAGATACGTGAGGCAATTTTGTAATCTAATTTCGTATCGGGGGATGGCATGTAACGAAATAAAACGTTTACTTCTCGACTTAACGAGTTTAGCGATATAATGACACTCGCGAAAACTTTTTTGTAACGTCGGAAGAAAATACTCTGTAATAGCTAGTCCTCCCAGTGGTATAGCTATCGATGTTCTTAGGAAAGGTTCCCGATGATTTAACTGCAATTTTAACATTTATTCTTGAGAAATTGTGTTTGCTGATGCTAATGCCGAAAATCGAATTAAATTTGGCATTTAATCATTGAGAGGAATACTGACATTAATCGTATTCAAAAACTAGACATATACATTGACTGTTTTTCTCCATGCAAGTTAAAGAATGTTTTTTTTCGACCGGTGGTAGAGAAATAAATCAACACTAAAAGATCACATTAAAATTAATTAATGTATATTGAAAAACGATTACAAATTCAATATGAGAGCATAGTACATTATATAACCATTCGGTATTTTAAAAAAAATCATCCAATTGCGTTTTCATACACTGATCACACAAATATGATAAATGCGTTGTAATTCATAAATATGTTAAATGCATTGTAATTTACTCTAGATTTTATCGAAGTTTCATTCTTGTACTTTGATTTGTAGTTTGGCCAAATGCATGTCTATACCACAGGCATTTGAGGTTACTTCGCATTTTTTTTTTCTGTTAAAAAAATTAACCCTATACCTAATAAATAAATACACTTTTTGTTATATTAAAAAAATAAGTAACGTCAGGTGCCTGTAGTCTATATATCTTTCATTATTTCAATAAGCAGTGGTAATAGGTGGTTAAAAATTTATCATTTGCTCTTGACACATAAGTACAAAACTTTTATTTTAGTTCTTTATTCTCTCAAAACCAGATTACTGGTACGTATCATGGTGATATATAGGTAACAACAATTGCTGCAAACCTAAGTAACGTAACCCATATGTTTTTTTAAAATTCATTGAATGTAATCTACATGTAACAACCAAGCTCTATGAAAAACGTGATCACTTCAACTTTTCTATATTGTCAACTACCATAAATAATGCAGCATCATACCTTCATCACCCGCATACGGAGTTTATACCTCTCAGTTGATTCGATTCGCTAGAGTATCGAACGAACAATTTCTAAACGAGGTAAATTGATCAAACAAGAATATCCGCAGACTCGTTTGAAGTCATCATTTCGTAAGTTCTAAGGTCGATACAATGACATTGTCAGCAAATACAATGACATTGTCAGCAAATACAATTTATCATTGACTGACGTTTTTCATTCTAATTGTTAGTCCATTATTTATACACTGCATTGACGACGGATATTCCGTTACTTCCCGATCATGACAAGGAGCACATGGCGGTTGTGACCGGTCGGCAAAGGAATGCTCACTCCTCCATGGCACCTGATCCCACCTCCGATGTTTTGGAGGTCCGTGTTTGCTCTGATCCTATTTTGTATTGATTTATGGACTATTAATATTGAATACTGTTCGTTATCTCCATATGTTTCATGAATTAAAATGGTTTAAAAGCAAGGACATTTTATAAAGGGAAGAAAATAACAACATGATGAGAACTTATCGTTGATGAAATAATAAAATATAATAGCGTATTTTAAAGCCTTTAAAACAGTTATAATAAAGATTGGGTTTTAAGTCTATACACAAATATTAATAAAAAAACTGATAATCAAATGAATTAATACAGAAACAATTTCAAATTTCTCAAAAATTCATTCAGATAGTTAATTTCTTAGTGTAAGGATTTGTGTGAAACATGTGCAAATTAAAATAAAATTTCCCTGAAAGAGAAATAAAAGTTTCGAGTCTGCAACGTAACGTAAAGTGCCAAGTTCCGTTCCACTAAAATCAATATCAAAACACAGTAAGGTTAAAGAGAGATAACTAAACCTGTTCCTATAACATCAGAGAATACTAGTATTCAGAACTTGCCAACAAAAGAACAAAGTTAGGTGGCATCAAAACAAAGCATATATAATAAATTTTTTTTGGGGGTTAAATTACGCTTTTTGTCTTACATGATAAAGAATATGTTCGGTTGTTTCAGTTTTATTTAAAAAATATTTACAATGTTTTCTTTTTTAATTTTATAACTTATAATGTACTGTATAGGATACATGTATGTAAGTTAAATCTTAAATACAGATCAACGCCGTGTTAAGTTCTTAATTGGCATTTTAGAACTATAGTTTCTCCTTATTATCTGTGTTCTTTAATTTTCAAAAAGCAAATTTAAAAAAGGAAGAAAACACAAAAGTACTTATTCTATGCTTAGAGCATGAATTAGACTATAGTCTTTACCTCTCCCAACTTATTCGATCTTCAAGAGCATTGGCATTTCCTATATATTCTATTGGGAATCTTTTGAAAAGCTATTACTAATATCACAATGTTTAGATTTTTTTTTTTACTTTTAATATTAATTTTATTTATTTACTTTTTTAGGGGTTATTTGTTTATATTTCCATTTCTATTTGTTTTCTCTGTGAAAACTCCTTGAAAGTTATAGTGAAGTTAATTTCTTGATAATTCTACAAGAAAGTAAATTAGGCAAAGCAAAAGTCAGGAACCAAGGAGGCCTAATATGCATGAAAATCTTGTGCGGCTGTCTTTGTATTTGACGTCAGTGGGCGAGGACTATTGATACTTCGTCCGTTATGCAAATTATCCCACGTTTTCAACTATCGTTGATACCCTGGCAAACTCTACTAACTAGACAGTGATTCCTCAAAAGTCACTTTCGATAATTTTTAACTCATACTTGAATAATTTACATATTTGCTATGAATGATTTGATTTTATTATAAATCTTTCTATTTACTTTTATTCAGTGCTGGTATACTACTTATTCATAAGTAGTTTTATTCATGAGTAGTAGGAGTAAACAATATTTTTGAAGTTACAAACTTTTATTTATTCGCCCTATATGCGTGAAACATGATTGCTAAAAAGTTTCTTTATAATAGTGTCACAGGGAAATTAATATGGTCATAGAATGAAAGTACTTCTTTTTTGTTCATTAGATTACAATCACATTTAAAAACTGAATTCGTGAAGAGTTAAATTAAATCCAAATAAATTTAAACACACCAGTATAAATTTCCCCTTTATAAATAGAAAGAACCAAGACAAACTACCGGACATTCTGCTGGTAAAGTCAGGATTCTATGTTTACTGCCTATTAAAGTTTCTACACACGAAGCCAATGAGGGGTTTAAGTCGTTTTTATATAGAAAGGGGTGATAGTGACGTGAATAATTGATCAACCTTCACTAAACGTCTGCTGCAGAATAACGGATGGTCCGCCATCATTTCCCGGGGTTTCTTGGATCGATACTCGGCATAACCAGACGACAGTGACCGCAGCTCCTGCGTGTGTCCATTGATTGAGAAAGTGATTTAATCTCTGACAGTTTGACTTCTTAGCTAGCGAAGAAGACAGTTTTCCTTTATCTTGCTTTTAGGGGAGACATTTTCCTTTTTAAAAGAAATTATTGTTAAATTTCTCAAAAAAAGACGAATAAACATTGACCATCTTATCTAAAATCATCGTCAGTACAAGGAGCACGCGTACTTTTCATTTTTTCCCCAAAAGTTTCAGTAAATATTTAAAAAAAAAAATACGTAATACCTATAATAATTAAGCACTTATTATAGGTATTACGTATTTTTTTTATTTTCTAAAAGCAGTCGGTATGCAAACTCCTGTGCTCAGTGCTCCATAGCTGCAGATCTGTAGCGTTAAGGTTTTATATATTTGTCTATGACCATAACGCTACAGATCCTGTGATGCAAAAAAGGTACAATTTACGGCGCAATATTTTTTGCGCACTTTTGGGGAGAATTTCTCCACTTTCCAGCATCGGTCAATTGACTACCTTTCACTCCCAAATTCTAGGCACATTATTTAACTAATCTGTTTATTCTATTCATCTCCAAACCCCTTATAGAAGTCACTACAAATGATAAACTCGCTTGATTAAAATTATTTGTCAGATTGCTGAAAATTCACTTCAAGCGAGTTTATTGCCTGTAGAAACAACTATAAATGGTTGGGAGGTGGATAAATTATACATATTGGCTACAGAATGTGTAAGGGAGTGAAAGGTAGTTGATTGACCAATGCTAGAAAGTGGAAAAGTGCGCAAAAAAATATTGCGCCGTACATGTTGCAACTTTTTTTGCATTACAGGATCTGTACAGCGTTATGGTCAAAGACAAATATATAAAACCATAACGCTACAGATCTGCAGCAAAGTGCTACATGGCTATACATATCTTTTTTTTTTTAAAAAAACCTCAAAAGTGATCATAGATAACCATTACTGCCATACCCTTTCCTTTGCCATTTATATTGCAATTGCTTGGAAAATAACTTATTAATCTCCAGTTAAATTCTTCACTACTGGGTCAATACAAGGTCATGATGTACATTCAACATACCTGTAAGTTTAAACACCAAAGAACAAAGATGTGTTTGTATTGTCTCTTTTTATGCTATTATAGACTTCAATAAAAATGTCAAAAAACATCACACTTACATTGTACATGTATGCGTAATGCTAGCTGGCGCTCGTTACATGGTTCTTGTCAATCCTTAGGCAACTATTCCCTGTTAATGTGTAATTCTTAATCGGTCATTACTTCATATCTAAAATTTTTACATCTACAAATCGATTATCTAAAAAGGGAACTGTGAATCTGGTCGACTTATCGACATATCAAGGCAAAATGAATTGCATGTGTTAGACTATGAAGATGTTCTAAAAGACTTCGTAGCTTGCTGAAATTTTGCAATTCAAACACTTTTCTAGAGTATAAACAAGTCACAATAAGCATTCATAACAATTTACCTATTCTAAGCTGTAGATTACATAAATCCTCCAAAATACATGTATGTAGCTTGGTATCAATATATTAATTTCAAACCGCCTGCTTTCAAGTCTTTGTAATTTTTCAAGTAAAACGAGTCCTGGAGGTAATTTCGAACCAAGAAACAGATCAGGGGAAAATACATGAAGACATGTCTGAATGTGTGGTCTAAAAAAAAAACAAATAACTAATGACAGAGATTGCAAACATTCTTCAAATTAGCAATGTGATATGATGCTCATTATCTCCCCTGTGGGTTTCTATATTTGTCTTAAAATGAATGATAAAAAAGCAGACGGATTGTTGTTTATTTGAAAAAAGTTATGTCATAGTTTATTGAAACGGCAGCTGCTGCTTTATATTAGAGAGCAAGTTTTAGCCTGATGAACAAATAGAGAACCTCAATGTAATGAACTAGCGAATACCCTGAATTCCTAAACTCAGAATGTAGTCTTGAAAAGCTCAATTATTTAAATGAGTGTGCCATTGCTTTTAATTAGATTATCCAGTGTATGCAGATAAAGGTTATTGTTGTGAGATGGGATGAAATGTTATGAATCCTTAATTTTTAATTTCATTATTTAAACAATTCCTATAAGCTTTAGCTCTCTCTCTCTCTCTCTCTCTCTCTCTCTGGCATTATAATTGTTTATACCCTTCTTTACAAAAATACAAAATGTGCTGCTGAGGAATGAGAAATAAAAGATATGTTTATATGTGTGTGCAAATTAACACTAGCTCTGTTTAAAAATTATGTTCAATATGCTGCCCAAAATTTTGCCTTAAAAAAATGATCAATTAAAATGAACAAACAGTATACTTATATAAACCCGGATATTCTTCCAAAAATCAAGAGTTGTTAATTAATTCATGAAACATTATACGTATGGAATCATTCTACTTGTTCTAATTATTTAAAATTAAAAAAAAACATTGAAAAAATTCATTACATGTATATCAGTATCAAAATTAGACTATATTTTCCAAAAAATAGAATATACATGCATTGCACGTATAGCATGACTTTGTAATTCTAAAGATGGCCATAATAATTAGAGATTATCAGATGATTCCAGAAATACTAAGAAAAACAGTGAATCAAAACGATACACCTCTTCATCAAAATGCCAAGATTTTATACAAGAGGGCTATTACAGGACCAGAAAACACTTATCTATATTAATACAACAGGACTATTCTCATTCTTGTTGTCGGATAAGCCATGAATTAAATGATTACCATAGCGTGCCTCCGTTAATTTGGTCCTTGCATATAATAACACAAAACTGTAATCGTTCCCCTAGAGTCAGGCTCGTTATCTTTATATCGATGTTTTATTTTCAACTTCCTTTGAGTATCTGTTTTAGGAGGTGTTGGTAATATAGCAAGAAGACCGTGAGGCAGTGCTCACTAGTAATACCCGTGGCCAGCTCTGTTGTTAAGTTGGTTCTGACTACAGGAGTTCGCGTACCTATCAATTTTAACGAAATTTTCTGTAAATTAAAAAAATACGTTATACCTATAATAGGCATTACGTATCTTTTTTATTTACCGAAAATTTCGGCAAAATTGATAGGTACGCGAACTCCTGTGGTTCTGACCTAGGCATGGATATACAGGAACTTGACATTGAATTCTTACGTACAAAAAAAAAGATGTCCCACCATATTGCATGGCTAAATAAGGGTTTAAAAGTTTTCAAGGATCCGCTATGAGTAGTTGCTGAAAAAACAGCGAATGAAATTTAAATAAGGACAGGTGCACGGATAAACAGGAAGTTGTCATCGGATTTGTACAGAAATGAATGCCAACATAGGACAAATCAAAGTTAAAATTTCAAGCATGCGAGGAAAAGTTAGTATAAAATTTGTTACGAAGATACAAAAACACAAAGTTAATACAGTACTAGTATAAATATACCCGCTCCTTCGGAGCGGGAATATAATAATTATTATTGCAGAGTGTTTTGTAAAGTTTTGCTTATCAAAGGGCAATTGCAAAAGACAAAAAAATTAAATTTTCTATGCATCATAGATTTGTTTGTGAAAAATTAAGGATTTATAATTCGCTTAAGCCTTTTTGCATTTTTATTGAAGGTATACTCAAAGTGTTAAGCACCATGCAGTATACTGTTATATTCTCATATTTTCTTTAAACAAGAAACACTGACATAAGACCCTTGCAAGAAAATTTGAGTCCTATTCTTCCTTATGAATAATTAAGCAATGGCACCAAAACGTAAAAACCAACACCATAGCAGAAACTGTTTTGAAACACCTAGTATACTGATATGGTTTTTAAAACGTTTTGATAGTTTGAATCCATGTAACAGGTTAGAACGTAGAATTTTGAACTAAAACATCAAAATTCTAATTATCAAAATCATAATGTTTAGTTTCAAATACTGAACAATTTAAGCAGGAAATTGCGTATTCATAACAATTACATACAAATACAAATGTATGTCCATATATACTTATCTCAAAATTTACCTTTTAGTTTAAACATGTGAGATATAGTAAGTTAGTGATTTATTATAGTGACATGTAAAATGCACAATTCGAGTAACATTTTGGATCTCTATATGGTTGTTACACTATTGGAGGAAGAGAGCTTTTTTAAAAACACTGTTACACCAGGGTTTAATCTGACATATATGCAAACGATTATTGTCTTTTTATGCTATCGTAACCGAAAATCCGGGGATGTATAGTTTTTTGCCATATTCCTCCGTCTGTCTGTTTGTCCGAAAAAAACTTAAACCTTCTCTATAACTTTTGATTGGCTGGAGGTTTAGCCTTCATATTTCACAAGTACATTCCTCGTGACAATACTTTTCGTTGGGTATCAACATATTTGACTTGAACATGACAGCGGAGTCTATCTACTTTCACATTTTTTTCCAACCCTTGGCCATAACTTTTGAACAGTTGGTGCTTGGCTTTTCGTACTTTACATGTGTATCTATTGTGACAAGTACTAATAACTTTCCATTGGTATAAATATTTCTGATCTTCTCCTTGACGTAAGAGTTTGACCCTGTTTTATAGCAGCAAAATAATACCCCTGAGCATACCTTTTAATGCAGGTAGAACTCGGGATTTCATATTTCACATGTTTATTTTTATGTGTAAAAAATCTTTCACAACATTAGGACATATTCGGATGCTGGATTAAGAAAATGTAAAGCACATGGTGCTGTTTATTGACAAGAATGAATTTTTTTGTCCTAAAGAAAAATTACCCTCTATAATTTAAAATTGCTTGCAAGTCACGAAAATAAGGTGGTCTGTTTTGTGGATGCTGCCAATGTCGCGTTAATATCAACTTATCTATGTTTGATATATTCTTATCCTGAAAATGCAATAACTAAAAACTGACTTAAAGGACCAGGGTTTTGACTAGTGTCCAGAACACAGCAAAGTAATGGAACAATATTCCCTTATTGTCCTACAATTAATTTCACCACTCCCATTTCCAGTAATACATATTGTTAATAAAGTACCAAAAATGTTCACAAAATACAAGGGTTTTGTTCTTGTACATATCTTTTTTTGCCGAACAATAACTTTACACAATCAGCTTAAAAGGCTGTCATCCGCCATCACTAGTAATTGCCGTGACATGCAATTCATTTGCTATAGCAGCGTTCCATCTTCTGTGATGGATACCTTTGGGAGGACATCAAAATTTGCTGCATTAATCTACCATAACCTTTAGAGCCGTTGTAATGTCTGCTTTGTCTGCTACCAAGGTGGCATGTGCTGACGTTGTTGATTTTTTAAGTTTCTTTGGATCCGAGATTTGGGGTCGGAGTACTTATATGTTTACATTAAAAAAATTGCCCAATAACAGATTTTGATCTGACCGGTGCAAATAGAGCACGCTACGTTTTTTTTAATATATAAATTATGAAGTACAATAGATTAATACATATACATGTAGGGCTCGGGATGTTTTCCCTTAATCCTCGGCACCTCATTCCGCCTCTGGAATCTCCACGGATCCGTGTTTTGTGCTCTTTTCACAGATTTGCATTGTTCTGAAATTTTTTTTTAGATCTATCAGTGTTCGTTATCTCAACTTTTTTCATATGTCCCATATACCGGTACGTATCTTATTCCTATGCGTATATATACAGTATATCTTTGATATGCAAATTTTACAAATTCATAAATACAAGACATTGTTCATCCAAGAAAAGTTCTAATCAGCATTTACTTTAATTATCTTTAAAACATTGCGGCTGTGGATGTGGTCCGTGCAGCTACTGGACATTAGAGGGGGCAGAATCTCGGAGAAATAATACTACAGAATTACCCATATGAAGAGTGTCATGTCGAAATCCCATGCGAGTGACAAAGAGAGTTTAGCGAGCAGATCTGTTGCTTGGTACTTTGAGTGGGTATTTGTGAAGTAACAGGATCAATTCTGTCCTGGAAATGGTAATGGACTCCGCGAGATCTCTCTCCCTTTGAGCTAACGGAGACCCCAAGGTTGACATATCCATTATTTACATTATCTCTCTAGATCAACCACAATGTTTCTAATTTGTTTTACTGTTTCAATTTACTCGTTAAAACATTCACTAATAAATATTTCTTTGTGTTGACAAGCTCAGATCAAATGTAGTTCTTTGGACAAGAGATAAAAAAACTTTTTTTGGTGAAAGTCTTGTTTGATAAATCGAGTAAAGTTGATGACTTTTTGCATGCAATATTTTTTTTATCATTTTTGATAGCGATTTATTATAAGTAAAATCTACCTTTTGTACTGAATTGACAAAATCAAACAAATTTTACAATTTAATTGTGCTCTATCGGTAAAACAGAAAACAGATCACCCTACTGCCCTATGACTTTATACACATAAATCAGTCATTTCAGCAGTATATCGATTCACTGAGAACGGTTATTTCATACTGTTGATGTGCTGGGCTAAATATTGTCCTAATTGGAGCTATATCCTTTTAAGTCACTTTAAAAATGCATTGATTTCCATGTAAGTCGAAAGAATTCACCGAGATCGCTTTCATACTGAACGATAGAGTTCAGAAAAGTGAGAAAACAAAAGCTATCCCTGCGGATCACGGGATACGTGCTAGCACTGACTATGTCCGTGGGGAGATAGCCTACACTCCGGGTTTCTGCCATCGTATAATAATCAATGTTATAAAATTGTTTGGATTTTCTCTCTACACTTTGGAGTAATAAAAGAAATACTGTATATAAAATCAGACAATTGACCTATTTTTCTCATTTTGCAAAGCGCTACAGGGATTGCATATACCATGAAGTATATGTACTAGTATATGCTTTATTAGGAAAACCAAAAAGTTGAACCGCTTATCTTGATATAAGATGCTTAACACCTTGAAAATCGATCACGTGATGTGTCTACTCACCCGGGAAGTTCCACAACACAGCATGACAGCTTTCCTGATAATCCCCGAAATCCACAAAAGACGCATGGGGGCGAGGCGTCATTCCGTCCCCCGTAAAACCTACCACCCCCCTTGTGAAGTTCCCTCTTAATGTCTTGGTGGTCAACTGATAGATTTTCTTGGCCTAATACCATGCCGTATCCCAGTCAGCAGATTTTACGGTGACTGCTCTTCCAAATCAATCGTTCTTCTTTTTTCGTAGAAAGCACAAGTAATGATTATTGCACTTATTAAATAACGGCTGGTGATGAACCTGTCGTGAATAACCGCCGTATACAGATGGAATTACAACTGTGTCACGATTGTAGATCAAGCTACTACAATCGCTTTAGCACCATGTCTTGGTAACTACGGGCGCTGTAACTCCATGAAAAGTATGATGCTACAGTGTTGATACTGTCCAAGTGCTGGAACCAATTTGTCACCAATGCTGGTCTTGCAATCTTGCCTGGATCAATTATAATTCTCTCGCCATTAAACCAAGACTACGTATACACAATTTAGTAATACTTATTACAGGTATCGATTTTCAGTTTCTATGGCAACTATGCAAGTTTGATCACAGGTTAATAGAGTCATAAGCCCGCTACCTAAATGTCACTCATCAACAGAGACTCTGGAACACACGGGAGCTCCTCTAATAACCGGAAGTCGGGTGCATGTTTTGGTTTCGCAGAGGAGAAATTTGATCGAAGATTTGGCGGGAGAAAATAAGCAAGATACTGATGCTGTAAAGGAGGTGGCTGATCAAACAAATTCTGGCAGTTATTACACACTAAAAATAACGGGGCCTGTTTTCTTTCGACTTTAATCAAATTTAATTATCAGTGATGGGTTTAATTTGAAATTGATTTTGGAGAGAGATATCATCTGCTTGAAAAAGGTTTTGTGTTACGTAACCGTCTGTCTCAGTGCATTTAAATAACAATAAACTGCAATCAAGATTTTTAAAAATATATATATATATTGCTTGTACATATCTAAGTAGAGCAGCCGGAAACATGCAAGAGCTTTTTTTCAGGAATGGAAGAACTGATCCGCTTTTCCTCAATTTTATTTTTGAAACCTGTCTGTTTTTCCTCGACTACACCATACCGCAGCTGTTGGATGGGTTTTAGATGTTTTGGATATTGTTCATACAAAAACAAATGTACTAATAACGTATAGAAAGGTCAATATTTTAAAGAATGGAGATTTGTCTTACTGATGCAGCATAAATGAAATATGCAAAGTCACGATTTTAACTGTGGATGGCAAGGGGTGACAGTTTTACCCTGGCTAACGTGTAAGGTTCGGGAAAAAAAGTCGCGGAAAAAATATACGCGGAAAAGTAGTATAATTGGCAACAGAAAGGCGGGATTTTTTTTGCGGAAAAGCTGTATCGAATTATGGAAGAAATGAAAATGAAAATTAAATTAAGTTTATTAAGTGATGAGTTTAACGCGCAAGAACCACTACTGATAAAATCATGCAAGCACGATGGAAGTTTTTTGTTATTTTAGCAATAAAACTCACGCAATGGCTTAAAATTGGTTCAAAAGACAGTGTTTTTAAATTGATATACATCATACATAATGATAATATTGGTTATAAACAAGTGCAACATTGCGTGCAATATTTGATTATACACACATTTTTTATATATATTGATGAATATTTATATACACCTTTAGTCATAAAAAAATACATTGTAAATAAAAAAATATAATGCTTAAAACAAATTTTGACATATGAATGTATGACATAAACAAAAAAAACCATGAAAATTTACGCGTCAGTCCTTTTCATATATTTGAGAATTATTTCTTGTGAGATATTTGCGTGTAACGCAAAAGACACCGCTTTTTTGGTACACATATATTCAGTGTTGATTATCGCTGATGCGTAATTTCTAGCTTTTGTTTGCTAATCTTGTAACAAAGTTAATACTGTTAAAATACTACAAATACTAAATTTATATTAAATAAAAGCAGCATGCAGTGACGAACATTTTTCAAAACACAGATAAAATAGTATAACAAGTACATGTATACACAACTAATCATAACTAATACAAAAGTATACAAAACAGAAGTTAATAGATATGTTTAACAGTAATGGTCAGGATAAAAGCACCTCCTTTTAGTTACCCTGACAGTAAAGGAAAAAAGCTTATTGGAATGTAACATTTATAAAACAATTTCGAAAGACTGGCTCATAACAAAATATTTTATCATCACATATGATTCTGAGATTGATCATAGATCTACATGTAAAGTAGTAGACAGCTGATTTTACACCACAACTACTTACCATTCAGAAAAAAGGTCTCTTTATTGAGAATGAAATATTTGCAGGATATGCAAATATTTAATGTTAAAAAAACCTTGCTTTGGATTTTTGTTTTTACAATAACATATCAATATGTCTTGCAGGAATTTGGTGCTGATTTTATTAAAATGTCAATGGCTACTCCATAGCCTGATGGTGGGAGCGTTCTGTTGTTCCCTTCCGTTTTACCAACAGTGGATTAGATTTATCTCCCTTTTTGGTAGCATGGAATTTCCACGCTCCACTATAGCATTCCACCTTTCAAAAGAAAAGAATTAATTGTTTTAACATTTCCTAGTTTTTGAGAAATTTGCAAACGTTTAACACTCGAACTTTGTTTCATACAGGTAACAGACAATTTTCAGGTTATAGTTCAAATCATTTAACTAAGCTCACAGAACTTCATAACTGTGAAAAAATCAATCACCAATGCCCATTCCCCTTTAATTATACACATTAATGTCTAGATAGTCAAGTAATAACTCACATGAATAATTGATAAATGTGATTTACACTAATATCTTCATGCATGTAAATATTCTTTTAATTATTTTCTGTCTGGAGTTAGGTCTTACTGATTTAAAGCATGACTGGACTGTTCTTCAGTGCAATTTTGAACTTACTGTAGAAGCACAAAATTTTTTGGGGATGAAATTTCTTTGATCTGTTATCTAAAATAGTTTCTTAATTTGGCATTTAATATTACATAAAGCAGAAATAAAGCCAAGGTGCACTTACAGGAATTAAGTTGTCTTTTTTGTTGTCCTTTTCTGATTTCTCTAGCTCCTCGGCTGACAGTAGAGCTAGGCGGATGTAACACACAATCTTCCTGGCCACTTCACTCATTGGTTTGTTTAACACAACCTGTATTGAAAATCAAATATATCACAGACCTTTATACAACCTTTATTTATTAAAAAAAAATAACATAATTTTGCTTGCTACTTGTTGGAAGAAATTAATTCTTTCACTATAATAGTTAAATGATTAATGCTAAGTCTCGTGCATTCAAGGAAGCCATTTGAAAATTAAGTTTGATAAAAATTCTAAATGTCCTTCAAGCTAATGAGGTGTATTTGGCTGTATACACCATCAGCCATTACTTAAATTCAACTTGTTGTCTGTAAACCCATTGCTTTTGAAAATTCTTAATTATAAGAGGGTAGCATACAATTACAAAATATCAATACTTACAGCATTGACAGTGGCCCATTCTTTGATGTATTTGATAACATCAGACTCGTCTACCATCAGATCATCTGACTTTAAGATCTCTATTAATGCATCTTCTCCCAGCTCTTGGAATCCTTTTGATTTGAAAACATTCTAAAATAGACATAATTATTATTTATACTGGTATTAAAGTCTATCTTGTCAATGCAAAATTCAAATCTCTCAAAAAGGATGTTTTAAGAAGTGGATGCAACATTAATAATTAGCATTTTAAATTCCATTTTAAACAATATTTATAGTAATATTAAACCATGTACCTGGTATATTTACATTTGTAGTTAAATCATAAAATGTGTTTGAAAAGTGTATCTGTTGTGTATCTCCCTGCTTGGATTTCACGTATTTACACAGATTTGTATTTAATTTTTTATTGTAGATTTATTTCATTTGCCTACAATACCTCTGTGTGTTCCTCTATGTATCGTAGGGTGTGCTCCTTCAACTCTTGTTGACTGTAGGTCACTGCTGCCTGCATACAGTCACAGGCATTCTGTACACTCAGATTATCAATAAGGAAGTCCCCACATAACTGAAGGAAAAGAATTAACCTAGTAAATCTAGAATGATAAGCAGTCTTTGTGATGAGATTATGAAGTGAACATTAAACCAATTTATGTACATGTACATGTATGTAATCAAATATGCAGTGTACTGATATGACTTCTCCTTTACAAACATATTCTGTTGTTTAATTAAAGGTTGTTTAATGAGAAACTCCAACTTTATTTACCTTTCTGAGTTCATCCAGACCGTATTCAAGGGCTGAAGCTAAGGTGTCAATAGCCTGTAATTAATTGCAGCATAAAATCAATACTTTGCAGACTTGAAAGATATGCTTGTTCATAATGGGCTGGTGTATAAACATCTACAGTCCTAGATTTTTTGATATACATGATAATGTGCTGGCATTAATTAAATGCTATACATGCATGCAATGTTACTTTTAAAAAATAACAATCTGTATTAAGAATCAAATACATGCTAACAATCTGCACTAAGAATCAAATACATGCATGTTTGTATCAGTAATTAAAAAGGTGTTACATTTTAATTGTTAAAATGCTTTAAATAAGCAATATTTTACTCATTAACATTGTAGAATATTTGTCATTTACTTACAATCTTAGGTGTCAGAGTAACACAATTTGTATAAATAAATTCCATCATGGCAGTGAAAATTTCGGGTGAGATGTCCGTCAGTACAAATGGTACATTGGCATTCTGAGCCCCCTCCCCTCGCTGGGCTTGGTCACTGAACATTGCCTTGAACACAGCACACCGTGTGGACAGAATACATCTGTGAGCATATATTGGTTTTCTGTTGGGTCCTATCAAGAATTTGATGTCACTGAAAAAATAACAAAGAAACAAATATAGAAATTTCAATTTTTTATTCTAAATATCAAAAAAACTTTGGTTTTTCTAAACTTTCAACTGAATCATTTTCAAAGAGTGAAATAAATATTGAGAAACAAGTTTGTTTGTATGGGATATCATGTAATTATTATCCTGCGTATTTTACACATATAAATATATAGTCCGAAATATCTGACATTTTCAAGGCTTTTTCATGGATTTAATACTTAATAATTTATATGTCAGGAAAAAGTAAAATATCAAAAACGTAAAAAAGCCAGGAAAATGTCAGATATTTCGGACTATGAACCTAAAATGATTAATATATTTTTTAAAATAATTTTCTGTATCATATTTTAAT
The DNA here is from genome assembly GCA_003671525.1 of Saccostrea glomerata. Taxonomy (NCBI): domain Eukaryota; kingdom Metazoa; phylum Mollusca; class Bivalvia; order Ostreida; family Ostreidae; genus Saccostrea; species Saccostrea glomerata. The sequence goes on along the minus strand of PRKT01000101.1, from coordinate 1,259,194 downwards.
CAACAAAAGATATATAGACATAAAATAATACACAATACTCTAAATATATTATATCTAAACTGGGCTCAGGACTGTGATTTAGTGCAGGACAGTTTATATATTACATTGTTTAGTTACATGCATGCATGGTGCAAAATGGGGTCAATGGATGAATATACATGTATATATTGTATACCATATTTATTAATAAGTGGAATGTTATTTTGTTACAATGATAAATATCCTACAGTCCCAGTATAATGAGGGCATGTCCCTAGACACAGTTAGGTTATTCTATTTAATAATAATATATTGAGTGCTTTTAAAATGTCTACAAAGAGCCTTAATTAACATGATTAATTAAATAAAATGAAATACAAAAGGATAATTAAGCAGAACACATTGTTCGACAACACAATTAAAGATATGATTGCTACATTCAAAACCACTTTTCAAGGTTACATCTTTATATAAGTATACCAATAACTATAAGTAAACCAATTGAGAAAACAATTGAGCTTTTGTTTTCATTTATTACACTTTTCACATTTCTAGTTCCGCATACCTGTGGTCTTTGCAATTCACCATCTTTTTCATTTGTGCTGCAAAGTCTAGAATATGTCCCTTCATTAATTTTTCGTTGGCCATGTTGTACCGAGGTAGTGAAAACCGACAAGTGAAAGTAGGAAAACCGTTATCAGATAGAGAAAGTTTACAGTGTTGTCAAGCACCTGCACCGGAAGTAGTATTCGAACAATTTTTTTACCTTCGAACATAGGAGAGCTATTCAAGCAGTAGACAAGACAAGTCAACGTGAATGATGTAAAGAATGATGATTCCTTGACCCAGAGACTTACATCTGAGGTTTCATTCTGATTTTATGTATTTTTAGAATTGGTTCTTTGCTTTGTTTATTTATTCATTTAAATCTGTAAAATTGAAGTGCCCTTATTTTCTTTTTTTTCTTTCAAATAACACTACAAAAGACATATGCAGAGGTCATTTATTATTCTTATGTAAGATAAATAATGCAAACTTGAAATAAGGTTCTTTGCTCAAGTATTTAATTAAGTAAATTTTTATAGTTTGTTTGCAGATACCAGAGGATCAGCTAAGGCTGGCAGGATGAATTATGCCAGGTACCTCACCAAGATTAGTGCTGCCAGAACGCACTCTGCCATCAGAATTCTCTGTAAGTACTGTATATGCCCCTACAAAACCACAACATGACATGACAAAATGTGCTGTACTTGTTAGTGATGCATATTGATGATTTGTTACACCAGCATTTCTTTAGTTAGTGTAATGTAATGACGTACTCTCTCGGTCTCTCTGAGACTTTAATTTTTCTGTCAATGCTCCTCTACTCTTTTACCATTAGTAAAATATAAAGATGAATAATACCTTATAGAAAAGGTAATGCAATAAAAAAGAAATTTAGCCTCATATTTGTGAAAAAAATGTAATTCCTCTCAAACAGTTAAATTTAAATTTCTATCAAAAGTCAGGATTAATTTCGTTTAGTGTGTAACAGGGAGGGAGAAAATGTATGGCTGGACCAGGAATCAAACCGGGACCCCTGCATCTTCAGTCTGAGGTGCACATGCTCTACCAACTGAGCTATCCAGGCTGATATCCACGACCCAAACCATTACAAGTGTCTGACTGTCATTGACAAAAGTAAAAGAGAAATAAAAAAATTTCAACAAATATAAATTGTGGTTCTCTGCTTGAAAAAATTCAGACAGATAAAGCAGAGAGCTTCAGATCCAAGCATTTAAAAAATCTTTGAGTTATGCCCCCTGTTAGTCACTTGCTTCGCGTTTTGTTTCTTGTATTTTATGCTTTCTCTCGCTTTAAGAATAATACCCCGGTATCTTTTATGGGCCATCTGTTAAGTACATGTAGCTACTTTTCAAAATTCACTAAGGTGGCCTCTTTAAATTAAACATGCAGGTTTGACTGTAAACTAATAGTTGGACATGCATATCTTTAAAAGAATTCATGTATAATTTAACTTAGGTAGTACATGTACATTTGTCATTCATAACTTACAAAACAAGTCTGCAGAAGAATGCTTTTCAACTAAGATCATTCTAAGACTATAACTGGAGATCATCCCCTTGTGTGGAGATAATAACCAGTTTTCAGCTTGAAGTTAGAAGAGATACAGACATGCTGCTGAATTTCATTAGCTGACAAGTACTGTGACTAAGCATATATTAGTATGTTCTATTTTAAGAACCTAGCTGGTACATGTATATTCAAGAACAATTGAAAGATAACTTGGAATCTTCTATATTTAAAAAATCATTCATTGTGGATTTTTAGTTCAAAATTTCAAGTTTTAAAAAAGAATATCATGGATTATAAACGGTTTCTAACAAATCATAGTCTTAAGAGAGAGGATAATTATTTACGAATTGTATCAATGGTGGCTACTAAAGGTAAGATCAAATAGAGATCTATATCAATTTAGATAAGTATAAATGTTTTGATGAACCTCTTTAAAATACATTCAAAATGTTCAGATATGGTTTTTCATTGTACTTATGTGAAAAGATGTATAAATCAACACCAATACAAAAAAGAATTGCAAAATTGAATGCATCTACATGTATATAAATTTATGTATATACATGCCAATATCTTTGTTATGTGTATATAGTCTGACTAAAAATAAAATTTACTACTACTATTTACTACATGAAATCCTGTTCATAGTTTAATTTCATCATTGTCCAAATGACTTACCGGTATCAACTATCAAGATATACATGAAAATTGCTTTCATGTGTTTCTTTAGTAGGATAATTACATTTAGGTACTAAATGAATAAGATATATTTGTGAAACAATGATTCACCCATATTGCAGCTTATAGCAAGGATTGCAGTTTCTCAAATGCAAATCCAACTTCAAGGTCAAGTTCATAAGGTCAAAATCATTGGTATCCCAAGGAAGGTATTGTCAGAAGAAATACACCTATGATTAAGAAATATGAAAGGTCTAATACTAACTGTTCAAAGCTCTAAGATCAAGGTCAAAAAGTCACAAATATTTATACCCCATTGAAAGATCTTGTCACATTGAATATACATGTGAAGTATGAAAACCCTTGCACCAACTGTTTAAAAGTTATGGCCAAGGTTATAGTTAGGATTATTTTAGTAAATGTAAAGATGAATCAGACCTTATCGAAAAGTGCAATAAAGGAAAAACAAATAACTAAGTACTTGGTTGTGGAAATAAAGATACAGTCAAACCTGTTTTAAGAGGCCACTTGTGGGAGAATGATAAAGTCGCAAAGTGAAAAAATACAAAGTTTGGAATAGAAATGTATGATTATTTTTGGCACCTTTATTGTATGGTGATTGTGAAATCAGGGAGGACGGATTCAATTTGCATGCATGCAAGTGAATCTGATACAGCTTGGGCATATGCTTCAAAAGTTAGCATGACAGTAATTTACTAGGGTATATATTTTCTTCTGTTACAGCTGCTATAGTACAGGAAAACCCCTCTCTGATCACCATGGCTGGAGGTATGCCAAACCCACAGACATTTCCTCTTCTTGATGCTAGTCTTACACTCAGGTGAGATGATGCTAGTCTTACACTCAGGTGAGGTGATGTTAGTCTTACACTCAGGTGAGGTGATGTTAGTCTTACACTCAGGTGAGATGATGCTAGTCCTTGACTCAGGTGAAGATCTCCTTTACCTGATGCTAGTCTTACACTTAGGTGAAAAGATGCTAGTCTACACTCAGGTGATATGATGCTAGTCTTACACTCAAGTGATATGATGCTAGTCTTACACTCAGGTGAGATGATGCTAGTCTAACACTCAGGTGAGATGATGCTAGTCTTACACTCAGGTAAAATGGTGCTAGGCTTACACTCAGGTGAGATGATGCTAGACTTACAGTCAGATGAGTTGATGATAGTCTTACACTCAGGTGTGATGATGCTAGGGGATGCATAGCAGACTTTCTTAGGAGGCTCAATCAGATTTTGGAGAAAGGCTTTTCCCATCATATAGCCTTACTTAGACCAAATTTTCATTGATGTCCAATATTTGGTATGAGATTTATCCTTCATATAGATTATATTTCTGCAGGAAAGTTTTGTAATTTTTCTTTACCTATGTTTACTTTTTATGGGCACATTTTCTGTGGAAATATTTAAAAATTAAGTCACTCACGGAATAATTTAAGTCAATAAAGCTGGTTTTCATACTTTTCAATTTTACTGTAAAGGGAAACAACTCATGAAATGTAACATGAAAAAGCCGAATATTAAGATATTTAGAATAGTGTTTACTTCACGTAAGTATCTTGTCAAACAATTATATTCAGTTAAACATGTTCTATTATATACAAGCATGTACATGGTTATATTTCTTATTGCATATTCAAGGATGACTCTCATTATTTTAAATTCTTTTTAAAAGGGATGGAACAAAAATTGACCTGGATGCCAAATCAATGAAAACTGCCTTACAGTATTTACCAACAAAAGGGTAAGAAATGAATGAAATCCTGGTTTAAGTTGATTAAATTGTGTGAAAATTAGTTTTAAGGAAATTAAAATAACCAAACTGCAGTTGTGAATAAAAATGAATTCAAATCTGAGTAAAACTTCATTGTTCAAAATTTAAAGTTTTCTCCATTTTATGGAAGATCTATATTGTCAAATTGATTTCTTCTATGTGAATCAGTTTTGTTGTAGGTTTCCGCCCTTGGTTAATTTTCTTCATGATCTACAGTTTAAAGTTCACAATCCTCCGACCTATGAGGCAGTGGATCACCCTGGTCAGATGGACATTGTCGTCACCACGGGAAGCCAGGATGGCCTGTGTAAGGTAGGTGTCACATGATAAGTACAATTCTCTGCTATCCATGGACGTAAGGCATGGTATTCTGGACGTTACATAATATGTGTCTACAATTTACACAGCTTTCATTTACTATTGAAATATACATTGGATAGAAATTCTGGCAAATGTCAGTGAGTGTAGTATATATATAGAGCATCTTGTTCAGCAAAGAGGTGGGGCTTATGTCATCTCATTTAAAGTTCTTGATGTTATTAATTTCTTAACCAATGAGAATCTATTTAAGAGACGCTAATTACAAAGTGCCAAGAATACCACACCTTACTAAAAGTCTAAGGATGACATAGAATTTTACTAAACAGCAGACAAAAATTAAATTGCTAGGTGTTCACTGTAGAGACCAATTAGTAGCATTGCATAATGTTTTTAATGCTGAAAAAAATTATTGTTATGGTGTAGTTTTCTCATCTCAATTGATGGTGATAAAAATTATGATCTAAGTGTATTGAATCAAATAAAATTTTACTCTCTGTCCAGACAAAGCAGCTGAAGACATATTGGTGCTGTAAAAACATATAATATGAAAAATTCATTCAACAGTTAGTTCTTTTACAGGTTCTATATAATAATATCTTATCAGCTAGGATACAGTTTTTCTATTTATGCAGTTTTAAAACAATAAACTTTACATCACCTAATCAATGTGTCTTAATCTAATTCTTACAGGCTTTTGAGGCTATGGTTACAGAAAATGACAACGTTTTGGTGGAACACCCGGTCTATTCTGGAACTTTAGCAATTGTAGGTTCCATTTTTATTTCTGATCATGAAGTTTTTCTATGTTTAAACTGTATAGATAAATTAAACTAAGTGTTTTAATTCCATATTGAAAAATTAGGTTTGTTTTGCTTAAACAGCTTAGTTTTCTATTTTTTTAATTTGCATGATGAAAACTAAAATGCTTCTGAAATATATATAAAAACATCAACATGTACATGTATAATTCATACGATCCTTTGCCCTCTGAACAAAAATGCATACATTTACAAGATCTTGTTTAAGAACTTCAAAATAATACATGTAATTCTATATTTTTTGTTTGTAGGTGAAACCACTCACATCAAATTTAATCCCAGTGGAGTCGGACATTAACGGCCTGAATCCCTCGTCTCTTCTTCAGGCCTTGTCCAGGTGGTCCCCTACTGAGGCCAGAAAACCGGGTTCTGATGCCCCCAAACTCCTGTATCTGGTCCCCAATGGAGGGAACCCCACAGGGTCAGGGCTTACATTGGAGAGGAAGAAGGAAATCTACAAGATTGCTCAGGAATATGATCTGATCATCCTAGAAGATGATCCATATTTCTATCTGCAGTTTACAAAGGTAAAAGGAAATTATTTACCACAGAGGGTGCCTATGACATGTTTATAAACATGTTATCTGTAGGAACATAACATATTTCTAATCAGTCGAGACAGAAAAAAATTTCTTCAAGAAAATGTTTAATTCTTGAATTCATATCTAACTCATTTTTCCATACTTAGAGAATATATGACCATGGAGGTATTTAATTTGAAATATGCATACAAATGTTCATTCCTAAAGTTATATAATAAAATGAGTTTTATGTTTAATTAAAGCCATTTGTTCCCAGTTTCCTGTCAATGGACACGGATGGTAGAGTAGTGAGATTTGATTCCTTCTCCAAGATCATCTCCTCAGGGTAAATTAATTGTCATTATATAATGCAATGTGTTTATTTAGTTGGATCTTTCAAACATAGGAAAGAGATTAAGAAATATAAATAAGTCAACCTGTTTTAAATGTCTTAATTTTCTGAAAATCATGTGTACCACTCCTTATATTTTTTTTTGCATTGATAGAATGAGGCTTGGTTTTGTCACTGGACCACGACCCCTGTTAGAGAGACTGGAGCTTCATCAACAGTGCTCAGTGATGCATGCAAATGGGATTTCCCAGGTAGGGCTATTTATAGATTTTTACAGAAATTTTAAGACATTGATAGAGGTTTAGATATGTATATGTAGACATAGGTATGTCCAATGTCACCTAAGTTTTTTTTCTGACTGTCACTAGAATGTTTTAGGCAAATTATCTTGTACTTAAAGGCATACTCTCAGAAACCCCCAAAAACTAGAAATTTATCTGAATAACCTAAAATACTAGAAATCTATTCAACATTGCAGAGGACATGCATACATGTATGAGAGGGTTGATTCATACTCAGTCTAGTATATTCAGCATATAAGTGTACATTAAACTTTTGTTGCAGAAGTCTATAAAAGAGTTTTAGACAGACTCAGTGAGACTTTGAAGTCAATGTAAATAGTTTGAATCTGTGATAATTTTATGTAAAGGTGCTTTTTTTTTTTTTTAAATGATTTTGGTTGTGCGTTGTAGATAATCCTTCATAAAATCCTTGAAAACTGGGGTCTAGAAGGATTCTTTAAGCAAACTGAAAATACAGTAGAATTTTATAAAAACAAGAGGGATCAATGTCTAAAAGCCATGGAAAAACATCTGACAGGTATGTAATCCATTGGAATGTTGCATCCTAAAAATATTCATGTTTATATGTATCCTCAAATTTTTAAGTATATACGAGGGTTGTCCCAGAAAAACGCAAACATTTTTAATATCTTTTGTTTTACTAGGACTATAAAGTTAAAAATTGGCATACATCATGATCAACATTTTTTTAATAATGCCGAAAATTTTCAAAGAAATATCTCTATAAATAAAATTTTCCTCTAATGTAAAGGAATATATCAAATCAGCTGTCGGCGCAACACTGACGACGTCAAAACGTATCTTTTAGTGGTTACGAATGTTATGAAAACTGCGCCTCTATAAATATTCATTTTAAGCACACATTCGGCAATGTGTTTAATTTTTTTTGAGTTACCAAGTTATGCATCTCAAATATTAGTGTTACTAAAAGATTGGGGAGTTAATTCTTTCCATAGACAATTTCACAATCCCGATCATAAACCTACCTGGTCGAATTATTTAACAGCGGTCTTTACGCAGGCCTATGACGTCCCGCTCTTGTCTTTTCAGTTCGTCTTAATTTTGGGTCTATTCTCTTCTATCAGATACCAGTCAAGTCAACCTAAAACCTCTTCTACTAGATATAAACCTGTTCCCCATAGTTATGTTTGTGTTTTTTCATCGTTTACATTTTTTTTTCTATATGCAGGAGACATATCCCACTAAACTTAGTGTTGCTTCATAATTTGGTGCTCCACATCACGGCTTAACGTCACCATTTTTGACAATGTCTAATTCAGAGCGCTTTGCTATATATCGTCATATATTTGTCATTAATGATGTCAAATAAATAAAATTTTAAACACAGGTACACAAAAACATAGAGTATCTATGATAGTAAAATTTTTGATATTATATTGCCATATAGCTTGATAACAACGAAAACTTCAATCACAATTTCATTTGTAAAAGTCAAAAAATTGTCGTGCGCCGAC